>OZ024679.1:6032285-6473907 GCA_964016965.1 Diacarnus erythraeanus
AGGCGGAGTTCGCGGTGAAAATGGCCGTTGCCGTTGCGCGCGTTCATCACCTGGACCGCGATATGGTCCTGCAGGTTGCAGCCGACCCCGGGCAGGTCGATTGCCACCTCGACCCCGGTGTCGCGCAGATGGTCGGCCGGACCGATGCCGGACAGCATCAGGAGTTGCGGCGAATTGAACACCCCGCCCGCCAGCAGGACCTCGCGCTCCGCGCGGGCGATGTGCTCGCGGCCGCGCCGGAGATAGGCAACGCCGCGCGCTCTCGACCCGTCGAGCACGACGCGGGTGGCCAGGGCCTCGGTCCGGACGGTGAGGTTGCGGCGGCGCATCGCGGGCCGCAGAAACGCTACCGCCGCGCTGCAGCGCCGCCCGTCGCGGATCGTCCACTGGCTGCGGCCGAACCCTTCCTGCCGCTCGCCGTTGTAGTCCCGGGTGAAGCCGAAACCGGCCTCCTTGCCGGCCTCGATCCAGCTGTCGAACAGCGGATCGCGGGATTTCGAACGCACCACGCCGAGCGGGCCGCCGGTGCTGCGGTAGGCATCGCCGCCTTCTTCCCAGTTCTCGCTGCGCCTGAAATAGGGCAGTACGTCGGCATAGGACCAGCCGCGGCAGCCCTTCTGCGCCCAGCGGTCGTAGTCGCCCCGGTGGCCCCGCACGTAGGCCATCACGTTGATCGAGGACGATCCCCCGATCACCTTGCCGCGCAACGCCTCCACGGTGCGCCCGCCGAGGCTTTCCTCGGGCTCTGCGTCGTAGCCCCAGTCGTGCAGCCGGTCGGCATGCATCTTGCCGATGCCGATCGGAATGCTGATCAGCGGGTCTCTGTCGCGCGGCCCGGCCTCAAGGAGCAGGACCCTGATATCCGGATCTTCGCTCAGCCTGCCGGCGAGGACGCATCCCGCCGATCCCGCGCCGACCACGATGTAGTCGTAGGTTTCCGCCATGCCGCCCGTCCAGTTGTGTGCGGCCGAGAGTACAGCCCCCGGCGCCGACGAAGAAGGGCCGCCCCCGGGGGCGGCCCTACCCCCCAACCCCTAGTAGAAACCCTGCAATTAAATATCAAATCATGATCTTGTGTCTGGCTACCAGATTATCCTCACACTGTGTGGGCAGCAACTGAAAACAGGGCTACTGAATTAATAACTTTTTTTTTTCCTAACAGCTGACTCTGTGGCATGTCAACATGACATGAAGAGGACCAAATGGGAAGTATGTGTCTAAAAAATAGTAGCTACATGTTATATATATTCATGTTCTCTGATAACTGACAGGAAGCAGCCCTTTATGTGCGTGAAGGAGAAGATGATGCTAAGTTTTATCATCATCCTACAACCAAGTGGTCTAAAATGGCCTATGATGTGTTGCACCATCCAGCCTACCATGTCCTGCACTTTCTAATATCTGTGCTGTTACTGTTGCTGGCACTTGCTGAAACACCAGCTGTGGGTGAGGAGAGACTTTCTAAGGAGGCAAAGGAAATATTAACTTCTGTAAGCAGATTTTAACAATATTACTGCAGTAATTCACTCTATTATTATCTTCATCTGATCAGATTCATGCAACCTTAGAGATACTTTTCCTCTCCTTATTGGGAATAGACTTAATCATTAGATTTTTCTGGCTTGGATGTTCACATTTTTTTAGACAAAGAACAGTGATCATAGTAAGTCTGTTTACAGTAGGTATAGACAAAATAGGAAGTCATTATAATTATGTAAGGAATATGTTGGAACCTAATTTTTGAGGCTATCTTTATAGAAATACATTAAAGTTTCAGTTTGGGACAGGATTTGTAAAGGTCTTTCACTGGATATTCTCTCACTAGACCGCCATTCTTGCTGTGATGTATGTGGAAGCACTGACAGTACTAATCAGACAGCAGAGCCACATCCGTATCACACGTCTTCTTAGGCCTGTCTTCTTCGTTGATACTTATTACATGGTAGGAGTGAGGAGGTTAGTAAAATATTTCTCAGTAATTAATAATATATATGACTATCTGATTTCTCTGCTGTAGAGTCATTCGACAAATCTTTCAAAGTATACAGCCAATTGTTGATGTAGTTTTCCTCTTGCTCTTCTTCATCATCTTGTTTGCTCTATTTGGTAAATATAATGAGCAGTCATAATAATAATACTAACAGGGTTTCATCTACTGGGGGGGGGGGGGGGGGGGGGGGAGCTTCCCCCCCCTCACCCACCCACCCCAAACCCTCAATCTTCCCCCCAAAGTTAGTTATAAGCAGCCATTCATGGAGATGTAACTATGAGATTGTACTTTACAACAACACAATGTGTGCACATTATTCTCCAAAAGTAGTACAGAATAAGTTAATAACATGCCAAGTACAAAGTACCTACAAAAGTGGGTGTGGTCAAGGATTCACAAGGAGTTCTTCCCTCTCCCAAACAAAAAATCTAGATGAAACCTAGTTCATTTCATATATTATTATTCTATAGGATATCTCATATTTTCTCAAATTGACCCTGTTGTGAGTTCAGCTAGTTGTTGGTTATTGTAGAATGAGTTTTACTGTGTTTCATACAGTATTTCAATGATGTTGGAAGATCATTTGTTAGCCTCTTCATAGCACAGACAACTGCTAAGTGAGTGATAAATGAACAGTAATTATATGTCACGCATAGCATAGGCGTAGGAACCAGGGGGGCAAGGGGGGCTGTTGCCCCCCTAAACAAAATTATACTTAAATGCAAAAAGTGTGTATAAGAATTATACATAACATTTTGTGGTGTTAAATAACTTGTCAACTTGTTAATTTGTTAATAATGCACAGCTAGAGACATTTTAGTTACCAGAAGCAAACTGCTCATTATTGGACAGTGAGACATTAGTAGCATACTTAAAAATTACAGTGTTTTACAACAGGCTATGATGAATATGCAACCAAGGCAAGTAGCTAGTATGCTAGTTCTCTATAAATATTTAAGCTTGCCCTGCAAGCTAGGCATTCTTCTAATTCAATACCTGAAATCTCTTCATAATGAAGAAAAATTTGAATTATCCTACATATGAACAAGTTCTCAAAGAGTCATCTTCTTTAACAGAACCAAGATTATCAAGACCTCAAAAGCAAGAATTCATGATGGTGCAAGTGGTCACCAATATACGTAATACTCCCAAAGACAAATACCATCATGCATACTTTGAGGCTTTAATTAGATCTTGGAGCTTGGATAGATTGAGAAATGATATGATCAGTCAGATTTTCTTTGATCAAGAGAAATTGAATCACTTCTTCTAAATGCATGCTGCTAATAGGAAGAACATTCAAACTATTCCAAACAACTTTTTTGAGAATGATATTGACCTTACTTGTTTCAGAGGATTCCAGACATGATTAAAACTGCTTTTACTAGTTATAACAGTTACTAATGTACAGTAACATTTACAAGGAAATGCTAAGTGAAGTGGATAAAAATTATTTTTGCTTTCCAGTGACCACTACTACAGTAGAACACTCTCTTTCATTATTACATAGAATAAAGACCTTCTTGAGAAGTAGAGTGTCACGAAATAGGCTTAACAATTATATTTCTAATCTATGTCTATAAAGATGAGACAGATGAACTAAGCCTATTTAATGAAATTGCAAAAAATTTGTTTCTAGATGTTTACATTATTTTGGAAAAGTTTTAGGTTTTTTGATATCTTATTACTTTTACTGATTATCTGTAATTGTTGTTGCCCCCCTAACCAAAATTATCTTCCTACGTCTATGTCACAGTAATATACACACATTGTGTCTATGTATATTACTGTGACAAAGACATCAGCCAAGAGGGTAGCTTTGTCAGAACAGCTTGTAGCTTCATCCACCTTTCCGCTATCTATTTTTATTTTAGCAATCCTGATGTGATGATGGAACCATATAGTGAACATGATGCAGCTCCTGTCTTTTTCGTTGTCTATATTCTAATTTCTCTCTACTTCTCCTCTAATGTGGTATAATAATTGATTGTTGGTGTACAGTATGGTGTCTGTAATGGAGAATGTTAACAATTGTAAACCAGTAGAGAATGTCACATCCTACCCAGTTCTAATAATAAAACAATAAAATGCCTGCTAGTGTTAGTCTAAACTCTCTCATGATAGCTTCTAGCTGTTGTCTACATCTCCTTCAGTCAAGCTGACAAGAAAAAGTTCAAGAAGCTTTTCTTTCATAAAAGGTATTTTAAATGAGAAAAGATTGTTATTACAAAAAATATTTTATACTTGTCCAGAGATGCCCTGTATCGAGCATTCCTGACCTTAGGATATGATGATCCATCCTCTGAAACTTTAGTAATCAATTTCCATGACTTTTTATGCTTCATGGGTCATTATCGACCATGGATTCGTATGTCTCACACTACTTTGTAAAATTGTAACATATTTATAGTTTGCTACACAGCTGAATGGCAGGTAATGTGCATATACAAAGCTCTCCAAAAAGACCCTCAAAAACCTTACCAAGGAATTGACCTGAAGGACTTCTCTCAGTTCTATGAAGTCATTGATTACAAATGGCAGGAGGTGTGGATTGAGTTTGTACATAATGGACATATTATTATTACAATAATATTATTTCCCAGGTGAATTCTGAAGGAGAGACAGTTGAGTGGTTTCATCATTTACCAGCGTCTATAGGAAAACCTGTAAAAGGTGCTATTTTGTCAGCATAATTTATAAATTTCATTATTTTTTGTGCATGAATATAGCAATTCATGTTGTGGTCACGCACAAAGCATACAAATTTCTTATTGGTAAGTCTCCCAACAATATTCATATTCAATTTGATAATGTTATTAATTCTCAGGTACTATTGCACTGGTGAATTTGATCTTCCTTTTAATATACACAATACAAATAAATGGTGAGCAGTAACAGTGGAACCTCTCTATTCTGGACACCTTGAGACAAATCAGACCATCCTGATTAGAAGAGTGGCTTCATTCCGGAGAGTGAAGTGCTATTAAGCTGTTATTTTGGACTATCAATTGTCCTTAATATAGGGGGTGTCTTTGATTTAGGGTGTAGGATTAGAGGTGTTCCATAATTACTGTTTATATTAAGGTATAGGTATACCATTTGACATTTAAACATTTGCTACAGAGAGTGATCAACGTTTTATAAAACTTCACAGAGTGTTACCTGTGTCATTTATATTCTTATCAAGTGAGTTAGACGTTACGTTATGTTACAATAATAATGTCTGAGAATGATTTCAGTCTATATAGTGGATATTTTACTCAACATCATCAGCCGTGGTCCATACAAATATTTCAGAAAATTTTGGAATATGTAAGTATGTTATATATGATCATTTTGTTCTTACGCTCAGCAAAGAATCAACTAACTTGTCTCATGCATAGATAGCCCTGTTATGAACATGCACTAGCCCCATGGAAGGTATAATGTAGATGCTTACAATGCACCTCTGAAATGAGGATACCTCAACCCCCCCGAAATTAGGCCACCTCAACCCCCTGAAATTAGGCCACCCTTCTAATCAGGACTTTTCCCAAAGTGTTTGGAACAGAGATTCCACTACATCTCATCCTGTTGCAGGGCTGACTTCATCATGGTCCTCTTTAGTTTAATATGCCTCTGTATCGAGTCAAATCCTAAATTTGCCTACCTTGCTGTCTTCAGGCCTTTAAAACTATTAAGGTAGGTACTTGGTAAAACTATTATTCATTCAAGTTTGGTAGGACTTATGATACTATGTCTGAACAGGCTAGTTCGACTAAAGGGCCGTTATAGGGACATCATGAACACGATAATAGAACTTACACCTCGTCTCCTGAGTGTAATGCTTCTCCTAGTAATAATCTACTATGCATTCGCTATTACTGGTATGGAGTTCCTCTTCGACAAAGTTCATCAAGGTTGTTGCAACACAAGCTGGTATGAAGTAAGGACCTACTATTCTGAAGCAGTGAGTGGTCCAGATGACACTGACACGGTCTTGACTTACTATCTCAACAACTTCAATAATATTCTCAAGAGCTATGGTAAGCCATTACACAAAGAATTCTAACCCCACACCATCTGGAGTTAATGGCATGGAAGGAGAGGCAATAACCAGGGATTGCTAGTTGTTGGACTTTTTGTGTATATGTTAGAACATCTCTTTCAATAATTAAGGGTTACCACATTATAACTACTAGCTATTCTGCTGTGTGGGGTCAAGGTGCAGCCTCTGAGTAGGGCTACAATTATTTACTCTGCTGTGTGGGGTCAAGGTGCAGCCTCTGAGTAGGGCTACAACTATTTACTCTGCTGTGTGGGGTCAAGGTGCAGCCTCTGAGTAGGGCTACAATTATGAACTCTATTTTTACAGTGACACTATTTATTTTGATGGTCGTGAATAACTGGTACATCATCATGGTAAGTACTTACTGCCATAGTCACCACAACATCACTCACCATTTCTTCTACAGGAAGGGTTTGTTTCGGAGGTCAAAAATAGCCATCGCTGGCTGACACGAATCTATTTTATGTCCTTTTACATCATCACACTGGTATATGACATTATCAACAAAACAGGTCTCCTTTATTCATGCACACCTACACACTTATAGATAGTGCTGCAAGTTGTGATCACGTTTATGCTAGAGGCATTTACTTTGAAAATAGAGGCTACACGGAAAAGAAGGGTCTGTACCAAACACCCAAATAGTGACAGATGTGATTGCAAAAAAGGTACGTTATGTCAACAGTTAACAAAGTTTTTGGTGTTTTTACCAGTTTAGGTGTTATGTGTTGTGTCCACTATATCTGCATGTGGTGTCTGTACTGTATGTAGTAGGGAATATCTGTAGTAGAGGGATTACTAGCATGTGGTGTCTGTACTGTATGTAGTAGGGAATATCTGTAGTAGAGGGATTACTAGCATGTGGTGTCTGTACTGTATGTAGTAGGGAATATCTGTAGTAGAGGGATTACTAGCATGTGGTGTCTGTACTGTATGTAGTAGGGAATATCTGTAGTAGAGGGATTACTAGCATGTGGTGTCTGTACTGTATGTAGTAGGGAATATCTGTAGTAGAGGGATTACTAGTATAATATATCAGCAGAAAGAATTACTAATAGGTATATTATATTACTAATAGGGATTACTGATAGGGATTACTGATAGGGATTACTAATAGGGATTACTAATAGGGATTACTAATAGGGATTACTGATAGGGATTTCTAATATGGATTACTATGTTGGATATCTGTAGTAAGGAACAAGAAGACAGTGACAATACAGCTAGTGGAGGAAGACATTGCTAAATTGAGGTACGAGGCAGTTTACTTTGATGAGCGCCATAGATTAACACTCAACAAGATACTGAAATGGTCAAAAAGAATTAATTTTAGTAAAGTCCAAGTGAGTACCAAAAACTAGCTCTAGTTGCTGATCCAGTGAGTAGGTGTTAACTAAGGTTTAGATTAACACACACACTTACATGCACACCTGTTAAAGTCTCACAGCCCACAGGGTTCAGGATAAGTCAATGATGATATATACAATTTATGTGTCTGTAGTCTTGTAATGTGTTAATATGGAAGTGTGCAGACTCTGCAACAACTTCTAGTTAAAATTAATAGATGGCTAATTTTGCTCGTAATAGTGTATCATGTATAAAACTAACTTTAAAGTTCTCCATTCTCAAATCGCAGAATCGGACTGTAACCTTTGTAGGCCAAAGATTGCATACAAAAGAGGATGTCCACATATTATTGTATGCAGATGAGATTAAGGTAAGATAATGATCTATACTTACCATTCAGTTGTGTTTCTGTAAATGCAGAATTGGGATAAGATGGTGAACACGAGAAATATAGGTTTCAAGCACAATCCCAGAAAAGGTGGGAAAATTAAAGAAGAAACTACTTTGAGGGGTCGAATGAAAAGCATTGCAATGACTGTATTACTGTATTTAATGGAATGATTGATTTTTAACATTTTTATTTTGCTCCTTCCTTGCCTTGCCTTTTATAACCAAACTACAGTTTATGACATAATAATATATTTATTACAATTAATTGTTGCATTTTTTGTACATCAGTCATAACACATCTTGCATTTTTGTTGAGCTCACTGAACAAATTACCAAAGGATTTTACAATAGGAAAACAGTTGTAGCAGGTTTTCAATCTACAGCAAGGACAATCCTAGCGTGTGAACTGGCAATTATCTCTGGCTGAACTGGAACCGATTCCAATAAAGCAAAATTGACTAGCACGGCATCAGTTACAGGCATCACCATGTCAATCGTGGTTCCCTCATCACATATATATTGCCAGTGGAGTAGGCATTACTAACAGGGGGTTAGTAACTAGCTAGTATATCTGCAGTATGGATTACTAATAAGCATATTATAATATACAGTACGGATTCTGCAAATCTCGCTAGTTCTGACACTACTCAGATAGATCTATCTATAATATGGCTTCATTATATGCATGGAGGAATTACTATATAATAGGGGTTGGTAGTATATCTGCAGTAGGGACTTGTGTTGTTCAATATCTGCAGTAAGGAATAGTAAGATAGTACATCTAGTGGAGGATATTCATTGTAAAGTCGATGGTGTATTCTGATAGGCAGTCAAGTAACCCGAATAAACCAATAAAATCCAAGTGAATGCAAACTATATCATTAGTGATTTTATAAGCAGAGGTGACTTGTAGGTCAAAGATTACAGACAGCAGATGATGAATCATTGTATGAAGACGAGATGACAGTAGTGTTCTAGCTGTCCTTGCTGTTTGCATGCACTGTTGAGAAACAACCTCAAGCATCAAGATGGAATGAAAGGCATTGCAATGTTAATAATACTTTGACTTTCACTTTCCTCGAGAGGTTAGTTTACACCAATAATTACATCTCTGAATAAAGGACACAATGGGATTGTCCCTTATAGCAAGGGTGTCCTTTGTACAGAGGTCGTCCATTATCAAATTATAGGGTCCTTAATCAATAGTTCTAATAGCAAACTGCTTGATGAATGAATAATAAAATTATTACTATCTAAAGAACATCACTTAGTTCTGATGTTCCTATGTCAGTCCCCCTTCAGCGATGACATTCCAGCTTTCATGATTTCATCAACAAGCAGAAGATTCTCGGCAATAGTTGTACTAGGAAAAGATTTAATGATGAAATAAGAATAAAATGATTTTTGGATGTGATTAGATGCTCTAATGTTGGGTGTGGAGAGGGTTTACCGAACTCCATCTCACTGTCCTCTCTGTAAGAGATCCTTACACAGCAATAACCTAGCCCTTACTCAGCAATAATTTACAATGCTAATCAGGAATTCCAAAAAGTGAGGATATGGATAATTAATTGGCCCTAGGGGTAAACACGTAATATATACACGCCAAGACTTCAGTCTTTGAACTTTCACTCGTTACTTACCATGAATGTAGGAGGGTCTTCTTGACTCTGTAGTTATCCCAAATACCTTCATCAGCAGGTAATATTGCTTCTCCTAGACACAACATGTCAAGAAATAATCAAAGGCTAAACAAAACAAATCAAACAAACAAAACAACACATACCAGTGGTGACATCAATGCCTACAGGCTGCCCACTTCTTGCATACTCTTCCTACAGAGAGATTGTTAATTTCAGTCAGAGGTCACTTTGATGTATCTATTTAGAGAGGTAGGTTCCATACTGTATAAAAGCTAACCTGTAATTTAATAATAGAGTCTTGAGGGTCAAAACCAGAATTTTGTGCCAGAACTTTAGGAATCACCATCAGTGCATCAGCAAAAGCCTAATATTAATAAATTATTAACAAATAATAATAATAATAATAATAATAATAATAATAATAATAATAATAATAATAATAATAATAATAGTGATACACATCTAGCTACAGAATCATATAGTATGTACCTTGACACCATACTTAGCCCTCCCTTGTACTGTGTTCATGAACTCAGCTGATGTAAGCACAGAATGGGCCACCACCTCAAAGGCGCCAGCACCTGGCACAACACTCCCATCTTCGATAGCATTCTTCACAGCTCTCAGACCATCATGGACAGCATCCTTAATCTGAGTCAAGGTGAACTTGTTGGGCCCTTTGATCAAGATGGTAACAGAACGTGGGTTTTTCAGGTCCTCTATAAATGTATACTTGTCTTCTCCCTGCAGGATGAACATTCACTTCATGAGGAGAGAGAGTAAACTGGAAAATGATTGACATTAAGCCCCTAAAAACAACAACAAACAGGGGGAGAATTCAAAGCCCCCTCCTCTAACAGCTCTATCATGGCAAAGGCAATACTAAATTACCAGGATGTGCTCATACACAAGTCCAGCTTGACCAAGACACTCGGGAGTCATATCATCAAACATGTTCAAGGCTTGACCACCACATGCCAGAGTCAACCTGCATGTAGTCCCATACTATGTCAGATCCACTCCTCTCATACAATGAATGCATTTACCTCTCCATGTTCCTTCTCTTTGCCCTTCGAAGAGCAATTATTCCTTCCCTGGCCAACAGATCCAGAGAAACTGGATCAATCCCCTATATTAACAACCATTACATAACATGTAGCAACATACATTTTATGTACATGACAATGCACACACAAGCCAATGACATCATGTCATCCTAGGAAGTATACCTTTTGATTTATGACAACAAAGCTCTTGTTGCTGCCATTGCAAACCTAATGAAAATAAGGAATATATCGTGTGATTAAATGGAGTCCTCTATATGACTCACTTGCTTCTTTAGTGAAATTACTTGTTTAACCCTGTCATCCACGAATTTTCTCTCAGCAACGACAAGATTCTCCCTCTCAGCAGCTGTTTTATAGAAAAACCCTGAGTTCACTTCACTACAGAAATACACAAAGTTTTACACTTGTTATCAATACTATTAGCAATGATGCTTTACTGGGGCTGTCCCTATTATTCTAATTTTTCTGCCTATTATTCTATTCAGAATTTCCCCAAAATACTCCTATTATTCCCGAGGATTGTCCTATCATTCTTAGGAAATTGAGTGGTGATTCTTGTGATTCAACAAACAGGTTTCTATATAATCTTCAAGTGAAGAAGATTGTCTCTGAGTGAAAGTTCTGTAAAAGTGAAAATGCTTGTTCAGAAGCAGAACTTGGTTGAACCAGAAGGACTAGTTTGAAAGCTGTACACCAACGACTCTAGGTTGTAGTGTAGCTGAGCATATGTACTATTAGAACAGTTGATTTTTTTTTTTTTGACTTTTTCAAGGTTTAAAGCCCCATTTGGCTGGAATAATTCTCTATTCCAGCAGGCACCTATTATTCCCAAAATTATTCTCGAATAATTGGGACAGGCCTATGCTTTACTGAGTTAATAGCTGTTAGATTTCTTAACAATGGTTGGTTCTACATACCTCTTATCGTATTCCAATGAGACATTACAGGTTAGTATATAGGCATTCTCTACTCTTTTCTTCATGTCTGGATGCCTTGCTCCGTGGTCTAGCACAAGCCCTTTAACTAATCTATGTCAAATGACAAGAATAAAGATCTAGAAAAGGATAATTCTGCTTCACTTATCGTTGAATAGTGTGACCAAAGGGATTGGGGAGTTTATACACACCTTGTCTCTGTGTCATTTCTGTGCATCATCTCCATGATTTCTACCATATGCAGATCAATAGGTTCCTGTGGTCCTCTCTGAACTGACAACACGGCATCCACCACAATCTAACCAAGAGAGAATACATAATGGAGGGCTTTATTGCTTACTCTGAGTCTAAGGACATACATCAGTCAAGATCTCAGCTATCTCTTTGCTGACTTTAGTGCAAAGAGAGGTACGAGCTACATTAATCAAAATATCACGGTCTATCTCCTTCTTCACTTTGACTGACTCGAGAACCTGAAATCAATAAAAATATTTTAAAAACAATGAAATTGTGGATTTACCTCCAAAGCCTTTTCTTTTGCCTTCTCAAAGCCTTCAGAGACGATTCTGGGATGGAGACCTTCTGAAATGTAAAGGTCTGACTGCTTTAAGAGTTCTCCAATGATGAGGACATTAGAAGTTGTACCGTCGCCTGTTATATCATCCTTAACAAAGAAAGTAGGTAAAGAATATATAGCATCACAGGTAAAGTTCTTCTTACTTGTGCAGTAGCTACACGAGCTATGAGTGATGCAGTGGGATGCTGAATTTGCTGTGTAGTGGGAAGAAGCCACTATAAATAGCAACACTAAAGAAATATCAGTATTACCTACCATTTCATGTAACAGCACATTTCCATCTTTTGTCAGCTTTATATCCCCTGCTCCCGATACCAACCTACAAGATAGTGAATCACCTAGCTAGCTAGGCTGTTATAGAGTAATTTACATTTTCATGGTTCCTCTTGGACCCAGATTTGTTCTAAGGACATTTTGGAGACCTCTTGCAGCTGATATGTTTACTTGAAGTGCCTGAGCCGCCCTGGCTACTTCTGCTTTGGGGTTCAACGACCTTACAGCAGACATCCCTCACTCTCTAACTGGGATTCCCGACACGTGGAATGGGAATGCGCATGCTCTTTAGTAAAAGGTGGTCAACATTTTAGGAATGTTACAACAAGTTTTGTTGTGGACTAGATTGATATAATAATTTTCAAGTTAGAAGAAAATTTATAGAGAACTCTCGCCGCCACAACTAGGCATGAGGTCATCTATACTAGTGTCACTGGTCTTGAACTTCTTGTCTTGGCTCTGGTTTCCTCTACTTCCTCTTCTTATCTTCACTCCTCTCTCTTCACATGCCTATGAAGTAATATTTGCTGTCAACTGTGGTGGACCAAAGCATGTGGACCGATTTGGCATCCGGTACAAGGCTGATAATAACCATATTGGAATCTCATCTGAGTTTGGACGTAGTCTTATTATTTCTGGGGTTGGTCATGAGGACATGATTCTCTATCAGACTGAACGTTACCACACATCATCTTTTAGCTACAATATTCCTATTGATGAAGATGGGGAGTACGTTTTAGTGACAAAGTACTCTGAAGTGTATTTCAATCATCCTGGAGGAAAAGTAGGCAGAGTGTGAACTATTGTACAGTAGACAGTGTCTTAGGAGAGTATGAAAGGGTAAGGGTGGTTCGTGTTTTACCCACTATACTGTCCTAGGGAGAACACTAATAGGGTAGTTAGATAGATATTGCAGAATTGTTAAAGTGAAAGTTACTCTTTAAGCAAGCCTATGTGGCCTGTTCAGACTGTGGCCTGTGACCTATTTGCCAGGTAATTTGTATTCCACACATACTTTTTCTTTCCTCTTTAGATTTTCAATGTTTTATTGAATGAACAGCATAAGGTTATACCTAATTTAGACATATTTTCTAAAGTTGGTAAAGCAGCTGCATATGATGTGGTAACTAAGTTGAGAGTGGAGGATGGCCAACTATTGGTAGGAGATGAAAGTAGTGACTTCAGTGGATTGCTGTCTGTTACCTTCTCTAAGGTATGTTATTCTTATAAGAATAGTCATGCCATGTAGAATAGAGTGATTTTCCTGGAACCTAGGTGCCATTGATAAGTTCCTGGTTTGTTGTTGCTGTAACTTAATGTGTTGTACTATACCAGAGCACCGCAGAGGTCTCTGCTTGGCAATACTTACAAACCAGATTGCCTTTTTGCCATAATTATTATGTTTAGAAATTTCAACCTCTTTATCTGTATTAATTAGGGTAGCCAGGACAACCCAAAGGTGAATGCTATTGTCTTACTGAAAGGTCCCATTCTTGAATCAGGTATGTAATTCAATTATACTGCAAGCATAGCTATTGTTACAGGGTCATAGATAAGTTACTATCTGTGGTAGGATCTAGCATAGTTGTATATACTAATAGTGTGTATATAGTGTGTGTGGTATTGGTTACTTAAAAATAGCATGCATTATTTATATACTGTATAATATCTGTCCTGTTTCCCAGAGATCCCAGCTTTATCTCCACCCCCACCCATCGAAGAGATGGAATCGGGTGAGTATGATAGTGATCTAGTAGAGGAAACAATGGCTGATGGTGAGGTAAAGTTCAGCAGGACGTCGGGACCTAGAGCAAAGGACCCCTATGCATCAGACGATAGTTGGTTTATGCCCATCACAATAGCTATAGCTGTGTTTTTACCAGTTTTATTCTGCTTGTGTAGAGTGAGGTAACTGGTTTCAGAGTAGGGTTTAATCATAGCTGTAAGTAGGTTGATGTATTATCATTATTCAAAATATTATGAAACAGTTGTCTTTATTCATAACTTATTGTTATATCCATTGTATACATGTTTGTATGATCACTTTTGGTGGGTTATCTGAATTATGCATATTACCAGGGCTCATTTTTAACTTTTTAAAGACACCTGGTAAAAGGTCCTTTCACCTGATTGACATTTCATCTGACACTTTTGTCCCTAAAAACATGTCTACCTTGACCCTGCAACCTCTGTACAGTATATTAAAATTTCCCACTATTTTATACTAGACATCAAATCTTTCCACAATTCCTACACTGTATAGTAACTTCCCACATGTCATGTGACATGCTTGGAAATCTGTGTGAGTGACTGAATAGTTATTTAAATTAATAATATTATTATTATTATAAATTAATAATAATTAATTAATAATAATTATGCTCTATAATACAAACTTCTGGTATAAAAAATAATGATTAATGATTTTACTGATAGGAGATGAGACTAGTAATTCTTTTTTGCAGCTGGAGATGCTTCTAGACTTTTCTGTTTTGTCCAAACACACACACCTTTGAACTGACAACTATCACACTTCCACAAGTCCTCTATATCTGGTCCAGTTGGCTCTCTGTCTCCCTTCCAAAACCCAATGGCAGTTTCTATGGTCTCCTTCACCCAGGCCTCATCAAATACCACTTCTTCCGTTCCCAATACTTCTTTAGTTCCTTGATGTTCATAAGAAATCACCAAAGAACTAACAGGAGGTAGATCCAACCTGGTTATCAATGTACATACAGTTTCCATGAATTCTCTAAAGCTTACCCCATGCTCTCCAGCATTGCAGACTTTATCAAAGGCATTTTCCATGCCAATTTTGGCAATATAATCTGTGACTCCTACAGATAACTTGGAATTAGGGTTTAGATTGAGGTGATCATAGAGTAAGTTCATTTGTGTGGAACCTCTAGTTAATCCATCCAGCAACATCTTATAGGCCATGACTTGAAATTTGTGGCCCAGTATTTGGGTCTCGCCTGGTAGGGATTTAGTGATACGGGTTTTTAAGTCAGTTATTTTTAGTTTGTGTGTGTCTGTAGAGTATTGCACTTGATCAATTATGCCTTTCAGAAGTATCCCTGTGTTCAAGGGGTCACCAAATACTGCTATTTCCCTCTCAAATTTCCCTTGCTTGATGATGGCAAGTTGGTTGTATGTGTTTAAAAGCTGAACAGCATGTTTGTCTTCTTGTGTCACCGTCCGCACTGGGATTTGCTCATGAACCTCCAGTTCTAGCATTGAGGAAAGTAAAATCAGGTGAATTCACCCTCCCCCAAAATGAAGAGTATTGGGTAAACCTTTTATTTGATGAATAGTGGATCCCTTTAGCATTGCTGGCGTCTTCTTCTTTATTTCCTTTCCTTCTTTTTCCTGTTTTAGCCATTGGTTTGTCTTTTTCATGTGGGGATATAAGTATCTGTACTCCAACTGCCTCTCACACCAGATGCCTGACTGAATATCACTCACACTCAAGGAGTTGTGACAGTGAGATCGATACAGCTTCAATGGGATGTACTGTCCATTGCTCTTAGATAAAGCCAGCTCTCCACGTACATCATACAACTCTGGAATAATAATAGTGTTACTAACACAATGTGTCTATAAAATAGCCATCTTAGCTAGTGGTCTAATCACACCTGCTTGTAAAGTTGCTAATTCGGAGGCCCCACTCAAGAAATCGAACTCATCTTTGTCTACTACTTCAACTCCAATGCTCTGCTGCTTTCTACTGCTGAATGGATCCTCTGAATCCTCAAATTCCTCTATTACCCCATCATCCTCTATTGATGATATTTTTTTCCTACTTTTGAACGGATCCTCAGCCTCAGAATCCTCAAATTCCTCTATCGTCCCTTCATTCTCTATTGATGACATAATATTTTGCGGGTGTAACGCTAGTGCGTGTGGGTGGGGTTGCGTGTGTCGGAGGGCGGGCCCGGGGGCGTTACTACTAATTATAGCTAGCTAGAGCTAATAATAATAATAATATTATTATTGTCTATTTTCATGCTACTAAATGCCAGTAGAAAAGAGCAAACCTTTAGCTGAGGCTGAGGATGATGAGTCTGTCAGTGCATCATCTCAATCTGGAAGAAAAAGGAAGAAAAAGATAAAACGTATTGAGAGTGGAGCTGTCGGCATTGGTGTGAAAAATATCCAGCAACCAGTAGATAATGGACACTGTGCTAAATTTGGTCAGAATATATATATTAAATATATAAAGTCGTTAGCCTGCTAACTTAACTTATCTACTTGCCTTTTATTTATAGATGCAAATGATGTCACAGCAAATTCGGATCCTAAGTTAGCCCTCATGTGCTCTTCTGGCCAACTATGGAGTAGCAGCAGCAGTATTGATATAAGCAAGCCCATAACAAAGATGGGACGGTAAGCCAAAAAGCCCTACAATGTTATGGCTGTAATATCATTTTCATTATTTAATGCTGTTGCTAACTAACTAGCTATAGTCATCTGTTTGTCCAGGTTTGATTACTACTCTTCAGATGCAATGAGTGTTGGAGGCCATACCAGCACAAGTAGCTCTGTGGTCATGGACATTGGTAGCAGAGATGTGAGTCTTCCTGAGATACCGCTTACAGTAACTAGACTGAATTTGTCAACTTCTAAAAGTGATTCTATACCATCAAGCCATCTACCCATAAATAAAGCAGCAGTGATAAAAGAAACTCTCTATAATACCACTCATAATGATTCAGTTTTGGACAAGTATGCAGTAGAAGCTTCTGAGAGTTATTATAATTCTCAGACTTTAGCTGATACATGCAGAGATGATGGACTACCTAAGGATTATCATTCCTCTGTGTGTTCTGTGTTGGAGAGTCTTAGATGGGATCAGGAATACTCTGATGAAGAAAAGGAGAAGGAAAGAATTGAACTTTACAAAGAAAACAGGCGGAAACGCTATGAAAATGCACTGGCAGAAAAGAAAGCACAGTTGTCATTTTGTGCTGCCAAAAAGTATTATTTTAGCTCTTCATAGCACACACTGAATCAGTAAATCATCACCATCAGTATAGTTCATCAATAGTTATATTTAATGACAAATCCGCTCCTCCTACTTAGCCACGCCCATGATTTGGTAAAAATGTCTTACATTTTAGGTATCGACATTGGTACAAGTACGATTAAAGCGGTCCTGACGGATGAGACTGGGGAGATCCATCAAGAATCTTTTAAATCCCTCAGCAGCAGGCATGTAGAACTCAAAGGTGTTGAAGGAGGGGATGAAAGAAGGGTGGATGAAATATTGATAACTTTGGAAGCTTGTATGAATGGACTTGACCCAAACAGTCTGCAACATGTGTGTGCTATTGGTATATGTGGACAGATGCATGGGTGTGTATTATGGAAGAATGATGCTGAATTCTTTATCAGTAATCACCCCACCAGTTTGTCGTGTTCAAATCTAATCACATGGCTGGACAGGCGTTGTACTAAGGACTTCCTTTCTTCCCTTCCAAAAACCCATCAGCCTTTGCCAGTCAGTACTGGCTATGGATGTGCCACTCTGGCATGGTTACAGGCACATCAGCCTGGAACCATCAAGAGGTTCGATAAATCTGGAACTATAATGGATATGATTGTGTGGGGACTCTGCACTATGGATGGAAATGGAACAGAATCAGTTGTCATGTCATCACAGAATGCAACTAGCTGGGGATACTTTGATGTTGACAGGTTGGAATGGGAAATTGACATGTAAGACTCGTAATAGCTTTTTATTGTCATTAACCAAGAAGTTTGCCATTATAATCAGTAAGTATTTACACAGGATATTACATATACACACACATTTATGTAGACTGAATGCTGCCAATTTTCCTATATGGATTCTTCCTCGGGTTACTTGTGTTCCATCTTATGCTGGGATGCTTCCTGTTTCTTGGCATTGCATCCCACAAGGGACACCAGTGAGTGTAGCCATGGGAGACCTCCAATGCTCCATCTTAGCCACAAAGCCAACATCTACTGATGCAAGTAAGCAGTGAACCACTACTTAACTGAATAACCATGAGTTAACTATGCCTTCTGATTGGTATATAAATGGGTACATATCCCAAATCCTGCAGTACACAAGTAGTGTGCTCATAGGTAAGGAACAGGGAAGGCATGGCCCCATGCAGATTTTTCATTACAATGACCATTTATTACAATATACACTTCTATTGAGACAATTAGCTACTTCATGTGTAAACATGTAAATTTTCACATCTACTGAATTTTTATTTTTTGTAAGCATTTTGGGGTTACCCCTCTCTCCAAGATAAATTTTATGTTCCTCTACCTATGAGTGTGCTTGTTATATATACCAGTTCTAAATGTTGGCAGTGCAAGTCAGCTTGGTGTCATTAGACCAACCAAAGAGGAGCCTCAGTCAACATTCACAACACTACCACCCACTGTTATGGAAGTTCCGTATTTTGGAAAAGACAAACTGATAGTGGCAGCTTCATTGACTGGTGCTAATGCATTTACTTCATTAGTCGAGACCTTCCAAGGGTGGCTAGAAGAGTTAGGTGTTACCAAAGACAGTCTCCCTCCCGACTCAAATCTGTATGCAAGACTAATCCACCTGGCCGAAGAAAAGCTAGACACATCATTGGGTATTTGTGTAACTTTGAGGGGTGAAAGGCATGAGCCTACACTGACTGGCAGTGTGTATAATATGAAGCATGGAAATCTTAGTCTTGGAGATATTACAAGTGCAATGCTCAGAGGGATAATGGAGAATCTTCAAACAATGATGCCTAAAGAGTTATTCCAAAGTTTGCAGGTGATATTATGCTTATTATTAGAATTATATTCTACCATAAAATCTCTTACAGATCAATAGGCTATTGGGAAGTGGAAGTGCTCTACAGAGGAACACAGTGTTACGACAACATGCTGAAGCTGTATTCAAAGTTTGTTTGGAGATTCGTGACAAAGCAGATGCTCCACTTGGAGCAGCTTTGGCTGCAAAAAACATGCTAGAAGCAATGAACACATAACATCTTGTCACAATCACTATGATTATTTGACATTTTTGATAGGATGGAGTTTTACACCTTCACAACCTACAACAGTCTCCCAACACTCAAATCCTGCATCATGGAAAAGTGTCTCAACTTCAAAAAGTTTATCGTCCAACAATCCTATAGATAAGAAAAAATAGAGCAGTTACAACAAAGATATTGTTATTACATACCTGGGGGGACAAGTGCGATAACACAACCACCACCTCCTCCACCTGTCAGCTTGGCTTTCAGACCCTTAGATTCCCCCAAATTACACACTTTGTCTATTGCTGGGTGTCCCACTCCAAGGGCATTCAATAGATGCTGATTCAAAAGAAAAAGTTCCTGAAGACAGAAAAACCAATGTCAAAGGAATGAGTATAACTAACTCAGGTTTATTACCACTAATTCACTAACTTCTAACTGAGAATGAATTTCTCTGTCTTCATAGTTGTCAGATGACTGCTGATCACTTAGCTGTTGAAGCAACTTTTGAGCTGTACTTGTGATATTGTCAATAGAATCCAGAATAGGAGAGACTACTGAAATAAACTGGCAAAAATACATTGTCACATTGATTTTGAATTACGGAACCACAATACATACCTTTTCGTATCTTTCCTTCACGCCAGCTACCATTTTCTTTGTACTTCGGGGTACTTTTGTATTAATAAGCAAGATTCGAATTCTGGGCATGCTACAGAGTTAAAAATGACTGCTTGCATAATAATCACAGAACCAAATTAGACTCTCTGACTGCTTGCATTGTTATAGAGTATCATGCACACACCTTGGGTGAGTAGAAAAAGGGTCACTACCTATAGGGATTATAACATACTCTATGTGTTCAATTCCACCAGATTGATAACGAATAGCTCCACCTGCAACACAAAAAGTCATTAAAGCACAAGACATCAAAATATCATACCATAGGTACTGATTGAGTTATCAATGCCTGATGGTGTACCATGAACCAGCATCTCAGCCTCAACCCCCCATTTATTAATCAGTTCCATGTCATTCTTGTTCCAAGTCTCAGATCTAATGTTAGTTGCAAGTTCTATGCCATTTGCTTCTATTTTTGTACTTGTGTCACATGGAAGACCACTTGACACTACATTGGGACTTGGGATGGCTGAAATAGTTCCACAGCTTGTGAGAAAGCCGGCTGCAAGACATACAGAATATGCTGCTGAAGAACCAAGACCAGCACCGGCTGGTAATTCAGATATGACAGTCGATGATAACCCCGACATCTCTCTGAAAAATAATCACTAAAAAGAGTAACAATGAAATTAAGAAATTACTTGAGTAGTCCATCGTATATGCCGACTAGCAGGTACAGAAATACCAGTGTGGCTGTCTTGAGAATGGATGGCGTTTCATTCTCTTCTAGACCTGCTAACTTCTTAACAATACACAGTAATTTTTCACGATCCCAATTTGTTCCTCTCTCAGTCAAAGCACTTTCCAGCTCTTCCACATTCCATGATTTCTTTAATGCTGAGTTTGGAACAAAGTCTGGAAGATGAAGAGTTATTTTTCGATCTTGTGTTGGCGTGAGAATATGATAACATCTCAAGTTTACACTTGTGGCCAGAGCTGCCTGTACATTTAAAAAGGCAACAAGCATTCACTGCTATTCAATGTAGATACCTTGTTATAGACTACAGCATGTTCTCCATGAAGA
Organism: Diacarnus erythraeanus; assembly: GCA_964016965.1. Taxonomy (NCBI): domain Eukaryota; kingdom Metazoa; phylum Porifera; class Demospongiae; order Poecilosclerida; family Podospongiidae; genus Diacarnus; species Diacarnus erythraeanus. Next base: position 6,053,262 of record OZ024679.1, read on the forward strand.
ATGATCTTCCCTGGAGCAGAGACAACAAAAGAACGAGCCATCATGCCCCCCGCCATGCGCGCGCACACCCGACCCACCATCGTCCACGTGAACTCAGGATACTACGGTATTCTTAATTTTACGGTTAGCTACCATGCCCACCAAACGCTTTGCTGAATGTGATAAGTACGTGCTATTTGGCTGAAAGAAATGAAGTTCACTAGTTTGCAAGTGGCCATAGCTCTTTCTGCTAGTATGGGTTGTGGACTTATTCTCGGTCTTCTTCTATCACCCAGGAGGAAGAGAATGCAAATTCCTTTGGAAACAGTAAGATTAAAAATAGCCAAAAAACTAGCTAGTTAGGTAGATAGCCATTTATATTTATTTTGTGTAGAATATCCTTACGTATGGCCATGCAACAGATGAGTACAAAATGGTGTTTGTGGTTAGAAATGACTTGAAGATGGGTAAAGGAAAAGTAGCCGCACAGGTGAGTTCTTGTAAATTTAAGCGCCAAAATCCGTCAAGTAATGAATTATATTCCAAGTCCTCACGTGATATCATTCCATTGTTCATTTCTTTATATTGTAATGCCACACAATGTTTATTACCACCCGACTATCCTCTGTGTAGTGTGGACATGCAGCAATTGGAGCATACAAGCAGCTTGAGAAAAATAACCCAGAAGTAAGTTCTGCAGCATTTTTTTTTAGAGCTGTGTATTATTTTGTTGTTGTGGTCTGTAGTTGTTGTCAAAGTGGGAGGATAGTGGATGCATGAAGGTTGTTGTTAAAGCACCAGATGAAGACCTCTTGTGAGCATGAGACAATTAACATTAGAAATGATTTGTATCCCTCTTTCTATAGTCTTAGAGTAGCTGCTGATGCTACAAGCTGTGGTTTGAGCACACACATAGTAAGAGATGCTGGACGAACCCAGATTGCCCCAGGATCCAATACTATTCTCTGCATTGGACCAGGTAAGTTTGTTGTCCTATGCAGTATATAGACTTGCACATGCATTTTTATTGTTGATTTGTACTACAGGGGATAGCAGAGAAATTGACATGGTTACAGGAGATCTAAAACTATATTAAAGACTTTACCTATTATTTTTATTTACACATGCTCCATTACTGTTTTTGCTGTTATCTGTGCAGCCCTGATACAATTCTCAAAATTAGAGCCACTGAACCCATCACCAGTAGCAACTACCAAGGGATCATGTGACAATATTAGACAACCAGGTGATCCTGGATAGACTTGAGACACTTGCGAATACCTCCAACGTACCAAATGAGAATGTATTGCATCAGGGAGCCCTTGAATCAACTTGTCAGCTCTCATTGTCATGATGGCTTTCACTTCTTCTTTGTCAGTCTCAAGGTGCCTAATGCCAAATGGTACACTGGTGTGAAGTAAAAGCGTACTACCATTGGAATCACAACCTCTCTTAGCTGTATCCCATGCTGCAAATCTGATTATAGGGTCATCAAAGTATTTGGCTGACCAGCTTATTGAGATGTGTTCTTTGTAGAACAACCCTAAAGCATACCGCGATGAATACTTGACTGAAGAAAGGTCTGAACAATGTTCTTGTGTCATCATTTCTACGATATCTCCTTTAAGTTGAAAGAGTTGGGGGACTGGAAGTGTTAGGATAAGACCATCAAATAATCCTGTGTGTTTACTCAAACATGTGCAAGCAATCTTGGTCCCTAAATTAGAAGGTTCAAATCTCACTTCTGAGAGGTGATGCTGATAGAAGACATCAGCAGTTAGGTAGTGTTTAACTATGCTGTTTAACCCTTTAGGAGCCACATAATTCTGCATGCCAATTAAATCTTTTTTTTCACCTTCAATGATACCTTGAAAAGGTACAATGACTTTATTTGAAAGTAAATCATCATATATGGTATTTTTAAGAGATCCACATTCGCCACTTTCTTGTCTACGTGATAAATACTGTGCACCCATGTCCACACACAAGTCTTGGTGAGTGAGGCTTCTGTGAGTGGACATACGACCACCACTTCCTCTCGCTTTCTCCCATATGGCTACATTAAGAGTGTTGGGAGCTTGTTGCTGAAGAAGAGCAGCGGTTAAAGACCCTGTCAAACCAGCACCAACTATTAACAATTCTTTTTGCATTTCGGTAAGAAGTAGTCACAAGTAAAAGCATGCATGCAGTCTACACTTTTTTTGTCAAATGCGCGCGCATCGGACGCGCGTGTAGGCTCCACGTGTAAACGTACGTGTATAATTGTGCAGTGCAGTGCAGTGCAGTTGTGTTTGTGTGTGTAATTAATTAAGCTCTCTAGCTCTGTCGTCATCATGGAGGTGGAGATTAAGTAGAGTTGGGCTTGGTTTAGTGTTGGGCCGTAATATAACTGTATTCGCTAGACTTGGCTTAGATTATTCCCTAAAGGCGGTCGACTTGAGGTGTGTGACTTGCCCACCTAACTAGCTAGGTGCATTTGTCCCCGAAACAAGCATGGCAGCAATTAAGACCGAATTGATCCAGGTAGGTGCAGTTATATGCAATAAACATAATATTATATATAATTTTTTCCCAGCCTCCAAAGAGTTCTGCTGACATCAGAGGTATAACCTGTTGTATGACTGCTTATATTAAACTTGTATAGCTAGTTAAACTTGTGGGGTGTACAGGTTTGGAGGGTTCAGTATGACACATGAGGTCAGTGGAAGGTTAGGTGGTGACAAAGCTGTGCAGAATCTATTAACTTAAGAACCTACAGCCTTGTGATGGAAATATTTTTGTCTGGTGTGTATTCTGTGGTGTGTGGTGAAGTTTCTTTTCTTGTTACTAATTGGCTGTGTCACCTCCCACCCTCCCCCAGTGTTGTGTGGTTCACTGATTACATGGAGGCTAACACATTTATTGAATTCATAACATGTAACTGTCATCATTCCATTGTAGCTCACCATTCCAGCATGACTGCTGCCTTCGTGGCTGTTCTGTACAACAAATCTATGTGCTTGTCTGATGTAGAGGTGGTGTGGTTTGGAAATGAGAAGTTTAGCTTTGAATTGTGAGTTCAGGGCTCTCACAGTGTGTATGGAGAGTCTTTATGTAAAGAGGGTAAAGTATCAACAGTACAATGCAATGATAATAAGTCAAAAAATGTTTTTTCTACCATATCTCTGGATATTTCAAGACTCTTTTACAGAGAATCCATCACTAATTAATGTAAAAGAAGGTCTTTCATTCCTTACAAGACTTTAAGTGCATGTGTGTACCACCACTCTGGTTAAAAAGTAACTTTTTGGGTAAAGGATCATCATGTGTGAATCCCAGATATAGTTTGTAAGGGTTTAATCTGCTTACTTCACTGTTAGTGTTGTGGCACTAATCCTTGTATGTGACTATACCTCAAAAGTTATCTTAAAATGTGCTCCACTGCTGAAGATAATTTGGAACTACTAGTCATGTGCTAACAGCACTGATCTATAGTGTCATAACATTACTGCATATAGAAAGTGCAAGTTAATATAATCTATGACCTATCACGATTTAAGATAAGTGCTGTCAACCTTTAGTCCTACCTATAGTGAAATATCCATGAATGAGCCCAGGGTCTGGGCTCTGTCTGGGCTCTGTCTGGGCTCTTTCACTTCTAGAGATGATAGCATTGTTACTTTTCTAGTTCTCCATTTTTGGACACATGAAATGCATATCCTAGACCAGTGTTACTGGAATAACCTTACCTAACTGAGGTCACATTATAAGGTACAGTCCCACAAGCAGTTTATGAGATGGATAGCTCATCAACTCTCATAACAGCAATTTATCCCAACCTTCCTGTGTGTTGCTACTGTAAGCAGTTCCAGAGTTGTTTATCCTTTAACGATAGTAATTAGTTCACTGTGGGATGAGAATGTAGTATGAAATCCTTAAAGTTCAAGGTTCATTACATTATTTTAGGGAGAGCCATCTCAGCATGAAGGGGAAATTACCCTGTGCCAAGTTCAAGGAAAAGTTCCAGATGTCCATTTTCCAGTCTTTACCTGCTTTCTCAGGTGTTTCTAAAGGTATGGTGCAACCTTGATTGTCCCCAATACTGTAAGAGTAAGGAGTGAGAATGACAATACTTTGACCCCAGAGAATGTTGCACCCTGTAGGCAGTAGAACCTGGGAATCCTGGAGTTATGTGACACTCCATAGTGTGAAGTGACAGTGCACCTGGTACACTCTCTAATTTAGTCCTATATATTATGTATATATGTCACTTTAGTGAAGTGTAATAATCACTGGATTAGCTATTGTGAGTTCCGTGGGAAGAATGACCATAAGTTGAATATCATGAAGACAGCAGAATATCTCTCTCTAAAGGAATGGGTATGTGTTGAATATCTACAGCTGTATGGCTGTAATAGTGATGATTGTAATTACTATTATGACCAGTTAACTTGACTTAAAGTCCATTTTTGTTCACTTGACCCTCTCCACACCTCCCTCCCTCCCACCCCCAAAACACCCCCACTAACTCAACACTGGCAGACCACTGACAATATGGAAGTAAGCACATAAACTGTCAAGCAGCATAGCAAAGCTGCACTAATACATGTGACTCAGCTGACCTCTGAAAACTGCCCTAATGGTGGCATTGCATGGCTTCACTCAAGTGCTAGGTTAACCAAATGCTGAGCAGTAGATGACCTTCTATTTTAATTAAGAATTCTCTTTACGCTATGTAGCTTAAAATTAGTCTGGTTTCTATGGGGTTTAGGTTTCTATGGGATTTAGGTTACTATGGGGTTTAGGTTTCTATGGGGATTTAGGTTACTATGGGATTTAGGGATTTAGGTTTCTATGGGTTGGAGGATTTAAGTGACTGGATCTGATGTGGGAGTGGATATTAACTTCCTGAATTAATAGTACTTTATAAGGATAATGGAGATAATCAGACACAGAAATGAACATCCCAGGAATGATGGCATGTCTGGTGGAATGACTGCAAAGCTAAAATGACACTTCCTTTCTGTTGTTTTGTGTTCATTTTCCACTGGAGTAAATAAAGTTGAAATTACTGGTGAAAATATAATGTCCAGGTCTGCCATCTTTTGTGTACACTAGACTACTAGAGGTTATATTCACCTTGTGTAAAACTACATTAGTGTTATGGTGAAGTTCATGTAGTATTTCAAGACAAGAGTGCTGGGTGACCAGTGTCTGGTGGCTAGTAGGAACAGGAGGCCATGATGGAAGACTACATAGCTGGCTGGTTACCTACAAACCAGTACAGTGGGCTACAAGAGACTAGAAAACTATATGTTAGTTCTTTTAGTCCTTGAAGACCAGTAACTGTATTAGATTTTAGATAATAAACTGAAGAAGTAAGATTGCAGAACTGTTGAAAAGATTAATTCCACTGACTGACAAGTCATGCATTAGCTAGGATCCTCTTGGAGCATAGTTTTGAGTAAAGTGATCCTCCATTTTGTAGAACTTATCATCCAGACATAAGAACTTTATCTGAGTACCATCTCTTCATACATGTTTGTTATGTCCTTACTCTGGGCATGTAGATATAGCTTTAAGTTGCTGTGACAATTGTGGAGTTTATAGCTATGAACTTTGTACTGAGACATTATGCCAGTGTTTAGAAGTTTGAACTAGCAAGTCTCACAAGTCCAGGAATTAGATTTTTGTATTTGTAAACTAGATCACTGGTTTACAGTTACCTTGTCTCTGTCCCAAAGATCTCTAGATTACGACACAGTAAATATTTAGAGGAGGGAAAAATTAACTTTGGGAACTGAATTTACCTTTCACTTTGAGAAGTCCCTGAGATAATCATCCAACTCAAAACCATACTTCTCTAAAACTGATAACTCAAAACTACACCTTTCTAATGTTAGGCATGTCCTTAAAATATCTATCTTTAATAAATATGAAGGCAAAAATGTCATAAAACTGAATAACTAAGCCAGCATAGCTATATTTATACTAAGTGTCCTTTTTTTGGGAGTGCTCAGTGTTCACTTGGCTGCTGCCCAGGCTTCTGGCTTGTCCTTTGTTTCAGCTGGAGGTCAGTCATGCCCTATGACAGTTCTTCACACCTCCTGGTGGGCATGGCTTGTGATTCAGTAGGTGTGGCATGTACTTGGGCCCAACACCCCCCTCCTCTAAAAGGGCCAGACGTGGGTGTTTGTCCCATGTCCTTGATAAAACATCAGTCTCCACATTGAGGTGTCCTGGAAGATGATAGACAGTGTAATTATATGGCTGAAGGATCACTGCCCATCAAATAAGCCTTGGTGAGGAATTCTTCATCCTTTGTAAGAATTTAAGTGCACAATGATCAGTGTGAATTACAGTCTTGGTACCTCTGAGGTAAACTGCAAAGTGCTGTAAATCTTTGATTATAGCATAAGTCTCAAGTTCTATCATTGAATAATTCCTTTCATAACTTGTATGATTCATAGTTGCCAACTTTCTGGAAAAGTAAACTGAGTGTAGGCCACGCCCCCACCACCACCGAATATCATCAATTTTAATGAATTTGATTATTATTATGATGAGTGAATTGTAATGACTTATAGGTAGCTTTCTATGACTCTGTAAGGAGCTCTTCAGCTAGTTTACCATCAAAACAGCAGGAATCACAGTTAAATGACATCAAGATAACAATAGTAAGATCCAGGTTAGATCTCTGGTCGGTATGCATTTTCCTTAAGACCGAAAATCCTCTTTCACTATCTGCATCAGAGGAAGGGATGGACAGCAGCCCAGCCATGAGCTTAAACAGAAGAGGAAAGCGTTCCTTGTCATCCAGAGTCTTCATTTGCCCAACTTTCCACCAAAAAGATCCAGCATGAGGTTTCTCTACCTTCTCAGCAGCTTGATGGAGATTAAAGCTGGGTTCCCAGGCTTTGTAAGTGCTGACTGATAAAGAGGTGCAAGATCTTCTAGTTTCCTTTTGGTGATTCTCTTTTGAAAGATTTGGGTATCCTTCAACCTGAGAAGATGTCATCCTACTCAACTAGCATTGTCTTGAAGTTAGCAAAGAAGTTCCCTCAGCTTCAACTGGCTGATTCCAAGAGTCTTAATTGTCTCAAGCTGAAGTTAACAGACTTCATTCTTTTTCCAATCTTCAGCATTTTTTTGATAGTGGCAAGATAAAACTTCCTCACAGAACAATAGAATGGCTTCATATCATGCTCCTCTTCAACTTGAGTTAAGACTACCCAAATGCTCTCACCTATCCCTAAGTTCTCGTCAGACAGTTGGCTACTCTCACCAAAGTCAAGGTTATGTCCTGCTTTCAAAATGGTGTCATTGGTCAAGACATTAGCTGCATACAACCTAATACGAGACGATAACTCATCTCACTGTAGAGCTCACAAGTGGCATTCTTTATAGATGTTTGGAAGAGCCTGTTGAAGTGATCCATGCAGGGAAGAACATGAGCAAAAAGTGAAGTATTGGCTTAGTGAAGGGATCTTGGAGTCTCTCTATGATACTAGTAGTTAGGTATCTTACTACTTGCTTCACTACAACTACAGAAGTAAGAAATCAAACCTTGCAGGTACCTGTCTACACATCGAAGAAGACTCAACCAGTGTGTGGGACAGTGCTTCAAGATGTACCAGGATCAGAAGGAAACAAATGATCGCCACAAGTCATCAAATTCCTGGTGCCTCTTACTGCTATGGTAGAAGTGATAATAAATGTCAACAAAAAGCTGATCGATGTTAATGGAGAGCTCCTCTAAACCAGTTTTAACACAGAGGTTTGCTAGATGACATGTGCACCTCACATCATACAATGTCATTCTCGATGAGCTTTTGCACCCCAGACCTTGCCCCCTTCATGACATTTGTGGTGTCAGACATGAAGGCCACTGCAGCTGAAAAATCTAGGCCAGGCTTGTTCAAGGACTCTTTCAAAGCTTGGAATAGGTTCTGGGCATTTCCACTGTTTGCCACAGGCATATCAAGAAATCTGGTATGAATGTCACCAACTTCAGGGTCAAGAACTTTGATGAGAATTATGTTAGACTTGTCCACCTTATCGTTCGATTCATCCATAAGAGTTGAAAAAGGATGAGATAAGAAGTTGTTGACCATCTTTTGGTGGTAATAGTGAGCTAAGGCTTCCTTTAGAATGGCAGTGGTTGACCATAAGCAAATTTTTTGGCAATTGTGGAGTCTGGAAACATTTCCCTAAACAAGATCACTATTCAAGAATGCAAGGTTGTGCTTTGCAACAAATATAGACCACATTAGTTCAGCTCTGATTGTGCTATCTTGGATATCTTACCTAAAGAAAGAATCCACAGCGGTCTTTGAGGTAGAAGCAGACTTTGCCATTTCTTTGTCACTTTGTACTGAGGTGAGCTGTAACATCATTCTTCCCTCCATGTGAGATACTAAAGTCAGAGCAGCACAGTGTACATCGGGCAAACATATCACCTGTTCAGGAAATACTCTAATGTATGCTGACTATTTAAATCCCTCTAGCACTCTTTCCAATCCAACTAAACTCTTGAACCCACTTGGGAAGAAAATAGCACTGCTTTTTAGCCCACTTTGCTGGTGGGACATCACTACTGGGGAAAGAACTTGGAGTAGCCATTTTATACCATGTGCTAGCTTAGCTATATACTATAAGTATACTATATTAGTATACTATACTAGTATACTATGTGTTGTTATGTGCGTGCTAAGCAGCTGTTCAGCTGCATGTTTGATGATAAAACATGATTGCTGAGATGTGTGCATACCAGACTGTACAACCTTTGGGATGCCCCAAGTACACACAGTATAACATTGAACACACAGTAGGAACAAAGATCTCATACTGATATGTGTTAGTTAAGTGAAAAATGCGGCAAAGTAAATATAAAAATCCAGCCCAAAATTCTTTTACAGCAACTGTGGATGGTTGTGCAGCATCTTGCCTACTGCAAATTAAGGTTTTAAGGTTTTATTGGTGACTATCATGACGAGGATCAGGTGATGATTGACCTTTTTTGCCATTAAATATTGTGAATAGTGTGAGACTGATCTTGTCACTGTGTCATTTCCCTATGTCCGCAATCTATTTTTATATACCAAACACATGCCAAGAAAAAATTACATCTACAAAAATAATAATAAAATGCAATAAAGATGAATAAGCAACAGCCTGCAGCTATATGTGTGAATGCTGAGTTGACAGTTTATCCTTCAATTGTATGTGAATCATTGTAATTACTCAAAGCTGGCTTGTTATGCTTAGGTACTGTTGATACAGGTACTCCATCGATGTAGTAGCACATCATTGATTATATCAGCAGGTGAAATTGATCCTTCTGCGGGGGGGGGGGGGGGGGGGGGGAGATATGCTTATGACAGGTTTCAAAGCTGAAACACTTACTGACAGCTGTCCGAACAATAGAGTCCATAGAAGGTAAAGATCATCACACAAAAATTCTGATCTGGGTGTGGTTTCAAGACAAAAGCCACAGAATGCAAAGGTAGATATCTATTGTCCCGACCTTACGTGAGGCGGGACTTGGGACTTGAGCTTCGTTATCGGGAGTCTCCCGCTTAAATCTGGATGGTTGGACACTTAGGCATTCACTGCAGTGCAGCAGTGTGCCCGGACTGGACTGGAGGCTTGAGCCCTGAGGCAGATTATGTAATAATAGTTTTGATAGTGTCTAGACAATAACCGGGAAAGTCTGTGAATTTGCGGAACAGGGAAGTGTTAAAAAATCAGGAATTTCTCGGCAAAACTGGGAAGGTTGGCAAGTATGATGATTGGAAGGCTATTGTCTTCAGTTGACCTCCATGGTCCTGCTTAAGGACAGAACTTAGTCCTACACCATGGTCCTGCTTAAGGACCAGAACCTAATCCTACACCATGGTCCTGCTTAAGGACCAGAACCTAGTCCTACACCATGGTCCTGCTTAAGGACCAGAACCTAGTCCTATACCATGGTCCTGCTTAAGGACCAGAACCTAGTCCTACACCATGGTCCTGCTTAAGGACCAGAACCTAGTCCTACACCATGGTCCTGCTTAAGGACCAGAACCTAGTCCTACACCATGGTCCTGCTTAAGGACCAGAACCTAGTCCTACACCATGGTCCTGCTTAAGGACCAGAACCTAGTCCTACACTACTAGCATCGGTGAATAATTTACTTGTGTCTGGTGGGGTAAGTACTGGTGAATCGAGAATGTTTGAACCTACGTCCAGGAATTGTTCTTCCAGTTCTGGAGTCCACTGTATCACGTCTGGGGCCTTCTTCTGAACCAGATTAGTGAGGCCTGCAGATCTACTGCTGAAAGCTGGTATGTGCCCTCTATAGTACCCAGTAAGTCATAAGAAGGACTGTAACTGTTTCTTGGTCCTAGGCTTTGGAAACCGAGTTATACCCTCGACCTTGGCTTTCTGTGGAAGTATTTGGCCTGATCCAATTTCATAGCCTAGGTACTCAAGGGTTTAAAGTTCAGGTACTCAAGGGTTCTATTCCCAAACTTGCACTTAGATAGTTTAAGACTTATCTTTTTATTTCTGCATATCTGTGGCATGTCCTTTAAATGTTGTTGGTGTTCAGTCCAGTCTCATCAAGATATGGAGTAGCAAGATGATCTCCCAACATTTGGTCCATTAACCGCTGAAAATAAGTAGGGGCATTGATGAGTTAAAAGGGGAGACGCAAGTATTTCCCAAAGGTGGTCAAGAAGGCTGCCTTTGATGTTATCTCCTCGTCCAATGACACTTGGTGGTAACTTTGAGAAAGGTCTAGAGTGGAAAGATATTTAGCTCGTCCAACTTGAGCTAACATCTTATCCATGCGAGGTAACAGATATCTGTTGATAGAGGTACGTAAGAGCATTAACCTTACAGTAGTCTACCAATATGGATCCGTCCGGTTTAAGAACTGAGATAACAGGCAAACTCCAAGGACTAAATGAAGTCTGCTTCCAGGAGCTTCTTTACAGCATCCTTTACTTTGTCTCTCTAGCCAAGTCCTGGCCTATATGGTGGTTGACTCACAGTGGCGTTGTCTCCTGTGTCAAGATGGTAGGCAGGGAAATCAGCAACTCCTGGCACGTCCTTGAAGATGTCCTTGAACTCCAAGAGTAGATCTGTCATATGCTGTCTTAGCTGTCCCCATAAGTGAGAAAGGTCAGCTAATTGAAAGGTGTGGTCACTATTACTGTCAGTTGGCTCTGGGGCACAATGTGCCTACAAGTTAACTCTGTCACTGGCTTCCTTGTCTGGTAATGCCATGACTAAACTGCAGACATTAACTGTCTCTGGTTGATACACCTTGAGGGCGTTCCTATGTCTTCTTGTAGTTCATCTGTGTCCAACATCAAGTAGGTATGTTGTAAGTCGAGACGTTTTTTGATCAGGTAAGGGCCCTGCCAATGTGCGGACAGTCCCTTCCTATGCTTAGGTTCAAGGCACAACACAAAAGTGCCTGGTTCCATGATAGACTCCTGAGCCTTCTTCTTCTCATCCTGATATATCTTATGATCTTGGATTGTAGCTCTATAAGACCGGCTGCCTCACTGGCTACCTGCTCAGAACAGCACTCTGGACTCAAAGTAAGAGGCCCTTAGCTATCTGGGAAGATATTAACTTGAGTTGCATGGCGAAGTCCTTGACCATGGCTGCCACCAATTGTTAGGCGTATCCTTAAAAAGTCTATCTTTAATAAATATAACAAGGCAAGAATGTCATAGAACTGAATAGCTAAGCCAGCATAGCTATCAGGTGTGGCGTGTACTTGGGCCCAACATATAACACAGTGTGATAACTAAAACCACACCTCCCTAACACAGTGTGGTTAAAAGTGTATGTACCCTATTCTACTTGTTAGTGATAGGCTGACCTGTAGTGATAGGCTGACCCCTAGTGATAGGCTGCTGACCCATAGTGATAGGCTGACCCGTAGTGATAGGCTGCTGACCCGTAGTGGTAGGCTGACCCGTAGTGGTAGGCTGACCCGTAGTGGTAGGCTGACCCGTAGTGGTAGGCTGACCCGTAGTGGTAGGCTGACCCGTAGTGGTAGGCTGGTATAGGAATATTATTATTATTGATAATTCATGGCAGGTGGGTGTGATTCACTTATCGGACAAATCTAAGGTCTATCTGATCCCAACGTCCCCACTGTCACATGACCTTGGTGAGTCTGATAGTTAATATACTACAAATAAAACAGATTTTTGGCAATTTATAGGACTCACCAATGAATATTACCCACTCCTCCTGCATGGACTGTTTGTGAAGAAAGGTATATTTTCTATTCCACTTGGTACACGTCACCTAACCTAATGTTTTATTTAGTATTGTCTTCAAGGAGCAAGTCTGTACCACTTAAAACTGGATTCAAACCTGTTGTAGCCAGTTCAGTTCAAACTGTATACAATGTGGAGAATCCTCTCCTCCAATATCCAGACTCCACTGAAACATCTATCAGGAAGAGAAGAAAAGTTGTGTCCTTTTCACCTCACCTTCCCACATCATCTAGCAATCAAGCACAGCCAAAACCATTGCCTATGGTTAAACCGGTTCAAAGGCGTAGTACCCGAAGTGCTACTCGGAGTAGAAATATGGCAGCAGAGTCCCAGCTTGCTGCTAATACTACAGAAGTCACGGAGCAGTCTAGAGTGGTCTCTGAAGCAGAGGAAAGGCAGAGAGAAGTCTCAGAGAACAAGCACCATCTTGCTCCATCTCGTGAGAATGCAAGTGACGAGGAGAGTGTGTGCAGCAGTCTCTCAAGTGTGGCCTCAGCTTCAACCACTGACTATTCACCTTCAAGGGATATTTTAGTTTCCAAGCCTTCCAAGAGACGTGGGCGGCCTCCTCGTAATGTTAAGAGTAGAATCCCTGTGATTAAGGACTGCAGGACGGACGTGGTAGGGATAAACACTGACATGGGGAGTCAGAAGGGAGAGATTGTTCAGGGAAAGAGACCACAGGAACCACCAGGGATTGATAGTGATCCTCTAATGAAGAAGAGAAGAGTGGTTACCAAAGAAGCTACAGCACAAGGTATTTTCCCTTGCTGCAGTGGGTATTTCCCTTACATCGTGTGCTTAGGTGTACTTTTCCCTCTCTTCTTCCAGAGACTAATGTTGTGTTGTATAACACTCTTGAAGAATTTACAACTTTGATAGCCAAAGTCTGTTTGCCACAGGTAAGCTGTTAAAATTATAATCCCATTTAATCGAGGTGGGTACCAGGTAGGTGTAAATGTTTCCAGGGTTAAGTATAGGGAGTGAGTGGAGGTGGGTATAGGGTTAAGTATTGGGAGTGAGTGGAAGTGGGTATAGGGTTAAGTATTGGGAGTGAGTGGAGGTGGGTATAGGGTTAAGTATAGGGAGTGAGTGGAGGTGGGTATAGGGTTAAGTATAGGGAGTGAGTGGTATAATGGTCCCATGTTGTTGACAGGAAATGCCTAACACAATATAATACCTTGTATTTGTTAAAGGATAAAACACCACTATCAACTACTTCTGATGGAGTCATTTCAGAGCCTAAAGAAGACAAATCTAGCACTGACAAGCCATCATCCAATCAACAAGAACCCTGTCCACTAATAGGCAATGTTTGTTCAGACTCCAAGTCCCCTGAAGCTGAAAGTCACAAGATGGAAATGTCAGAAATAGTAGATATTTCCTCCTCTGCTATCACTAAGTCAGAGACATCTGGGACTCAGTATGTTAATAAATTATCACCTGCTGAGCCTGAAACTCTGTCAGTAATGGATGATAACACATTACTAGCTTGTCATTTTCTAGCAGAAGTTCCTGAAATCGAAGAAGAAATTGTGTCACATGACACAGAGCTAGGGGAAGATCAGTTCATAGTCGTTGAAGGTACTGATGGACAATTTTTTCGGCCCCCTAAGAAAATGTCATTGGCTGATTATAAACGGAGACGATCAACTGTTGAAGATGTTCCAGTTACGGTAGTACTAGAATCAGTTGTAGAAGACTCAAAAGAGCAGGATTCTGATGATAATGATGATTTGTCTAGCGAGTCTGAGGAAAGTGAGATTGTAAAAGCTGCCGAACGTGCTATTTCTGAAGCTGAGATAAGTTCTAAACCGCCTCCTGTTCCTATTTTAAGTCCCATTCCGGCTCACTGTGAGAAAAAGGGGTTAACACCCGTCGGTGGTAGTGCTGCTCATGCAGTTGATGTGACAGAAATGAAAAGGACATCTGAAGAGATGATTATCAAAAAGAAATCCGTGCCTCTCTCGGCTGGTTTGTCTTCCTCTTCCAACACTGAAACCAGAACAGAACAAAGTCCGCTTACAGAACACGAGATTGTCAGTGCAAAGACCACCACTACTGTAGCTTCGACATCATTACAAAAACCCACTTCTGATACAGGTAAGGGTCACTCACATGATGGATCTGCAGTAGTCAGTGAATCAAAGAAAGCGGTCAACACTGGCAACACAATACCAATTCAGCCCTCTCTGTCAGCTAAAGTACTGAGGGTCCTTGGAACAGCTATCTCGGCTCTTAAAGATGAGGACAAGGCTACCTCTAGGGCAGGTGAGGTATCTTCTAACAGGATTGAATCAAATGCTAAACAGACTCCTTTAGATAATGAGCAGCATAACAGGGAAGATGAAATTATGTCCCAAAACAGGTCGGGAGAGCTGAATGATCCTATCAGACAGACAAAACCCGATGATAAGGATAGAAACAATGAGAAAACTGCTCAGAATGTGGTTTCTGAACAGCAAAAAGGCAAAGATATGGTTCCATTAGGTACACAGAAGAACAAGGAAGATATCGGCAAGCATTCTTCAAAAGTGCAACAGAACAGCAGTGGTGCATTATCTAAGTCAGGAAGAGCTGTAGCGTCGAAGAGTGAGCCATGTGATGTTAAAAAGAGCATGCCATCGCCATTAGAAAGGCAGAAAAGTGGGGGAAATGAAGTACTTCCTGCTCAGAACCCTGCCTCACTTGTTCAGAATTCTTCACCTCTCGTTCAGAACCCACTCCCCCCAGTGATGACTCCTGAAAATGATTGCAAAGAGGCGCAGGGAGTGATGGAATCTGCAAAGTTCATATCATCATTAGTCCATCGATACAACATTCCTCTTCACCGTCCACCGCCACCACACCCTGTTATCCCTCCTCCTGGGAGCCATCACCCAATGATCCCCCAACATCCATGGTTTCCTCCACATGCCCCCTCACAACCCAGTTTTTATAGGCCTCCTGTTCCTCCTCTTCCCCTCCCACAAGGTTCCTGGCCTGGTTTTGGAGGGGTTTACCCACGTCACCTTCCAGTACCCCAACAGCATTATAATTTCTTCAATCAGTACCCCGGCATCATACCAGAACCCATCCCCCCAGGACCCCCTGTGTCTTGTCCATCCAGCCACTCTCCTAAGAGGTCTCGTTCCCGGTCTAGATCACCTAGTTCTTCCCCAAGTCATAGTCGAAGTTCTAGTCCAAGTAGCCAATCGAATCACTCCAGAGTGGGTGATAACCATATTCAGCATAAACTCCTAGTCCAAAGGATAGTTAATGCTTCAAGAATGCTGAAAGATTTGCAGAATATTAATGATCCCACAGATATGTCCACACTGCCATGTGATGCCTGTGTCCAGACCAGCCTAGAGACAGAGAACCGTATGGTTCAGGTAGGTTCAGGATTCAAGAGAAGAAATCACATGACACAGACACGACAAAAGATCACCCACAATTTTGGGATTCAAGTCAATACGAGTCCCAAGATGTATAGCAAAAGGATTCAGACTGACATACGACGTACCAAAGAAACACATGTGCAGACCCAGCATAAACCAACAGTAGATAACTCCTGTCAGACAGTGCCAGAGGAGGAGTGTATTGATGCAATCGAAGACTTTGATAATTTGCGGAGTACAATAAAGGATGATAAATGGTCAAGTGTACTCAACATTTTGGATGGTTTTCTGCAGCAGATTGGACTGGGACCTCATGGTGAGTACACAGAAGCTATGACACAAGATGAGCAGAGCAGCAACAGCAGCAGCAGTAGTGATGGAGACAGTGTGTTTGATAGTCATCGTCAAGATGACACACTCCTTTCCCCTGTTATATCTGGAGCATCCAATATCAGTGAAGGAGATTTAAGTGATTTGAGTCCAATGGAGAGCAAAAAAACTTCAGAGTCTGGTTCTCCAACACAAACATTACCTCTTAAGAAGGATTCTGGTGACGAAATGACTTTCTCAACCATCCAGTTCACAATGGAGGGATCAGATGGAACAGTGGATACTCAGCTGAGCAGTTCTGAGCCAGGGACAGTATTGGCGGCATACCATGACACCTCTCAATGTAGTTCGTTGCAGTCCCCGTTTTTATCAGTGAATGGTATCCAAGATGTGATCACTCACTCACAAATTCCCATCTCCAGCTGCTCACCTTCTTCAACATCCCATGACACTCCCAGATCTAATAGGAGTTCTCCTGCATTTGGTTTCAGAGGGAAAATGGTTAAAATTCCTGGGCTTGGAGATGAGTTGCAGGAAAAGAAAGTTGTTATTCCTGGGTTAGGGGATGATGCAGAAGAAGAATCTCTTCCAAGTCATTCCGGAAATGTAACTACTTCCTCTGCTGTCCACAGTTCCAAGTCTTTTTTAGCTGGAACTTTTTCAACGCACACACTACTTCCTCCCAATTCAACATGTCCTCCAACTGTTCCTCTCCATCCACCTTCTTTCACACTTTCACCCTCTCCGCAGATGCAATCCAAGGAGACTGGAAAGGCATTTTCTCCTTTACCTCAACCCAATCACCTGTCAAAGTGTGTCCATCCCAATTCAAACTTAGGAACCAACCACACAGGTTCTCTGTCAGCATCAATAGCCAAGAAAAGCACAGGGGCAGCTCCCATGTCACTGTGCGTACCCGATCTGCCTCATGCAGCAGTTTCTTTACCGTCAGCACAAGGCAGCCTTGGGACTCCACCACAACCTGTGTCACCAGCATCAGGTGAAAAGTCAGTGAATTCTGATTGTCATGGTGAAAATGCTCACATTCCATCTAGTTCCACTCAGGACTCTCCAGCAATATCAAACAAGAATCATCTTGCACCAAACAAAGCTTCCTTCGACTCAACTGACCCAAAGTCATCTTCAAAGACTTCTGCAGGTTTCTTCAGTGACTCTGCTTCATCATCACACAATCAGCAACCATCTAAAACAACACTTAAGCCTGACCCAGAAGATAAAGATTCAAAGAAAACAGGAAATACTGAATCAAAGAAACCTGAAAAACCAGCTCTTAAAAGCAGTACTAAGACAACCAAGGACAAAGACAACCTCCAAACATCATCATCCATCTCTGTGCCATCTACTGCAAAGTCTACACCACAGAATAATACCAAGGAAGAAAGCTCCTCTGAGAAAGATGGAGGTAGCTCATTGGCTCAAAAACAGACTTCTTGGGGTTCAAAGTCCAGCAAAGTATCACGTCAGCGTTGTTACCGGAAAAGAAGTGCTAATGGAAGTCACAGCAGAGAAAGAAGTAGCTCTAGAAGTAGGAAGAAAAGGAAAACTGCAAAAAATGAAAATACTCGTTCTCGATCTCATTCCAGAGACAAGAATAAGAATAAACATGCTCCTTCACGCTCTACCTCCCAGTCCCAGAATGAGAGCCATACAGATGGATCTCAGTCAAGGAGTAGGTCAAGACGATCTTCTAGACCTCGTACCATATCTGGTGAAAACAGGTCACAGTCTCCAAACAACAGCCAAACTGACAGTTCATTATCTGGGAGTAGAAACATATCTGGTTCCAGATCTCAGAAAAGGTCCCGTTCCAGATCTAGGAAAAGGTCCCGTTCCAGATCTAGGAAAAGGTCTCATTCCAGATCCAGGAAAAGGTCCCGTTCCAAATCTAAAGAAAGAAGAAAGTCTAACTCTGTAAGGAAACAAACAGATTCTAATGGTAAATCTCTGGATAGAGACAAGGGTCAAACCAAAAAACCCAAGACGTGTAGTAAAACATCTTCTTCAAAGGATGGATCAGGAAAGAACTCCATATCTCTAAATTCTTCCTCCACAAGTATTTTCAAACAGTCTACTATTAAGAAGAAACCATCTTTAACGGCTGCTGAATTACTGGCCAAGAAAAGGGCAAAGAAGACAGAAGAAGAGAAACTGAAACAGCAGAAAATGTCTCCACAGTCAGTGGTGGATTCCTCCTTGGCTAGTATGGAAATTAAATCCTCAGATGGAAGCAGATTATGCAGTCTGGAAGCCACTCCATCTCAGAGTGAGAATATAGGAGGGACAGATGCCAAGTCTCCCAGCATAGGAACTCTAGTACTGGATGCTACTGATGATCCCAGGGAGACAAAGGAAGACAGCAGTGACTCTAAATCCAGTAGTCCAATTGATATGCATCAACTGATGGTTAATTTTCACGAACACATGAAGAAGGTTGAGGAGAAGAAGATAAAAAACATTGGGTCCAAACCACCAAGAATTGCATTACATGATCCATACTACTCCATTTATGCCTTCCAGATAAGAGAAGGAGAACCATTTGGCCGACATTGCAAGAACATCTCAGTGTCCCCACCTCCTGTGTTATCTCCTACACCATTAGGATCTCCTACTACACCTTTAGGGTCACCACCTGTGGAATCTCCACCTTTTGGATCACCATCTTCTATTTGGTCCTCTCAAACAGATCCACCTCTAAGATCTTCACCGAAATACCCTATTCCCCAAGACCCCCCTTTGCCCAAGGAATCTCCTATGCCTGAAGTACCACCTCTACCATTGACACCTCCTCCTCCTCTACCTGTGATGCCAACTCCATTGGCTGTTTCTTCACCGTCATTATCTCCTTCCCACAAGGAGGATGTGTTATCTATTCCCGATGTAAGTTCCTGTAATGATTTCTCTGTGGTGGGTGTTTCAAGCTCAGATCCAAGTCCCAAGAAATCGCTTGATGGTGGTAAGTGTTTGCAGGATGTAATTGTGAGTAGAAATAGAACCAGATGCTGATTTAGTCTCATCCTTTCCTGCAGATAATCTTCCTTTTGAGAGTCCTATCGAAACTCGGTCTTTAGAATTACCCAAGGATGAAGTATTAGCAAGTACTTCAATGAACCCTCCTGAACTTAAAGGACCACTGAAAGATCCATCAGAACCTCTTCAAGTCAAGGGACCAATTAATGTTCTGCCATTAGCACCAGAAACCTCTAGTGTTCAGGGGTCAACAGAAATTCCAACTTTGGAAGGATTAGACCCCCCTCAAGTTCAGGGACCAACAGATATTTTAACTTCAGAATTACCAGTGGCATATCAAATAGATAAACTTGAGAGACCTGTTAGAGCCTTACATTCAGAACCCCCAAACATTGTGGAAATATCACAGGAACCCCCTAAAAATAAGGAAACAGTTAATGGTTCAGAACCCCATGAAATAGAATTACCAGAGGCACCCAAGATGAAGGAACATACAGAGGTCATGCATGACTCCAAGATGGAGGAACATGCAAAAGTTGAACCATCAGAGGCTCCTAAGATGGAGGAAACAATAAAGTTCATGCATTTGCAGTCTAGAGGACACAGAAATTTAATATCACACAGAGATGAGGAATCCCTTCAAAACATCACATACTCAGAATCATATGAGGTGAATAGTTCTGTCAGTGATGTCCTAGAAATAATGCCTCAAAGTGAGCTACCAGTCCAGTGTGAGCCTTTGGCTGGGAGTGAGTCAGTAGACATGTCCCCATTTGAAAAACTAATGCAAGAAGGACAGGTCAAAGTTCCAGATCTAGTCTTATGTAGTAATGAACCTTCCATTTCTGGTCCAAAATTAAGCAGCTCTGAATCTGGGGAACCAATGCTCCTACAACCGGTACTATATGCTACCCTTCCTGTGGTGACTGAAATGCCAGTCCCACTCACCAATGCCCCAAAATCCAGGAAACCATTTAAAGTTTCACATTCGATACTACCCAAGACCCCTCGAGTGGAAGAAATGTCACCTTTGTGTACCCCTGAATCTAGAGACCCCGTGAATGTTTCTCTACCGAATACTCCTCAACCAGTGCAGGTTCCATCTTCTGGTATGATATCATTTGATTCTAGGGCACCAGTAAGCCGTCATCTATCAAACCTTAGTCCCCCTCAAGTAGAGGAACCAATACAAATCTTACCTTCATCAAGTATCCCTGAATCTGGGGAACTAGTATAC
The DNA here is from genome assembly GCA_964016965.1 of Diacarnus erythraeanus. NCBI lineage: Eukaryota > Metazoa > Porifera > Demospongiae > Poecilosclerida > Podospongiidae > Diacarnus > Diacarnus erythraeanus. The sequence goes on from OZ024679.1 coordinate 6,073,440, forward strand.
CAATCTGAAACTCCATTGGTTGAGGGTCATAATCAAAAATCTTGTCCTCTTGGATCAGGGGGACCAGTACAGGTCCCGTCTGGTTCGACTGAATTTGGGGGACCAGTACAGGTCCCATCTGGTTCAAAAAATAGTTCACCTGAATTTGGGGAACCAGTACAAGTTTCATCTTCAGATGTGATGCCTGATCCCACCGAAACCCCATCTTCAGATTTGATGCCTGATCCCACCGAAACCCCATCTTCAGACGTGATGCCTGATCCCACCGAAACCCCATCTTCAGACGTGATGCCTGATCCCACCGAAACCCCATCTTCAGACGTGATGCCTGATCCCACCGAAACCCCATCTTCAGACGTGATGCCTGATCCCACCGAAACCCCATCTTCAGACGTGATGCCTGATCTCACCGAAACCCCATCTTCAGACGTGATGCCTGATCCCACCGAAACCCCATCTTCAGACGTGATGCCTGATCCCACCGAAACCCCATCTTCAGACGTGATGCCTGATCCCACCGAAACCCCATCTTCAGATGTGATGCCTGATCCCTCTAAACTAGAAGTGTGGCATGAAGGATCTCAAGCTAAAGAAATGCAGCGCCCTCCTCCAGAAATATCCCAATCAGTGCACACCCATCAAACAGAACTATTGGGTACAGCAGCAATGGATTGCCTTCACTCACACTCAGAGCCTCAAAGTTTTCAGCGTGAGGGAACTATACCATCATATACCATCCAGCAGATTCCTATGAACAGGGAGAAGCCAAAAGACCTTACAAACCTGGAATCAATGGAAGATCCACAACTATCAATGTCAGGACCAGTAGTAGATGAAAAGGAGTTAACCAATGCAGAGCCACAGGCACCAGTTTTACTTGATGAAGAGGAGCTAACCAGTGCAGAGCATCTTATCCCTGCAGAGGATTTAGATGTTGTTAGTCTTGCAATACAAGATGTACCTGTTAAACTTCCATCACCAATGCCTGAAGGATTGGCAGGAAGCCATCCTGAGCTTTCAACTACAAAAGAAAAGCTGAAGGAAGAAGCTAGTGTTGAACCAGCGACACTTACCTATGTGGAAGAGTTTAAGTCACAAGGTCTCAACCACTCATCTTCTTCAAATTCTGAATTAAATCAGAGTTTTTTAGTTGATCATTCTGACTCAGAATTTTCCCCTGAGGTTGAGAGAAGTAGAGTGATTGCTAACATTAGCCCTCCCAGTCTTCTAACTTCTGAGACTTGTTCACTTGCATCATCGATGTCTCCACCCATACCTGACACGATCCACATCTTCTCTGTGGACAGGCAATATACAGAAAAGAGTGACGATGTAACTGAGTTGGAGTCAGCTAGTAATATATTTGAAGATTCTACTCCTCTGCCTGCTATTCCAGTAATTTCTAATGAGGAGGTGGAGATTCTCAGTCCGACTAGTGAGCCACAAGTTGTCAGTGGATCAGTGGCTGATGACAGCCCAGTGGTTCCTTGTGAGAAAATGAAGGATTATAATCTAGATCTTGAACCAGTAATTTTTAGTGAACCAGTGGGTAGCATCAGGTCAGCTCATAAACCAGTAAAGGAAACTGCTGACCCACTACTACAATTCCGAACACCCACTGAAGGTGACTCTCCACCTCCAAATGTCTTGGAGACTAATGCTTACAGCATTGATACAACATTTGTTGACATGGAATTGTGTTACACCGCTTCTAAAAGTCGTGAAAATGTTATTATCAACTCCCTTTCATCTGCAGGCGATGGGCTAGGCCAATCTCTTACTAACATTGCTTTCCCTTCCAATTATCTGGAGGAAGGGCTAGGGTTACCAGGAAGCTCAAGTTCTTCGGAGTTTATCATGGTAAGTGATCATCCAAATCCTTCACAAGGTTCCAGTCCAGCTAAGAGGAGATCATTGAGACTTTCACAACGGGTTAGTGAAAGCCATGCAGCTGTTCTTCAGTCTAAGACTAGATACAATTTGAAAACTTATTCAAAGAGACTCTCCTCTTCTGTCTCACCAGTGGACCTAAGTCCAAGTAGCCACCCATCCACTCCCAGAAAGAGTCTGAATGATGTAGTGAAGAAGTTGAATAATAAAATGGCTGTTTCAGCAAGTCCATCAACAAGCTCTTCCACTTCACCACAGAAGTCTGATGAAATAGGAAATAATTTGGGTTCTAGTCAGGGGAATGAGACTGAGACACAACAGAAGAATGAGCCCATGACAGTGGGTGAAAGAGAACAAATCGACATATCTGCACAAAAGAAATCTTTACAGCTTAGGATGAGAAGACAGTCCAGGAAAACCAGTGATGACATTATCATCACTGACCAGTCAGATGGAATTAGCCCCATTTACTTCACTGAAAATAAGGCAAGAAGGAAGAGGAATAATGGAGATGAGCTTGTACTTGCATCCACTGATGCTAAAAGAAGATGCTCCGGTCTTAGGACTCCCACTTTGACAAAGACCCAGATCTTACATCAAGACAGAAGTGTTGATCCTGAGGAAACCATGGTTGTATCTATTCCTCTTATTGTTGTGCATAGAGTGTCAGAAAATCCCACTGATTCTGCTAGAAAGAAATCGTCACCAAAATTAGTTATTTCCTACTCCAAGCTGAAAATACCTTCATACAAATTAATCTCCAATACAGAATCTGTTAATAGTGTTCCATCATCAGAAAACAATATCCAAAATCTAAGGACTACCAATCAGGATGAATCTAGAACGCCATTTGACCAGATGTCTGATGAATGCAATACTGAACCATTCAACCAGATCTGCAGTACTGAGTGTCATTTGGTACCAGCTGCAGTACAAGAGAGTGATTTAGAGCAGATGTCTGAACCACAAGCAACAGTGAGTGACAAGTACCAGTCTGCTTCAACAGCAAGACCAACTCACTTTGAGAAGGAATCAGAGGTATTAGAAACTATTGACAATGTACTGGATGAAGAGAAATCAGAGATGTTGCAAGATGAAGTGAAATCAGAGGTATTGCTAGATGAAGAGAAATCAGAGATGTTGCAAGATGATGCAACTACACTGAAATCAGAGGTATTGCTAGATGAAGTGGAGGTGTTGCAAGATGAAGTGAAATCAGAGATGTTGCAAGATGATGCAACTACACTGAAATCAGAGGTATTGCTAGATGAAGTGAAATCAGAGGTATTGCAAGATGATGGAAGTGCATTGGGTGAAGAGAAATCAGAGATGTTGCAAGATGATGAAAGTGCATTGGGTGAAGAGAAATCAGAGGTGTTGCAAGGTGATGGAAGTGCACTGGATGATGACTGTCAGTCAATAGAGATGGAGATGTGTTCTCCTCTGCCCTCTCAAATACTATCATTTTCACAGACAACACCTTCAACTCGTGAGATAACTCCACCTCCACCACAACTTGACAGAAACAATCATCTCGAAGAAACTCCACCTCCAACCAACACCACATCATCCCCATCAAGTTTCCTTTCTGGCTTGAAAGATCTTGGAAATAAAGTAAAAAATTGTCAACCTCAAAAACCTGAGGCACTTCCTGAATACATTCCTTTGATACCTGAAAGAGATTCAATCAGTGAGACACCTTCTCCAATTCATCACAATGCTGTGTCCAAGCCAGTACTGCAATCTCTAGAATTGGGCATGAGCCCTATTTTTGAATCTGTTTGTCCCTTGTCTCATGCTTCATCTCCCGTCTTGTCTCCCCTTACATCTGTGACTCCTTCCAATGAGGACCTCTGTCCTCAGGACAAGTCACCGCTTCCATCTAGCCTAGCTGATCCAGTAAAGTCTTCACAATTGTCACCACCTCATCTCCTGCAAGTATCTTCATCTGATACCATTCTAACAGCTCCCAAGCAATCATCTGGATCTCTATCTCAAGACAAGTCTCTTAATTCAGATCCAACTCCACTTTTTCCTAAGCAACCATCCAAATCTTTATTTCGAGATAAGTCTCCACCTTTATCAACTCCTAATTCAGATCCAGCAGCTCCTGGACAATCATCCAAGTCTTTATTTCGAGATAAGTCTCCACCTTTATCAACTCCTAATCAAGTTCCAGCTCCAGCTCCACTCTTTCCTATATCCCAGGACACTTCGTCATCGAAACTTTCCTCCTCTAATCCAGTCCCACTTTTTCCAAAGAAAACTCCTCTGTTTTCAAAAAATTTAGTTCAGTCTCCCTCCATTGTTCCTCAGAATTCAGATACAGAATCATGTTCTGAATCACAGGATGAAGCAGACCCTACCAGACACAGTGTAGTAAAGAACCCAAACAACAAGAAGAATCTATCAACAATTTTAGGAGTATTAACCAATGTTCAAAAGGCACTAGACCACAAGGTGGAGCCATCTTGTTCAAATGCAAGCAACAGTTGGCTATTAACTGGTGCTCCCACCACTTCTTGTGTTGATGATGGAACTGCTGAAAAGGAAGCATCTCCTAAGGAGCTGTCTCCTGTTTCTAGGAACACAGGCCAAGAACAACCTGTCAGTCAAACTACTTCTAAGAACACAGGCCAAGAACAACCTGTCAGTCAAACTACTTCTGATAGTAACTCCTTGCCTTCTAAGAACACAGGCCAAGAACAACCTGTCAGTCAAACTACTTCTGATAGTAACTCCTTGCCTTCTAAGAACACAGGCCAAGAACAACCTGTCAGTCAAACTAATTCTGATAACTCCTTGCCTTCAGGTAATCGACACATTGAAGACACAGGCCAGAGCAGAAGGGAAGGCATGAAAAACAGTCGAGAGCCTGAGGATGAAAAGCGGAAGAGTATATCTCCTATTAGATATGATTCTGCCCAACTTGATGAAATCAAAAGGTCAAAGGTGCCATCTCTTATCAAGTATGAACCTGCTGATTCTAGCCAATTTGACGAGATAAAGAAAGTAAGGGTTACATCATGGTCCTCCCAATCAGACCGGGAGCCGAGGGGACTTGGTCGACGCCCACTGGCAGCATCACTTGATCTTGATTACATTCAACCTCCTCCTCGAAGATTTCACCCCCTTCACTACGATAATCACTACGATAATCACTACGATGATCCTTATGATGACCCTTATGATGACCAGTGGAGGTATCACCATTCCAGACAGCCCATACACGATTCCCCATCTTACTATGTTCCTCCAGACCCCATTCTTCCCTATGGACCCATTCCTGTCCATTACGAACATGACCATTCATATCCTAACTGGCACGAAGATATACCTCTTTATGCTGAACCCATGGAGTACAGATACAGGTACTTATTGAGACCGTCAGAGTCAAGGTATGGGCCATATTCACAACAAAATTGGCATCCTGTCTACAGGCAATACAGAAGGAACTAGAATAATGATATTTTAACCACACTCTGTTGGAGATCATCTTGGAATCTCACTGGTTCCATGTGTTCCTCATAACAATACTTTAATTATGCATTTTAAATTTGTTCAATGTTTATAATATCGTTCATGATAATATTATCTAGTCTTCAAGGTCTTCTTCAGGAACACACTGATGGAGAAAAGGGGAGAGGGGGGGATATTTTGTGGTAGAGACTATTCTGAAAGTTTTTCCAGTGGGTCTACTACAATGGAACCTCAGAATAATGAACATTTTGGGCATTGGGATCAGATCTATTGTCCCTTGGGGAGAGGGCAGGGGAGAGGTCTAATAGGTGGTCAAGATTTTAATTGTTTTGTAACGAGATCATCTATTTTAGAAGATCCCTTTATCAGAGGTTCTACTGTATATAAACTCATTCTAGCTGAAACGCCATTGATAAAGTTTTTAGCTTGTAAAGATAGACTAGTCAAAAATTTATGTGGTGGACTCACTAAGAATTCAACAAAGCATGTTTGTCTGTCTTCTGTAAGGACCATACATTGCAAGGAGAGGAAACCTCTGTGGTCCACACGAACAGAGATCTTTGTGGAGCAAGTCAGAGCCTTGGTGCAGGGTTTCAACAGCTGTACTCTGTAACTGCACACAATGCCTCCAGATAAATTCACACCCTCAACACAGGACCACATAAGTGCCCCACCCCCTTCCCAATAGTTCCAATGTTGAGAAATTCCAACACAAGATTGTCTTACTTTAAGCAAACAAAGACAGTATATTTACCGATTAATCAAAGTTTTTGGACACTCAAACACTTCCATCATGTCACTATCTTTAGGGAAGTCAATCTGAAAGGATTTGGGTAATGATGTGAGAGCTGTGGTTACTAATGTGTACATCAACCTGTGTTCTTCCTGCATATCCAAAAGTGGTAAGTCTAAAATGAGGTGTTGAAGGAGAGAGCTGTATCTCCAACACATCACTACTCATATCCAGCTCTGCAAAGGCCTCTCTCAAGCACTCGGCTTGCATAATTACCTTGTTGACTACATTGGCACTGGTGAAGTCAAAGTCCAGGGTTTCATCAGGTTCTTGTGTTTGAATACTGCAGCCTGTGAGAATCCCACTTTCCTCCAAACTGCAATGCAGTACATTAGTCGGGAGTAAAATGCTTTCAATAGTGAATTTGGCTATTTTGTAAAGAATTAAGAGTCATGCACTCACAGTAAAGATAAAGGGTGTCCATGACCTACATAGCACATCTTGAGAGATGTAGGAATGGATTCTAAACCTCCTCCACCAAAGATATTCAAACATTCCTGCAAATAATCTGAAGAATAATAGACCATTTTTCCATCCCCTCTCAAGGATCACTAAAATGAGGGCATGCTGTATCCATAGACTATGAAAACAGGTGTATAGGTGAGTTAAAGTAACTATGTCTATACCAGTTGCTAGGTAAAAAGTGGTGTATTACATGAGAACTTTCTGTCATTCATTTACTGTACCACTGTGTGCTTACAATGAGGACATTGAGATTAACCCTGAAGACTGCTGGAGGCTCAGAATTAAAGACAAACTGTTGAAATAGTGAAGCTTGGATGAATGCATTGGCCTGAACACACTTGGCTTGTTCAACAGTCACCTTCAAGCCATTATCACTAATGAAACAGGTGGCCATCTATCACCAGACACCATGTTTGTTACATTGTTACTACAGCTATCACCATGTACTTCTCTGAAATTAATTGCCTTGAGGATGGAAGATAAGTTCCTGGCATTCTCCATTCTGGCCACCAGTATGTAGTTTGCTTCATCCTGCCTGCTTTGAGAGATAGAAGTGTTCTGACTCATAACTATGTAAACCCTTTACCTACATCTTAGCATTATGGCCTAACAGAATGGATGTTTTTAGTGTGTTATGGAGTAGCCCCGTTACCTTGGCATTCACAGTCATCTTAGTTACTGTATCAGTGCTGATTTGGCTGGGAGTGCAGTATGATCGACAGCAACAAAGCAAGTCTACAGAAGGAGTCATAAACGAGGTACGCTGGCTAAGCTCTAAATCTGTAACTATTCATAATTAAATATGCAGAAATTAATGATTGAGGGCAGTTTCATGAATACATATATGTGGCACTGACATGTGTTCATAATGGGGTATTGTGGCGCCATAAGGTTTTGGTGGGTATTATTTAGAATATACACCTTATCTTTCCATACATAGCCTCTTGATGCCAAGCCAGTTTTTGACAACATGCCCAATTTCCGACAGGCAGGTGGATCTTCTTTGTACAACCGTCATGGACAGAAGGTTAAGGATGACCTCCTCTTCAGGTCATCTCGAACCGATTACTTGACAGAAGAAGAATCTGATAAATTTTGCCAGTTTGGTATTAAATTGATTGTTGATCTGAGGAGAAATGCAGAGTATGTGAAAGCAGAAGGTGACAAGATCTTGGATAGAGTATATAAACCATGTATTCTTAAGAATGGTAAGATAAAGCAGTGGATTAATCCTGCACGTGCTCAGAAAAAGGCCAGTGGTAAAGAAAAAGAGAGTGATCACCGAGGTAGACGGATCTTAGTCAACCTGATGACTATGGAACTGATTAAACAAGTGGTATACCAAGTCAATATCTTCATACGCTTGTTCTCCTTCCTTCTTCTTGCAATTGACTATTTCTTTGATAGCCATCTCTTTGTGAGGTTGTACAGTTATCTTGTATCCAACCACACAACACTCGCTGACCAGTACTTGATCATGCTAGAGTTTGCCAAGTCTGAGATAGTGGATATTATGCGGTTATTGGTGGAAGAGAAGAATGTTCCAGTGTTGATTCACTGTGCTCACGGGAAGGACCGAACTGGTGTCATTGTTGCTTTGATCCTTGGCTGTCTTGAGGTAGAGGATGATGTAATAGTGAAGGATTACTCTCAGTCTGAGGTCAGTTTGATCACTCGCACTCTTATCTGTATATGTATAATGAGTTTTCCAGGGTTGGCTGGCCAGGTGGAACTATATACTAATAGCGGGTTGTGTGTAAATTATAAGGTTCTAATTATAAAGAATTTATGACGTTCTTGAAATAGTTGTGGTGAATGGTGTGGTGTAGGGATTTATGGGGTTAAATATTAATAGGAATCTATGGGGTTAAATGTAGGGGTTAGAGTGTATACAGATGGCTTGGTGGTTATGTAATGATGTTATTGGTGTGATCAATGGGTTAACTGTGTTATGTAGTGGTGTGATCTATGGGTTAACTGTGTTATGTAGTGGTGTGTTCTGTGGGTGTCCAGGTATAATTTGTGGTAGGGTGAGGTGGCTTTGTAAAGTTGGTTGGAATTACTTGGGTCTGGTTATAAAGGTCTTTGTAGGTGATCTACACTGGTTAGGGTCTGGTGATAAGAACTGTGTTATGTAGTAATGTGTTCTGTGGGTGTCCAGGTGTAAACTGTGTTATGTAGTACACTGTAATGTGTTCTGTGGGTGTCCAGGTATAATCTGTGGTAGGGTGAGGTGGCTTTGTAAAGTTGGTTGGAATTACATGGGTCTGGTGATAAGGGTCTTTGTAGGTGATCTACACTGGTTAGGGGTCTGGTGATAAGGGTGTTTGGACGTAGGGTGTGGTACATGTGATCTATGGGAAATAGTGTTTTGGCTATGAGATTTGCTACTGCAATCTCCCACATAAGGTTAGATTACACCACTTCTAAAAGCTATTAAGATATAATGTCAGTTGCTCGTGTCATTTTGGGTGCCAGTCCTACAGTTGGTAATGCCTGACTGGACCAGTATTATGTACTGACTGGCTGGTTATGTAAATATATGGAATGTGTATTTTCTCAATTAGTTTTTTAAAAGTTCTTGATGTGGGAGTGGCCATAAGGTTGAGTTCTAGTGAATTGTTATCCCGTATTACAGGTTGGACTAGGACCAATCAGGAAACGACTATTCAGTGAAACTGTAGGGAGGTATGGTTTTGCCAAAGATTTCGCTAGAGCTTATCCAGAGACGATGAGAGAGGTACTTAAAGAGGTTCAGAAGAGGTAAGTATGCCACTCCCCACACCCACAATCACAATCATGGTGTATTTGTGCTGTAGGTATGGCAGTATACCTGAATATTTGGCTTCTGCTGGGTTTACTCTTCAAGAGCAACAGACACTGAAAAGTATATTCCTTGAAGACTTTTGAATCATAATAAATATCATAATAATAATTACTAGCAAGTACCCGCCACACAACAGCGGCAATTGGTGTATATTCAATGATGTACCAGAGATACAAACAAATTTCAATGGCATTCCCAGTTAGCATCGGAGCATTTTCTGACCCCAGGCTATGGGATCTGGACCCCAGAATGCATATCTGCACTGTCCAGCTGTCCTGCCATCATTCCTCCTCCTGTAAGCAGGAGTAGCCATTCACGTTCTCTGCTGCCTCATCCTGGAATGGTTTTAGGAACTTCTTTTGCACTCATGATCCACACTGTTGGGGTTATGCACACCACAGGGTCCATGTATCATGCAGGACTTAACCAGATCATATAGCTCCAAATCTCCTCTGGGTCAGATATCGCAGCGCTGATGATCCTGTCGATGTCATCACGGGTGCAAAGCTTGTCCTCTCCTCGAAGGATGATGAGCATGTGGCAGTGTGGCAGGCCCACTTGATGACATGTACATGTACCACAGGCACACCAAGGACATGGCAGTCCTTGATGTCATGGAGAAGTTCAGCAAGGTGGAGGTGATATATAGACCCTGGACACCAAATCATAGGATGCTCACCATCTTTCAGGTTCTCCATAATCTCCTGGGGATTGGGGTTGCAGGTGTAGGTGGCAAACAGGTCTGGCTTCCCATACTTTGCAACAATGGCCTTGGCATCTTGATATATAGTTCTGCTGCATGGCTCTTGGACTCCCACTGAATGAGTAAGGCAATATCACTGGAATGCCAGGATCACACTTGTGTTTTGGAGGTGATCCATCAAACCTATGTGATCACATTGTTACATTAGAACACAGTCATTACTTCACGAGTAGAGGTCAACTCTCAGCTGAGCCTGATAAGAACAGCCTACAGCCTTCAGTCTTCACAAAGGCATGGTACTGCCGAAAAAGTTTGCCAGAGCTATGGATTGCACTAAAACCATATAGCCCATAGAACTGTTGCATGGTTATTCCGTTCCTTGTATATAGCTGCAACTTCATCGTGTGTGGGCTCATTGCATCTTCTGCAGTTGGGTCCAGGCTTGAAGAATTTGTGGTTCCCTGTCAAGTTCTGTTGTATGTTTGTCTTCCTGTTCAATAGTGTGCATCTGCTTGAAAGCTCTGGCATATGGACTGTGTTCCTGCATCACGCTATTGATTGTCTCCATCACACTATGGAGACACTGGCTGTTTGGAGCTGTGTTCATGTGGGTAATGATTGCCTGGTCTCCTTCGATGATATACAGTTGCACATGTGCTATATAGAGTACACAGCACTGTTTAACAATACACAAAACACCGCTGTTGATGCCTGTGCAGGTTCCTAGATGAGGCTTATGCTGCTTCGAGATACATGGCCAGATGTACCACTCCACCAGCACTCTCCACCCACCAGAGGGCCAGGACAGGCAGTATGGGCAGATATAGCTCAGGCTGGTAGCTACTAAGATCAGCTGCCTACCAAACCTACTCCTGCTATTAAGCTGCCTAAACAAATGTGACATGTACACCTAGGAGAAATTTCAAGGGCTTGTCTAAGCTTCATAAATGCAGTTTATGACAAAACATGTTCCAGAAGCTTCCATAGACCTTATAAAGTTAGGTGTAAGAAAGCTCATTAGCTTATGAATTTTTTAGGTGTAGATCAGGGTATTATGATATAGATGCTGTGCATGGGAACATCAAGGGCATGCATGGTTGCTATAAAGTGTAAAGTACCTGTACGACTGTCTGAGCTCCAAATGAAGCAAAAGAGAAGGCACTGTTGTACTGCCTGCTGTCGTCCTGGAAGTTGCTAGACTCTGCAGTATTGCTGCCAGTAAAAAGGTCCTTCAGTGGTGAAGGGTAGTCATCAAGTTGTGGCAGGCTGACCTTCTTCCCATTGTCCTCCTCACCCTTTCTCTTTCCATTTGTCCTCCTCTTTCCCTGTTTTTCTCCTTCCTTTGCAGCAGACATCTCTACTCTCCTCCTTCTCTGCCTCTCCCTTCCTCTTTCTCTCTTTGTCTGCCTCAGAGAGAAGCTCTTCTATTCTGTTGCAAAGCTCTTCTTTCCATAGCTTGCTAAAACTGTCACAGTAGACAACTGAAGGATCAGTCAGTCCCCTCCCCCAAGTCTTGGTCTAAGTTTCAGAATGCAGTTTACCAGTCAGTTTAGAAATAGGTGGCATTAGCTCACTTCACCCCTCCCCCCCTCACACACACACACACACACACACACACACACACACACACACACACACACACACACACACACACACACACACACACACACACACACACACACACACACACACACACACACACACACACACACACACACACACACACACACACACACACACACACACACACACACACACACACACACACACACACACACACACACACACACACACTAAGATGTATGTGAGCTTCTGGAAGCTTTTGTAGCCTCCTTGAAGAAGAGTTGAGTTGACCTTTTCAAAGGTGGGTGAAGTTTCTTATTGTTTTAAAAATACTGTTAGGTTTTGATTGCAACCAGGTGATCTTGTAGCTCTAGTGGACCTTAAGTACTGTTAGGTTTTGATTGCAACCAGGTGATCTTGTAGCTCTAGTGGACCTTAAGAACTAATTAGGTATCAAGTTACTAGTAAAACACAAAACATAGCTTATGGATTATTCATCATGTACGTAAGAGTGTCGTCGTCGGTCAATACTATTATATAACTACAGTATTATCATTATTATATATTATTATTATTATGTAATAGTATTAGTGTGCAGGGATGACATGCGTACTTCGCCCGGGCGTAATAATAATAATAATAATAATAAAAAAACCGCGATTTGAGTCGTGGTGTGACGATATCCTTAGAAGTTCTTTAGTAATTACACATGGATATTAGAAAAAGGAATGCTTCAGACAGTAGACGACGGATTCAAACTCTATCTGTAATATCTCACGGCGACATGGAGTCCACCATACACTTGCTCAACTACGAACTTTATGTGGCTAGCATTGCTAAAGATTCGCTCTGCAGTGCTACTCACTCGCTTCTGCAGATACTCCTCAGGCTCTTCGGGGAAGACCAAAGATGCAGGAGGTAAATTAGTATCACAGTTATTAATCTCTTACTCTCACAATTTATAATTTAGCTAATCTCTTACTCTCGCAAAAATTTATATAGAAACCATTTCTTCAATTTTACTGAGACCTCTAAGGAATATTCTGTGATAGTGGACAAAGAGCTATTGGAAGGTGAGTTAGCAGCTGTTTGGTGTGTAGTCTGGGATACTATTATTATATTAATAGACAGTAGACAGGTGAATGTATGTGTGTGTCTGTCTAGACTAGTAGCTACAATACTTTCATTTGTAGTTCTGAATCCAACTGAAAATTCAAAGATTGAAGTAACCAAGACCAAATGGCGGCCATTGGTGGTGGAGGTTGGTGCTCTTGGGACACTTGCTGGAATTAGTAACATTGTAGCTAGTGTCCTGGCTCCACTGGCTAACTGTGATGTCTCTGTCTTCTGTCTCTCTACTAACCTGGATGACTTTGTGTTGGTAAGTCTCTGGGTGGGTACAGGGTAGAGAGAGGATACAGAGTGGGTAGGGCTACTGATCCAGTGGTGAAAACACAGTTATGTTCAGCCCTATAAACTTCAATTGTATTTAGCTTGTGCAAAAATGCAATGTTTGTCATTTGCTAGAAATGTTTCTGCTCTCAATTCTAATCAGGGTCTCATGTTATTGTTTCCAAGGAGGAAGCTGGGGGGGGGGTATCAGCTGCTCATTAAATTGTGAGTAGCAGCTGTGTGGTTTCATGTGGTAATTGGTTTAATTGTGTAGTATTTATGGTATAAATATTGTTATTTGAGAAAGGGATGGTCACTAAGCATTTGACCCTCTGTTTACACCAACTCAGGTTAAGCAGGGTGACCTAGATAAGGCTCTAGCCTGTCTGTCCAGAAGTTTCAAGCTGGTATGTGACTCAGACAGTAAGGTGGACATTGCTTTAGTACAGTCAGTGACAGAGAAAGCCATTTGCTTTGATTCACCCAAGAGAAAACTATGTGAGTTGGAGATATTTAATTATTGGGAAAGGTTGATAGGTCGAATAACTGTCAGGTCAATATAAAATTTAATTGATATGTTAGCTCATACTACCTCTGTAATGAAATGTTGCATCATTTGTAATTCTAGACTTTTCTAGCACTTAAAATCTTCTTGGCATGTAACTATCAGCTGGTGTGTGTATATATTTAAAATAATCTTATCTCCCTCTAGCTTCCATTATCCCAGCTTGTGGGATGTGTCCATCTAGACCCATTGTCCATCCATATGTCTGTGCTAGCAACCAGTACAGCATATGTGGCATTGTCCCTAGAGCACTCACTTCAATAGGGACCTCATTACTAGAGCTCATGCTCTTTAATCACAGGTGAGAGAAGATGCTATATTATTTGCAACTAATCCAGGTAATTCCAGTTGATTGACGTATACTTTCCAGAGCTGTGGTGGGTAATAGATGACTTGCAATCTCAATTTTTTGCAATAACAGGCCGGCCTAGGGATGCCTAGGCATCTTCGGTTCCCCCTGCTTCTGATAACTTTTAATAACTGACCCTTTGACAAAGAGAGCCGTGGCAACTAGTAATCTTACTTGCATGATGAAGTCTTAGAAAAATTAATAGTTGGTGTATCAACAGAGGAAATAGGACAGTACAAGTACAATTATTTAAGCATCGTCAAAACATTATTAAGAGTGTGTGTTGGACCCTTGGCTCTCATACATCCTGTCTCTTAACTTGGTGATTTATCTTTACCTAGGACTTCAACAGAAGAAGGTTTCCTCTCCTTTTCAATTGTAGAAGATGATATATCAATAGTGTTAGACTGCAGAGATATTTCCAGGTGAGTCAACATAGTGGGTCCTGTTATCCTGGTATAGAGAGAGAGAGAGCTATGTTATAATATTACAGCTGTTAATAGTCATCCTTGTGGTACTACCACTAATTGTTATTATCTTTGTTGTTCAGGTTTCCTGAAGATTCTCTCTACATGAATATGGAGACTTGGAGAATGATCACAATAGGAGAACAGCCACTTGGTTTTGGTAAGTCTCTTCATCACAGTGTATACTGAACATCTGTAATCCTAATTGAATTCGCCAATTTCCTCTGCTATTTCCTTTAACTGATCCATAATAAGGTAGCATAGTTATTATGATTATTTCTTGGTATTAATAATTAGCGAAGAAACTTATATAGGTACATAGTTTTAATCAAATTCCATGCCTCTACCTGTAGGGAGTTACAGGATATTGGTTGCATGTGGAATGTATGTTATAATGAGGGACTTCCTGCTATTTTGCACACATAGATGAGTGTGGCATTGTGGCACAAGTTTCAGCACCACTAGCCCAAGCTGAAATCTATGTGGAATGTATGTTATAACCTGCTATTTTGCACACATAGATGAGTGTGGCATTGTGGCACAAGTTTCAGCACCACTAGCCCAAGCTGAAATCTCTACATACTACATTTGTGCATTCAGTACAGATCATACTCTGGTAAGTGTGCAGATAAAAACCAGATTCACACAGTCATAGATTGTCATTGCTTCTCTATAATGACCCAGGTGCCTGAGGAGAGTGTTGCTAAAGGGCTAAGATTGCTGAACGACAGATACGTATCTAGGTTAGCCAAGAAGATGGCTAAGAATGGACTGGGCTGCAACGGGCAGTCTCCACTTATAGACTCTTATGCATCATCAAGCACACTACAAGAAATAGCTAATTAATAGTTTCATTATCTCATTCCAGTGGTTTATTATAATATCTAACCTGTGACATCCCCAATCATCCTGTTTTGTCTAATAATATAAATGGCATTTTCAGAGCACACCTGTTTCTGTTGCAATTTCATCTATTAATTTAATTATTATTATTATTATTTAATTGCTATTAAAATTGTATTAAAATTATCTCTTTTTTCCTTTTCCTTTTCCCTTTTTTCCCTTTCCTTTCTTTCCTTTCTTCTTCCCTTTTTTCTTTCCCTTCTTCCTCTCCTTGTATCTTTTCCAGGCCCTCTGTATAATAATGGCAGCTCGAGCTGTCACAGTCAGCATTCTTCGAGCTTCTTCTTCCCTTTTTCGAGCTTCTTCTTGTTCTTTTACCACAGCATCATACTCTATGGTCAGGATCTGAGAGATGTGTGGATCAATAGAGTTTGTTACATGATATTTAGCTTCCTGTATTGCTGAGTGGATGCATTACTAGAATGATATCCCAGCAATCGTGTAAAGGTTTTCAAGCCCTTACACTCATTGTAAGATTATGAAGCTGACAAGTTAACCCCCTTACACAGAACTCCCACAAGTTACATGTACATACTCCTAATTTTTCCTCTAGTTCTTTAAGTTGCGCTGATTCCACAATGTATTCTTCTTCAAGCATCTCCAGTTCATCCTGTTTCTCTCCCATTTCATGGTCATATTTTTGGATCCAATTCTCCAGCTCATTTTCACGCTTGAAAGTACGCTAATGATATTTAAAATTATAAACTGAAGCAGGTCCATTGAAATAAAGCATACCTTTCTCAGTGTCAACTCCTTTTCACGATTGCTATTGAGTGTCTCCTGTAATTTCTTTGAAAGAGCAGCAATTTCTACCTGCAGTACATTTGCTTTGGTTTCATGTGATTTCTGGTCTTGCATCTTCTGGTTATGTGCATCCACTTTCGCTTTCCTATTCATGTCCTCTGCTAGGTTCACAACGATCTTGATGCTGGATTTGAGACGCTTAACCTCACTATTCCTATTGGATACCTATTATAATCATTACATTTATTGCACACTTGTAGATCTCTGCTATACATCATACCAGTTCATCCTTCTTTCTTTGTTCTTCTGAGAGCTCTGCCTCCAGTTTTGTGATCTGTTGTTCAGCTAACAGCTGTCTCTGAATTACCTCTTTCAAGTGCTCATGTCTCTTGACTTCTTCCATGTGAGTTGTCAGAAGCTTCTCATGCAAAACTCCATGAAGTTCGCTGTAAGGACACAAATGAAGTGGTAATATCTCCCGTATAGTTCTGCGGACAATGCACTAACCCCATCTCCTTTTGCAGTTGTATTATGTCCAAAGACCTGTCCTGTGGAGAAGAGAAGAGAAATGAAGAAGCTGATGGGTGCTTGCTTATTTCTCTCAAGATGCACTTCACATTATGTCGGAGTCTAGCTCGAATTTGCTGAAAGTTTTCTTCCATAGTAGTGGTGCTTTCTTCTTTTACAAGTGGTTCCAGAAAAGTAGGTTGTTCTAAACTATGGACACTGCTGTTCTGTGACCTATTCTCTCCACTCCTTTCAATTGCGATGTTTAAATTGGGAGTAATTCCCTCCAATTCCAAGCACTCATACAACGTGTTATATTCACTAACCAAGTGTGTATGTTCTTGTAGCATTTTAACCAGTTCACTCCCCAGGGAAACAGAAAACTTATCCTGTGAATTAGCAAGGATTGGTATAGCCATAGCACCATCTAGTCTCTTTATGGCCATATCCATCACTGCCAGCACACGCTGGGACTCGATGGTTATCAGTTTCTTCTGACCTGGAGCTAGGATTCTGAGTGGATCATCACTTGGAGGTATACTTTCAAGCTGACCCCGCTTAAGAGAATTTTTACGTTTCGTTCCCCTGTTCTCTGACAGATTATCAGCACGAGGTAGTACTGCCGTAGCAGCCATCACTCAATTTTTTTATTTAGCAGTTGTCAAGGTGATGATCGATGTTATTGTCACGTGATTATTGCACGGGGGGGCGGGGGTGGGGGGTGGGGGTGGGGTGGCCACACCTCTACAGGGCGGAGGCAGGGCAGGGCGCTCCACCTAAGTCTCGGTCGAGAGTGTGTGTAGTAAGCATGGCTGGTGAGAGAATTTCTTTTTTCTTTCTCGGTTCACTAGTGTTGTTCGGAGTTGTGGTGGGGAATGACATCGATGTGAATTTTGAAGATAATTATAAATTCACCGTCTCTATTGGGAACGAGGAATGGTTTCGCAGTGGTGGTTTGCAAGTCCGTCACCAAAATCAACTCTGGAGCTCGGACAATAAGGCAGGGTATCATTTGAAATTGGCTTCACCTCCTGCAAAAGAAGAAGGAAATGATCCTATTGGATTCTTCAATAAGCTATTGTAATAATTTACAGCACAATATTATTATTATGATGTAATTAATGTTGCATCCATTAATTCAAGGTTTACCTGGGATGGCTATGTTGATTCCACCAGAACTGGATTGAGGATAGTGACAGCTGTGGCAATGTACACTGATGTACCAGTGGTGGTGTTTGACATTGTTTATATCACAGGACTCTCTAATGCCGCCACTTCTGACGGCACCAGTACCTTGTCCACTTTCCCTTCCTTTGTGGCTGCAAGTATTGAAATTGAGAGAGGATGGATGACATGGTCTGGAAATAGTAAGGTGTTCTCTGTAAAATGATTTACCTTCCTTTTGTCCCCCATCATAGGTCCCCATCTTAGGTCCCCCATCATAGGTCCCCCTATCATAGGTCCCCCATCATAGGTCCTCCCATCATAGGTCCCCTATCTTAGGTCCTCCCATCATAGGTCCCCCATCATAGGTTCCTCATCATAGGACCCCATCATAGGTCCCCCATCATAGGTCCACCATCTTAGGTCCACCATCTTAGGTCCCCCATCTTAGGTCCCCCATCATAGGTCCCCCATCATAGGTCCCCCTATCATAGGTCCCCCATCATAGGTCCTCCCATCATAGGTCCCCTATCTTAGGTCCTCCCATCATAGGTCCCCCATCATAGGTTCCTCATCATAGGACCCCATCATAGGTCCCCCATCATAGGTCCACCATCTTAGGTCCACCATCTTAGGTCCCCCATCATAGGTCCCCCTATCATAGGTCCCCCATCATAGGTCCTCCCATCATAGGTCCCCTATCTTAGGTCCCCCATCATAGGTCCCCCATCGTAGGTCTCCTGTCATAGGTCCCCTATCCCGTCATAAGTCTCCCCATCATAGGTCCCCCATCATAGGTAGTTTCCATCATAGGACCCCCATTATAGGTCCCCCATCATAGGTTCCCCATCATAGGTCCCCCATCATAGGTCCCCCATCTTAGGTCCCCCATCATAGGTCCCCCATCTTAGGTCCCCCATCATAGGTCCCCCATCATAGGTCCCCCGTCTTAGGTCCCCCGTCATAGGTCCCCCGTCATAGGTCCCCCGTCATAGGTCCCCTATCTTAGGTTTCCCGTCATAAGTCTCCCCATCATAGGTCCCCCATTATAGGTCCCTGGACCCCACCCATCACCACTTAAGTCGCCAACCCACAGGTAAATAAGATGTACAGTGTTAATATTATAAATAAGGTAGGTGTATAGTTAGAGGATAACAAGATTATTTGTTATATAGTGGCAACATCAATGAAGTTTGGATTATGGTCACAAGGTGATGATAATGTCTATAGTGCTATGGATGGAGGTTTTCCTTTGGTTTTCTTTGACTCCACCATGACCAATGCTGTTGTTCTCTCTCCTCTCAATTCCTTCATGTCTGCCACACAAACCAGCTTCACTAATAATATGACTAAGGAGGAGGCACTGACCCTTGGCCCTTTGGGCTCCATAAATGATGTAAGAAGTGAATAAAGAAATGTAGAAACTTCTCAAATAACTTCTATGATAATAATGGTAATCAGGAGTTACTGGGTGCTTAGAATCATCTTTCCATTAGAGAATATTATCTTCTATTTGGTTGGGGGAGGGGCAAATTTCTAGAGTAATCTGATGTTATGAGTTACAAATAGTGAAAAAGCCAAAATTCTTCCAAACATCAGCTATTAATCACCTCAAGAGATGGTGAGGAAGATGTGATTGTTATCTTTCAGTCTTCATTGATGGTAAGTCTGTTAGTACTCATCTCAAAGTTGAAAATGATTGCTCTGAGGTTGCAGACATGTGCTGTGTACAAAAATCAGAGATTACGCTGAAAGCAGATTTTTATTATCATGTGCTGTCATGGCTTCACATCTCAGTTACTCTTGATAGAGTAACATGAGCTCATGGGCTCATAAGCTCATGGGCAAGAGCTGACAATAAGTATCTTTTAAACTAAGATCAGCTTTGTGAAGTGAATAGTGAATTGGTGCTATTAAAACTTCATTTGTCTGTTCCTCCAGTGGTGACTTGGATGGAAGCACATGGCTACAGGTCATGAAGTGTTAAATAGCAGTGTTAACCAAAGTCATTAGCTGCTACCTGCCATGGGATGGAAGTTGCCCCTCACCTGCGTTGACATTTATTATGTACACTAGAAATTAAATCCTGAGCATTCCTAAATTCTTAGCTAATCAACCACTTAACTGCCTGTCTGTCTCATAACCCTTACCTTTGCTCTGCATAATATTTTCTGTGTAGGTTCCTGCACTGTATATGTTCAGGAGTGTCATGGTGGCTGGTGGGAATGTTACTGATGCCATGATGAGATTTGGAGAAGTTTTAAGGACTTTGTATAGAAAGGATGACAGCTTTAGAAAATCAGACTTCAGCATAAACTATCTTGGGTGTGTGATGTACTGTACTGTAATGTGGTGTGGTGTGCTGTGCCGTGCTGTACTGTAATGTGGTGTGGTGTGTTGTGTTGTGTTGTGTTGTGGTGTGGCGTGGTGTGGTGTGCTGTGCTGTGGTGTGTGTGTGTGATATGGTGTGTATGCTTCAATCTTTAGAAATAAATAACCTATCACTTTGTCTGCAGGTACTGGACAGATAATGGTGCCTGCTATTATTATTACACTGGCAACTACTCAAACTATGAAGATGTGTTAGTTGCAGTGAAGAAGGCTGGAGACAAAGCGATGATTCCTTACCGATATGTCCAGCTAGACTCCTGGTGGTACTACAAGGGAAAAGGTGGTGGTGTTAAGAACTGGACAGCTCAAACTGACGTCTTCCCCAATGGCATCGAGGCTGTAGTAGAAAAAACTGGATGGCCAATAGTAGGACATAACAGATGGTGGTAAGAGCAACATGATTAATTATTAATTCAATCGTGTGTTTTTGTTCATGTTTCGTTAGTTTATTTTCACATTTTTATATACAGGTCAAATGAAACTGATTATGCCAAGCAGGTTAGCAAATTTATTGACAGAATCAAAATATCCGTTCACTTAATTAAATATTTCTAGTTTAATTTTATCTTTGGGAAAGAAGCGGCTCTCCCTATGGACCCGGAGTTTTGGGATTATCTCATTTCTACCTCTAAAAAGTCCTGGGACTTGATTGTGTACGAACAAGATTGGTTAGATAGTGAAGTGGTGAAGGTGGATGCTTTGAAGGTCAGGTCACACTAACTGCTTGTCAGGTGAAAATCATAACTTCTTCTCTGATGATGCCACAGACAGAGCTGGGTCTTGGTGAGAAATGGCTAAACAACATGGGAATGTCTGCCCAGAGATACGGCATCACTGTCCAGTGAGAGGCCACGTTAATAGCTGGCTAACAGATAGCTATTTTTGTTTGGTTTAGATACTGTATGCCGTGGCCTCGTCATGTGCTTCAGAGCGTGATGATTCCTGCTGTCACACAGATTAGAGTCAGTCATGATTATAATCCAGACAACGAGCAGTGGAAAGTGGGTGACACCACCATTTTGTCACATGCAGTGGGACTGGCTGCTTTCAAAGATGTGAGTTGTAGTGCCATCTCTAATTAAAGGAACAGATATCCTTATTCGATATTTTTGTGGTCTCCAAAATGTTTTTAAAAATTTTTCTTCTTCTGGTGTTTAGGATTTCCGTACAAGTACTAATGAACCAAACTGTAAAAAATATTTATGGAAGGAGGAGAGATACCCCATGTTGGAGGCGTATGCTGCTGCTCTTACTGGTGGACCAGTGGGCCCCAGTGATATGATTGGCACAGAAGACACTACCTTGATAATGGCTACCTGGTGAGTATAAATAATCCTGATATACACACTTATTCTTGACAGTGATAGCATTACTGACAGGCCACATATCAGGGAAAATGAGACAAGAAGAGTTTGTGAATTTGTCCTTATCATTTAATCATATTATCACAGTTCTTCAGTTGCCATACCTCTCCCCTTGATTAGAAGGCTGTGGGTGTGGTCTATTCTAATTCTAATCATTAGAGGGATTCTGTGACATTTGATAATTTTCTTTGTCTAGTATGAAAGATGGTCGTCTTCTCAAGCCCACACGTCCCGCCATGAGTCTGGACTCTACCTTCCTACAACGAGCATTTGATGCAGCAGGACCAGAGAGGCAACTAACAGCTGCATTTACAGAGGTACTCTATTGCACTGCATTCAGGAAGGCACCCTCACAAAATAATCTTCGCACGCACGCACGCACACACACACACACACACACACACACACCTCATCAATGTGTTCAGATTGGTCAAATGACCTGGTATTACGTCATGGGAGCTGAGGTGGAGGCAGAGTATGCTTTAAAAGCTGCAGATCTTCCTCCTTCTCGCCACACTTTCCCAGCATCCTCTATGGACTCGGTAATCTTCCAGTATGACATCCAGACCATGAAAGTGTCTGGAATTCAGAAGTTCACAGATAACAGCATTACCATTGGTATATCTCAAAAGAAGAACTTTCAGTATTTTGTGATTGCTCCAAAATTACCTAATGGAATGTTTCTTTTTGGAGAGCTGAACAAGTTTGTGACTGTCTCTGAGACACGGATTACCCACATTGACGTAACAGGAGAGTTTGTTTACGCTGAGGTAATGGGTGTCCCAGGGGAGGAAGTCAAAATGACACTCTATGATGGACAGAATATAATGACTGTGGACTGTTTGATGGGAGACAGTGGCTATGCTGATCTTGAAATTTCAACTGTTGGGTCAGGATGTAATCCAATTTAATTTTTATAATATTATTATTCCGCTGTTAATATTATAATAACGATACATAGCTCTCTTGATCTAATTACCTGGGGTGTGGCGCTAAACAGATGACGTCATTTTGAGGTGTCGTAGCTAGAGAGATAGACTATGTAGTTTTATCGTCTCTTTGGTGTGAAAGTGTTCTCTTGGAGACCCTACACAGGTTATCTAACTAGCTAGTTAGCTAAACTCAGCGACCAGACTGACTGGAGTTTTGAATACACGCCATAGTAGATGTGGTATTGTTTATTCAAAACCCCTATTGTGCAGCTATGAGCCCTGAAGTGGCACTAGCTGCAGAAGTCAAACTATTTACCAGGCTTGAGATTCACTATTTACTACCAATCACTCAGGTTAACTTTTTTTTACATGTAGCTAGCTAAACCTATTTGTTTTGCAGTTTGAGCTCCTTCAACAATGAGATTGAATGAGAAGAATGTTGCCAGCTTTGCTGTGTGTTCCTCACCTGTGGATAAAGAAGGATACCTCCATAAAAAGGGAGATTTAAACAGAGAATTTCAGAGAAGATGGTTTGTTCTAAAGGGAAACTTATTATTCTATTTCTTGAGAAAGCAGGACCGTGAACCACAAGGAGTCATCATTCTCGAGGCCTGTTCTGTCCAAGTTTCAACTCATGGCCGATACTGCTTTGAGATATCTTTTGATGGGGCAGGCACCCGGGTGTATATTCTGGGAGCTGACAATGACGAGGAGATGCAATCATGGATGAAAGCAATATCTCATGCCAGCTATGAGTATCTCAAGAGTATTGTGGATGAATTACAGAGACGTGTGAACGTATTGTCCTCCTCCAGTACACCACAGGCAGAGGCTTCCAGTATGGAAGTTTTGAAGGTGGGTCCCTTGGCAGCAGGCACCACGGCACCAATTCATCGACCAAAACCCAGTACTATAAAGGAGACCTCAGTGACTCTTCAAGAGCTGTGCAATCCCATACCCCCACACACCAGGAACTCAAGTACCAAAATCAAGAAGGGTGTGCTGGTAGATATTAGTGATGATGAGGCTCCTCCTCTTCCTGCCAAGAAGAAAAGCATGACACTGCATGCTACTGCTAGTACGGACAAAGCTCGAAGTGGAGGAAACACGTACACTAACAATCTCATCAAACAGACTGAACTAGGGGCCGACTACCATGATGGGAGATCTATAGGCCACACCTCCTCCCTTCAACAGCCCCTAGTTTCCCCACCACATTCCAGCCCCCAAATCCTCAAGACACCTATTGAGAACACCTTCAAGCCTCTCTCTCCTCCAGCCACACTTGATCGAACACCCATACTTCAACCATTGCCGGTTACTGGTGACACAGAGATGGCACAGAGCCTTGAAGCAGCTATGGTGGGGTTATCGCTGGATGAGGAGATCTCCAACTCTCCACTCCATCAGAATGGTATGGAAGTAGTTGGAACTGTTAAGCTTGGGTCTACAGAACCATCTAGTTATCCACCACAATCCACAAGGAAGTTAGCCGCACCTCTGGATCCCAGTAAGAGTTTTATTGAAATGCATCAAGATTTTAATCAAGCTATGAAGGCCTTGAATGCTGAGAGAACTGGCATCAATTCTTCAACATCCTAAAAGTCTGTAACATTTTTTGTGTTTTACCTGCATATATTTTGACTGTGAATCACTTTGATTGTGTTGTCATTGTAAGCATGTCGGTCTCAGTGAACCCAAAAGAAAAGGTAGATGGGTCACAGTTGATGGGACTGTTGTGCCCCTTAATTGCTACACAGTTGGGTCCAATTTTGTTGATGTTATTGACTTTCCTTATGTCAGTGTTTGTTTTTCTACCTACCATAACTGAGTAGTGGTACTGCAGTATTGCATCCATAAACCCGGACAGCACTGCACAAACAGCAGTGCTTTCCCCATGTCTTATTGTGATTCACACTGTTAGTCAAGTGCATGTTGCCATCCACATTATACGGACAGCAACTGGACAAACAGGAGCTCTCTTTTATCAAGATTCCACTGATGTGTTTTGTAACCTGTGTAATGATACATATATACATAGCAGAATATTATCTAGTTGGGGACTTATACAATGATAAGATTTAGAACATACAAGAGCAAACAATTGTCTGTACAGAGCAAACTAATTGTTCCATCAACAACTAATCACAAGAATTGAGATGGGTTTGTGTTCATCGAGAGGCCACAAGGCGGAAAGAGTCTGCACAGACTTCACACACCCGGACAGGTTTGCTGAGGTCAAACTTCATGATGGGAACTTGATGGTTAGTGCATTGTTTACACAGAAGACGACCACAGTGACGACTGAGTGAGAAAGAGAGAGGTGTGTGTCATGAGCAAATTTCTGTTACCTCAGCATACCAGTGATGCTTCCTGTGAGAAATATTGAACTTCATTGAGCAGTTGAAGCACGACCCCCCATCCAACCACATGGGCTCAGTGTGGATCTGGTCAAGGACTCTGAAGAGAAGCTGTTTAGTGGCCACAGGAGAATTGAAGATACTCAGTCCCTGCTTGTTAGAAATTCCGGGGTGAGCCCCTGCCTTGATGAGGGCATCACAGAGGACTGTGCTACCTCCTATGTAGGCCAGTAAGAGAGCTGTGTGGGCGTGGGAGGTGTGTGTGGTAGAAGTATGTGGGAGGGGGAAGGGTGTACGTGGGAGGGGTGTCATATACAAGGAGTAGATTATTTTTAAACACACCAGTATTTCCTTCACCGTCTTGCTTGTTAATCGGAAAACCTGGTGCTGCCTGAACCAACATAAAAAAGAGAGCAGCTGCATTCTCCCTTGGACGCTTTGCCAATAGGTGAAGGCAGTTCTCCCCTCTATATTAGACAAAAATAATAATATTCAACGTGATTGTTACATGCCTGACTCACTTGGAGTTGACTGCCAGGAGGTTAATGTTGGACTCTTCCAGCAAGACCCTGGCACAAGCTACATGGCCTAACTGCATGGCAATGTGGAGGCCTGTGTGATGGCCATAAAATAACAGACGGATAAATACAAAAACATTGAAAAGCCTTTGAGATTCATAAACACAGGTATGTAGCATACATTACCTAGTAAGGTATAGCAGGTGGGTGTAACCAATGATTCACCCAATAATGAGACTAACCATTATTCCCATTTTCATCCACTAAGTCTGGATCAGCTGCATGTTCCAGCAGGACACTGAGGATCGTGGAGAAGTCACCCTCTACAGCCATGTGGATGGGCCCACGATGATGGTTATCTACTTCTGAGACCAGAGCTCCAGCTAAAAGCTACAAGAAATTTCCAGTCATTTACTATAATTCAGCGTGATCAGGGTTTACTATAACTCAGCGTGATCAGAATACTGGAGGTTTACTATAACTCAGCATGATCAGAATACTGGAGGTTTACTATAACTCAGTGTGATCAGAATACTGGAGGTTTAATACAGTGTGCTCAGAATACTGGAAGTTTACCATTAACTTACCAAGTGTCTTGTGAGGATTTCAGAGCCCCCCTTTACCGCATAGTGAAGGGGAGTGTTGTGGGTGGGGCCTTGGACTTTAGAATTGATGTCTGCTCGTACACTCAACAGAAAGATGACTCCTTCCACATCCTGGTTCAAGACAGCAAGGTGCAGGAAATTCTGTCCACGGGAATCCACCTAGGGGAGGGGTCATAAGATAAGTAGGGTGAATGGGGTCATGAGATAAGTAGTGGGAATAGGGGGAGGGGAGGGGTCATGAGATAAGTAGGGGGAATAGGGGGAATAGGGGGAGGGGAGGGGTCATGAGATAAGTAGGGGGAATAGGGGGAGGGGAGGGGTCATGAGATAAGTAGGGGGAATGGGGGAGGGGAGGGGTCATGAGATAAGTAGGGGGAATAGGGGAGGGGAGGGGTCAGATAAGTAGGGAGTCATGACTCAAATAGGTATGGGAGATGACATTCCCCATCTCAGGTGGACCAGTCTCACCTGTTCAGCAGCCTTTGGCTCTCTCTTGATAATAGCCAGTCCTGCCTCATTGTCCTTCACCTCCATGGCCTTGGCAAAGGGAGTGTTTCCTGCCTTGTCTCTGACAGTGAGATCCAGGTCAGCATGGGAAAGAAGGATGTCGGAACACTGTGGTTGCTTGCATGATATGGAGACATGCAGAGGACTCTGACCCATATAGTCCTAGAGATAACACAGAGATAACAAGAGAGTTCGTGTGAGAGTGAAACAAAGAATTAGCAGTGAAAATGTGATTCTATTATGATTGGGGTAAGGGAGGGGAGGGGAGGGGAGGGGAGGGGGAGAGGAGGGGGGAGGAGAGAGAGGGAGGAAGGTGATGGGGAAAGAGGAGGAAAAGGTCTTCTCTGATAGCAATACAGTAGTTACAGATCACATGACTGGTCCCACATGGGCGGGCACAGTAAGAAACTTGCTCTATTTATGAGATCACATTGGAATCACCCTATGGGATCAACTCACTTTAACATTAACATTGACATGATGATCAACCAAGCATCGAACCACCTCATGTAGACCTCTCTCACAGGCCATGTGCAAAGGAGGAGAAAACTGGCCCTCATTCAGTTCCTCTATCCCCCCAGGACTGATAGCGGATGAGACACTCCCTCTTTTGGTTGGCCGGGTGGAGCTGTTGACATCTGCACCATTACGGATGAGGAAGCAGGCGGTGGCAGTATCTTTAAGAATAATAGCACGATGAAGTAGATTGAGAGTGGTTCCATCTGCAGCTATGTGCCAGGCATTGGGGTCACAGCCATGCACCACCTATAGGTGTACACACATGTAACATCATGCAGACAGTCTCCCACACACAGCAAACAACACATGTACTAACAACAAATTAAGATTTAACAGTTAGGAAGTAAGGAAATTGGTGTTTGTAGAAATTCAAGCCACTCTAATTACAAACATATTACACGCACAACTCAGGAATGACTGACCCCTTACCAGTTTTGAAGCTATAGATTCCTGTCTACTCCTGAGGGCTACCCACAGAGGACTGTTCCCTTTTCCATCAATAATGGAAAGATCAGCACCGAGAACCTCACACAGGTGATCCACCACGCCCTCCAACCTGTGCTTGATAGCAAGCAACAGCAAACTTTCATTTTCAGGGGTCCTACAGTGTTATGCATTAATCATATTCATAAGACGGGCCATTATACTGTTAAACAGTTAATACTTCACTTGGGAAATTTTTGTGTAATATATTTTAATGGTGATTATAGAGAATTAATTGACAACAAAAACAAAAATAATTATATTTCCTCATTTTCATGTAATTAGAAATAATTATTTTCATTTTCTTGTGGGTACGTATAGAGCCCCCATAGAATTATATTACAGTATTAGCCGCTAGCTTTTCTCTCACCTCTTCTTGTAGTTGGCCCCATTTTCCAGTAGGAAAATGGCAGCTCTTGCCCTCTCTCTAAGAATGGCTACATAGAGTGTCCCAGGCTCATCTCTGTCAACACACTCAATGTCTGCCCCCACCCGGAGAAGCTGGTGTGCTATGTCAAACTGGTCAGTCCAGAGAGCTAGGCTCAGTGGAGTCTCATCCTGTCCATCCCGAAGATTGACATTCAGACCAATTTCAAGTTTACCTGAACCAGAACTACCTGCAGAGAAATGGTCAATATGTCTGTACTTCATGGTCAAACAAAATATACAGCAAAGAAGCTGATTACAGAGGCCAGGGAGGAACCTTGGGCTTCACACCCCTTCTACCAAACCCTGACCTGCAGAGTCATCACCTTTATGAAGAGTTGATCACTAGAACAAGACATGGTCCCTATTAACTGCTCTATAGAGGCGACCACTAGACCAAGACATGGTCCCTATTAACTGCTCTATAGAGGCGACCACTAAACCAAGACATGGTCCCTATTAACTGCTCTATAGAGGCGACCACTAGACCAAGACATGGTCCCTATTAACTGCTCTATAGAGGTGACCACTAGACCAAGACATGGTCCCTATTAACTGCTCTACAGAGGTGACCACTAGACCAAGACATGGTCCCTATTAACTGCTCTATAGAGGTGACCACTAGACCAAGACATGGTCCCTATTAATTGCTCTATAGAGGTGACCACTAGACCAAGACATGGTCCCTATTAACTGCTCTATAGAGGCGACCACTAGACCAAGACATGGTCCCTATTAACTGCTCTATAGAGGTGACCACTAGAACAGGACATGGTCCCTGTTAACTGCTCTATAGAGGTGACCACTAGACCAAGACATGGTCCCTATTAACTGCTCTATAGAGGTGACCACTAGACCAAGACATGGTCCTTATTAACTGCTCTATAGAGGTGACCACTAGAACAGGACATGGTCCCTGTTAACTGCTCTATAGAGGTGACCACTAGACCAAGACATGGTCCCTATTAACTGCTCTATAGAGGTGACCACTAGACCAAGACATGGTCCCTATTAACTGCTCTATAGAGGCGACCACTAGACCAAGACATGGTCCCTATTAATTGCTCTATAGAGGTGACCACTAGACCAAGACATGGTCCCTATTAACTGCTCTATAGAGGCGACCACTAAACCAAGACATGGTCCCTATTAACTGCTCTATAGAGGCGACCACTAGACCAAGACATGGTCCCTATTAACTGCTCTATAGAGGTGACCACTAGACCAAGACATGGTCCCTATTAACTGCTCTATAGAGGCGACCACTAGACCAAGACATGGTCCCTATTAACTGCTCTATAGAGGTGACCACTAGAACAGGACATGGTCCCTATTAACTGCTCTATAGAGGCGACCACTAGACCAAGACATGGTCCCTATTAACTGCTCTATAGAGGTGACCACTAGACCAAGACATGGTCCCTATTAACTGCTCTATAGAGGCGACCACTAGACCAAGACATGGTCCCTATTAACTGCTCTATAGAGGCGACCACTAGACCAAGACATGGTCCCTATTAACTGCTCTATAGAGGTGACCACTAGACCAAGACATGGTCCCTATTAACTGCTCTATAGAGGCGACCACTAGACCAAGACATGGTCCCTATTAACTGCTCTATAGAGGTGACCACTAGAACAGGACATGGTCCCTATTAACTGCTCTATAGAGGCGACCACTAGACCAAGACATGGTCCCTATTAACTGCTCTATAGAGGTGACCACTAGACCAAGACATGGTCCCTATTAACTGCTCTATAGAGGCGACCACTAGACCAAGACATGGTCCCTATTAACTGCTCTATAGAGGTGACCACTAGAACAGGACATGGTCCCTATTAACTGCTCTATAGAGGCGACCACTAGACCAAGACATGGTCCCTATTAACTGCTCTATAGAGGTGACCACTAGACCAAGACATGGTCCCTATTAACTGCTCTATAGAGGCGACCACTAGACCAAGACATGGTCCCTATTAACTGCTCTATAGAGGTGACCACTAGACCAAGACATGGTCCCTATTAACTGCTCTATAGAGGCGACCACTAGACCAAGACATGGTCCCTATTAACTGCTCTATAGAGGTGACCACTAGAACAGGACATGGTCCCTGTTAACTGTTTTGTATATCCTTACTTTTATGATTAAGAAGAATGTCGACCACTTGAGAGTTAGAGTGAGCAATGGCCAGATGGAGTGCTGTACGGGCCCCAGGGTCTGTACCAGTGTCGAATTCCTGCGGAGGTTCAATAAACTCCACCACTTCACTCCCCATGATGGGAGAGGCGGAGTCTTGGTGGTTGAGAGTGAGAGGAGAGGGGATATTACCACGCCCTGCATGGGGGAGGGGGAGGAGATTGAAATACATTGCCTATAAACTGTCATGATCTTTCTTTTTACCAATCACTTTTCCAGCCACAATAGGGCTATTTCCAGCACTACTTCCCTGACTCCTCCTCCTCAGTCCTATGTCAGGTAACGCACCCGATGACAAGGTCTGTTGGAGAGGAGTCACATGATAACCAGACACCTTGCCATTCCTAGGCTCATCTCTCCCTCCATCATCCTCATCATCAGTGTCAGATCCAAAAGGGTTAAGTCCTAAAGGGTTAATGCAGTTAATAGTGGGTGATTAGGTAAGGAGGCTTACCTTGATGCTGAGATGTTTTCCGGGCTAGAGAATTTCTAGGAGAAGGTGAGACCACATCACTTGCTGGCAGTCCTACCAGAGAGTTATACCCAGAAGTAATAGGTGTGGTCATAGAATAGCCACTTGTAGCCTGCAACAAAGAAAGAAGATGTCTTTTAAGAAAGGTTATGGTTCATCATTCCTCTGCTTCCCCCACAGAATAGCTTATAGAGTGTAAACTCCACAGTTAAGGGGGGGTGGCATCTGGAACAAAGTTACCCTATTTACTGTTCTGAGGGCTACTGCCACTGGGCTGATGAATACAGTGATCTGGAAGCAGAAACCACCATGAATATTAACAGAGTATACCACCTACCACACAGTGATGGTATTCAGTGACTTTAACTAGTGGCACACTGACCTGAGAAGCAAAATTCAGTGCATTCAGAGCCCCCAGAGTAGAGGGTGACAAGATATCTTCCCCAATAACATTCCCAGGATGAACTGAGGGTGGGATAGCACTACTGACTCTAGTACTTCCATCCAAATTAGTAGAAGAGCCCGTCGGTGTGCTTTGGTTGGATGCCACGGCTCCAGAGAGAGGGATGGAGGGTAGAGCAAGGGGGTTGGGCTTGGGTTTCAGCGCAGTCTGTAAATTAGGATCAGCTCCATTCTGTAGCAATACTTCCACTAATCTATGGAGTCCATTCTGAGCAGCAATGTGGATAGGCGTTTCACCATTGACGTTCTTGTGGTTGGTTATAGCTCCATGGTGCACCAGAAACATAGCAGCCGCTTCGTTCGACTCAAGGGCAGCTCGATGCAAGAAGGAGTTACCCGTACGAGTGTCAATGGCATCAGGATTTGAGCCTCTCTCGATGAGACGAGCAGCAAAGATGTGGTTATACTCACTGGTGTCCTCACAGGTCAGGTACGATGACTCAAGTTGTTGTAGTGCCAACCACAGGGCAGAGGCCCCACTGTTATTACGGAGGTCAAGGTTCAGACTACAAGGTGAGAGAGACGATTAAAAAAGAATGGCGAGATTAGATTGCCAACTACACACACATCTTATCTACTACAACACAGGGTTGGTTAGGACTCATACAGGGTTTGGCTAGGACTCAACACAGGGTTGGCTAGGACTCAACACAGGGTTCGGCTAGGACTCACACTGGGTTCGGCTAGGACTCTAACAGGGTTCGGCTAGGACTCACACAGGGTCGGCTAGGACTCACATAGGTTGACTAGGACTCACATAGGGTTGGCAAGAAGAATAGTAAAGACATCCTCATTCTTGCACTCCACAGTTCTCTGTAGTGGAGTGTAGCCCCCAGCATCTTGTGAGTCAGGGTTGGCATGATACTCCAACAGTAAGCTGGCAATCTGAGCCATAGTCTCACTAGGCCAGGGGGCCTCACGAACAGAGACAGATGAAACATTAGTCAAGGCCTGCAGAAGAGGGAATACATAATCCACTCTGTGACATGTATACTGACTGAGACAGAGAAATGGACAAACTGACCTGAGACGGGTCATACATGGCAACCATGTGAAGAGGCGTCTCCTGAGAGCTCTTACAGGGAAGGATGGTGTTGGCTCCATTTTTAATGAGGAAGGAAGCAGAGAAGGCATCACCTCGTAAGATAGCCAGGTGGAGGAGGCTATACCCTTCCGAGTCCTGTATATCTAGGTCACATTTGTGGGAGACAAGGGTGTTGGCAATTCCTTCATGCCTACTCAGGAGGGCTAGATTGAGAGGAATGTTTCCTTCTTCATCACATTCATTCAACTTCTGGGGAAGCTGTATAGTTAAATATAGCTATATTTAGCATGCTCAGTTTATAAATAGTAATTAATGTGACATCACATTCCAGTTCTAAAAATAGGAGGTACCTGTGCTTTAATAATGTACAATATAACATACACTATTTATAGTTGGTGATTTTCTTTGCTAAGAGTACCAATGATATTCATTAAGGATACCACCACCAGCTGTGAATCTCCACCACTGCATGACTAGGGACACAATATGAATCTCTCTTTACGCTAGTGATATGGAACAGGAATCTTACTGCACTAGTGACATGGAACATGAATCTCCCACTACACTAGTGACATGGAACAGGGATCTCCCATTACACTAACTACATGGCTACCGTTATCTTTACTCCAATAACTAAATAAAGGCCTGGAAGCCCTAATAAGAGCTAACCTGTCTATTACTCCAATACTAGAATAGACACACTACAGTCACCTCACACCACTCCAATATTAACACTGTAGTACCTTAAAACCATCTGATAACATTTCTGGCAAGAGTTGGACTAACACTGTAGTACCTTAAAACCATCTGATAACATTTCTGGCAAGAGTTGGACTAGTAATGCATCCAGCAATAAAATATTATCTTGTAAGGAGGTAACATTTTCTTGTAGCAATGGTTAAAGATTGAATAATTCTCTTACAACATACACTCTAACCGGCAGGCAAATGGATTTGTGGATTTAGTGTGAGCTGTGTGACTAGCCATACCAGTGTGTTGTGTTCTATGAGGAACAGAAAGACCACATCTTCACGAAGGTGTTGTATGGCCAGATGGAGTGGGTAGGAGGTGTGAGCCTTAAACATATCATAGAGAAGTGGAGCACTGAGGGTAGAAAAATCACTGGTGTTTAGGTTCTCCTGGAAAGGAAGAGAAAAAATTAGTGAATGAGAATATACCTGGGAACAGGCCGTCCCTGGAACAGGCTGTTATCCCAGGAACAGGCTACATTTGTTAACATCTTTATTTAGGGGTGACTATTTCATCCTTCATTAAGAGGTGTCATATTCCTACCCAGTGACTTGATATAATCTGCAAACAGTAAGTCTTGAGCTTATGAGCTGCATGCTCCTCAGAGGCCTGGTACAATTTGATGCAGTTCCGAACTGTAACACTAGAAATGAGAGCCTGCTCACATCTAAACAGAGATATTAGCATTGGATTGGGTGAAGGAATATTCAAAGAAACAAGCCACTCAGCTGTGGTATTTTTAATTAGATAAAGTTAATAGAGTTCCACTCACTTCTCCTTGAGCTGAGATAAGTGATATTTGTTAGTGGCAGAGAGAAGTTCAATCATGGCCGTTTGGTCAGATGGGAGAATGATATTGTCTGTGTAGACCCATCTAATCATACTACCAGCAACAAATGGAGTCATGTGACTAAGGTCTAATTCCGTGGTTGATGCCAAGGTTTCATCCTGGTTCCAATGTCTACTCCGAATGGCCAGGACAAACCGATGACCTGGAATTTTTCGATCTCCAAGGATGATATCAATATCACTGGGAAAAAATGCACAAAACTCTCTTCACAAAAGTACTTGTATGCACTCATAATGACAGCAAGTCAATGCCATGATTAATACATTTTGTCAATATCAGGTCTGTAACTTGGCCATATTGATGACAGATTGTCAGCAATACAGACTTCATGGCTAGCAACACCTGCTCAGGTGTCTCACCTGTATAGGGATTTATCATAGAGATCAGCTATGACACTGAGTAACCTGGATACAAAGTGATCTGGCCCGATATTACCGCTGGTAGAAATTGCACGAGAATATTTCTGCTCGAGTTCGGAGTGTCTCTGCTGGAGCTTGACATATTGCTCCCTGAGAAGGTCCAAATGATGCTGGAGCTTGCCTGCATCCTCTGTGAGAAATAATCATACAACAATATCAAGCTATTCAGCCATAAACTAGCTGGCTGCTAGAACTAGAAGGTATAGTTTAGCATTTCCAAGGTCTAGCCCTCCCCACATTTTTTGTTCGCTGCAATACTCACTTGAAGCAGCCATTTCTTTCGGTCGTAACCACTAGTGTTCCACTGAGAGGTCAAGGTTCAACTCTTCACAATGTTGAAGTTGTGGCTTGGTTTTCTGTCAGTTTGCTTGCTCCAGGTGTGGACTGGAGAGGCCAGAGTTCTGTCAGCCTTGTGGAGAGGTCCATGGCAACACCAGATAGTGGAGGGTTTATACCCTGATGCTGTTGTCACAGCAAACTTTAATGACAGCACTCAACTGACAGGGTATAGCTACTACAGTTACAGTGTGTGTGTCCGTGTGTAGTAAACATTACTTTTTGTTTTCCTATGCTTGCTTCCAGCCTTCCTTGTCCAACATATGTCTCACCATTACTATGGTCTCATTACTTATAGATGTACATACTTGTTGGGGTGTGAACAACACCGGTTGTTGTGTATTGTAGGAGGGCATCCAATCTGTGTCATTATCTATATAGAGTGGGTGGGAATAATGCATGGCTCCTTCTCCAGCCAAATGTATGTAACATCAGATTACATCATTCAAATTACATCATTGTCAGCTGTACTATTATCTAGGGCTGGCTAGCTAGGGCTAGATACAGTACAATAACAATATAGTACACAATTGACAACGACGTAATCTTAATCTGTTATGGAGAAAGAACCGAAATAACTATTTGAATATTAGGAAGCAGGTATTTAGCACACAATGGCTGATAATGTCTCCATACTTTAGAGTGGTTAACCCTTTCCTCCCCATATTCCAGGTGGTCGTTTCTAGAGATACGTGACGTCAGAGGAGATGTTGGTGTTAAAGATTGGGAAATATCCTACCTGGCTGGCATGATGGAAGCTAACCTTACTGCCACACTCATGAGCTACCAGTGGAAGAATACCATGGAAGACTATTGTACTAAAAAACCTGTTATCTGTGGCAAGATTATGGAGTTTGTTGCCCAAAACGTTGAATATTTGGCTACTTCTGCCAATTACAGTGACCCTTACTGGTATCAGGTATAAAGAGTTCAAGTGTTTAGAGGTGCCAAGAGTACAGACTGTTTGACTATCCTTAGGCCATCTTATTTTCAATGCAAGTTACTGGATTGAATGATGGTTATCAGCAGATGGGTTTAGACCCACTCCCCGACTACGCCTTCATGTGAGTACCTTTTCTCTTGCCACACCTTCATGTGAGTACCTTCCCTCACTGCTGTACCTTCATGTGAGTACCTTCCCTCACTGCTGCACCTTCATGTGAGTATACCTTCCCTCACTGCCACACCTTCATGTGAGTACCTTCCCTCACTGCCATACCTTCATGTGAGTACCTTCCCTCACTGCTGCACCTTCATGTGAGTATACCTTCCCTCACTGCCACACCTTCATGTGAGTACCTTCCCTCACTGCCATACCTTCATGTGAGTACCTTCCCTCACTGCTGCACCTTCATGTGAGTACCTTCCCTCACTGCCACACCTTCATGTGAGTATACCTTCCCTCACTGCCACACCTTCATGTGAGTACCTTCCCTCACTGCCATACCTTCATGTGAGTACCTTCCCTCACTGCTGCACCTTCATGTGAGTATACCTTCCCTCACTGCCACACCTTCATGTGAGTACCTTCCCTCACTGCCATACCTTCATGTGAGTACCTTCCCTCACTGCTGCACCTTCATGTGAGTACCTTCCCTCACTGCTGCACCTTCATGTGAGTACCTTCCCTGTATGCTGTTTCCCACTTGATGTGGAGGTCACATAGAGCTGCAATGAAAGGAATACTGCACTGACTGTGGTCTGCCTTTCTATTCCTCAGATTTTCTCAGATGCATGATGACTTAGATGATCTGGAGGCTGCCTTTGCTGGAGGGAATACCAGTTCCAGTCGGTTTACTGGATCAGGATCCTGTTCTGCCCTTGTTAAAGTCCTCCCTGATAATTCAGACTTGCTGATTGGCCACGACACCTGGACCAGCTACCTGAATATGATACGGATATTCAAACTCTATGACTTTAAGTTTCAACTGAGCTATACTGACAATAGGGTGATACCAGGCCACACCCAGGTGTTTCCATCCTACCCAGGAAGGCTATATAGTGGCGATGACCTTTACCTTATTAGTTCAGGATTGGTAAGTGGGTAAAATTTTTCAAGACTCCTTCCATTTCATAAACAAGGTCCTGTTTATGCTGAGAGGGTAATAAAGCATATCTTCATAAGTGGGTGTGGGAGGAGGAGCTCTGCCACTTTTAGTGTCTATACTGTGTGGTCTCTTCCAGGTAACTATGGAGACCTCTATTGAGAACTCAAACCCTGACCTTTGGCACTACATCACACCTAATTGTGTACTGGAGAACATCAGAGTGGTCATTTCCAACCGCCTGGCTACCAATGGCAAGGAGTGGACTTCCATCTTCCAGAAGGAGAACAGTGGCACGTGAGTGAAGACATTTCTTTAAAGTAACTGTAGAAGTCATGACTGACCCCTCCCCCTACAGTTACAATAATCAGTGGATGATCATTGATTACAACCTCTTCAAGAGTGGAGAAGACTTGGAAGATGGCCTCTTATGGGTCCTGGAACAAATGCCGTATGTGCAAATGTGGTCAAACTGGTCACTTGTAGAAATGGCCTACCATATGCAGAGTATTGATTCATACTAACATTTACCTCCATCTCTGAACAGTCAGTCCTGTCCCAGTAGGTGATCTCTGTGGAGAGGGTCTCCACTGGGACAGGACTGACTGTTCAGAGAGGTGACCTCTGTGGACTGAAAGGTGTTTTGTTTGTTTACTGATAGTTTTTGTTAAAGTGAGTGTGTTTGGACACGATGGCCATAAACAAGATTCTAAATATTATTCTTTACACACTCGGACTCAATGTCATTGTTCATTGCAGGAGCCTGGTAATTGCTGAAGATCAAACAGATATGCTGAGGACCCATTCCTACTGGGCCTCTTACAACATTCCGTGAGTAAATTTAAACCTCCATCTATCCTCTGTAATAGAGGGGTAATATAACCCCACCATATACATCTATTGAAGATATCCTCTGTAATAGAGGGGTAATATAACCCCACCATACACTGGACACCCTCATTCTTGTCTGTAATAGAGCGAGTTATATAACCCATCCACACACAGGTACTATAGTGAGATCTACTCGATAAGTGGGACTGCTGCCCTGGCTAAGAAGTATGGTGACTGGTTTACATGGGCGGGAGCTCCCAGAGCTAAGATGTTTGCCAGAAACCACACCCATGTCACAGATGTACCCTCCCTCATTGACCTCATGAAGTAAGTGATAGCAACCTCTTCATTGTCTTGACTTGCTGGAGTGCAGGTACAACAATTTCAAGTTTGATGAGTTGTCTGTCTGTAATTGCACACCTCCATACTCGGGAGAAAATGCCATTGCAGCTCGTTCAGACCTCAACCCAGTCATGGGGACCTACCCTTTCTCTGCACTTGGCCACAGACTTCATGGGGCCATAGATATGAAGGTATCCTGTCAATTTACTTCCCTCTGAGCTGCCATTGACCAGACTACTCTGTTGTACAGGTGACGAGCTCTAAGCTACTTCAGCAAGGACTGTCTTGCTATGCTTCTAGTAGCCCCACCTTTTCCCAGCAGCCACCATTCCAGTGGACTACCTCTGGCAACCCCTCGGGCATTCCACTTGGACATCCTGACAAATGGGAGTTTGACCACTTGCTTGTAAAGTGGGACTTATAAAATATTTTCATTATACATGACTTGTTAATGGTGAAACAACGTTGTGATGTGATATGTTTCATTTCTTCTTTGTTTCTCTCATTGGTAGGACATACCTCTGGGGGACATCCAGGGGAGGGGAATACCCCTCGGGATAGGACGTATCCTCAAAAAACACAGAGTAATCTGAATTCACCTGAAATAGAAATAGAAAACATTCATTCTTGACTAAGGACAGGTAATGAATGCACACTGACATCTTTAGGTTGCTTGTGTATCACTGCTCTGTAGAAACAGGTTGTCTGAGGATAGAGAGCTAGAACCAACTGGAACAGAAAATAAAAATATATAATACAGTGGAACCAACCCCCCAACTCCTCTATACAACCCCCTGTACCCTACCCCCTCTATACTATGAACCCCCATATCATGGTCCTTCTGTACAATCTCTCTACATTTACTTCTTGAACCTCTAACTAGAAACTGGAGGTGTCCCCTAGATTCCACATGCATGTCTCTCACTTGTTTAGGCTTGAAGAGAGCCTCTGGATGCATCACTGGATCTACCTTGTGAATCGGAAGGGGAATAATTCGTCTCTTGCTAACATGATATCTCCTATAAAATAATGAGTGAGAATGTTGTGACAGTGAAGATTAATGTTAGGGTGTTATGTGGAATACTAGGTCATTCTAGAATTTCTTGTGGGATCAGCCATTTTGCTTGCAAGTTTTAGTTCTACCCCTTACCTCTGTTCATTGTGTCCCTCCTCGTCAATGTCATCCACCGAGTAGCGGTGGTTCTGTGAACTGTAGGAGAACACTTCTGCTAGGATCCATTGTTCTTCTCCATCCTCTGTTCGAACCCTTGCTGCAACCTAGATCACAGATACAAATCAGCAGACTGTCATGACAGCACACTTGTCACAAGACCACATACTCTACTGTTCTTGATGTGACTTCACAGTCACATGATTGCCTACCTGATCTGATGGTTTGCATCGATATTTATCGTCTGCCGGCACGGCCCCACAGAGGTGAGGAATACTGAACAGAGGGGACCACACACAGAGGAAAATTTCATTGACAGCATTTTGTTTGAAGACCCTTTAGCATCTACTATACCTTTCTCCGGGCTTTCCTCTCCAGACAGGCTGCTCCAGGGCATACTGGTGAAGAACCGTCATCAACATACCACGTCGCATGGTTCCTATTCCAGACCGCCTGGGAATGGGACTGATATGAAATATATCTGATTCTCACTAATAACATACCTTTGTGCCTGATAGTCATCTATGTTACGAGTAGGCTGTGGTGCAGGTCGTCCTAACAATCCGTGGAGGATATTAAGGGTTAATTGGCTGATGGTTAAAAATAATTAGCTATCAGATCACCTTGCTTTTCTCCTATCTCTTGTTTTATTCCACTTATCTTGTCCAGAGACTGTTCTATCAATCTAAATGATATTGTTGTGGTACTGTGAAAAATCTATGAAATAATGTTATCTAACACTAGCTCCTTCTTGGCGTCTTGAAGAGCATTGACGTACTGAGCACGAAGCTTTTGTTTGAAGTACAGTGACACTGTCGATGGAACAAGAAAAACAGATCATGAAATCAAAATGTCTTAGAAAGAGGATGTGTAACTGCTACAAACCTCTTGCTTCCTTTCTTATCTTCTCATGAGTCTTTCCAATGACAGTGAGGGTCTGCTCTCCTGCCTCTCTCTCTTCCTTGTAAAAAAAAAGTTTAATTCTAAAATATATAGAAGCAATCATCCTACTTGAATTTGCATAATCAGAAACTTTAGCTCCTTTAGCATAGAATTCACAGTGGTGGAAACTTCTTGACTAGTCTTGGATAAAGACAATGATGCTGGTGTACCAAATCTATGGTACGAGCTGTTCTTGGAGGGAATCTTTCCTAGCAACTTACCTCCCCTAGGCATTCTGGCTACTTACTAGTCTGTTTATTATATTGAGTTTACTAAGGGTTAAATTAAGAAACACGTGACACATCACATTAGGGGTCGAGGTGTCTGCTGGTGCTCCTAGAGAACAGAGGAACAGACCAAAAAGACTGTGTACAGTTTTAACAGCGTCCTACATCACAGAGAGGCGAGTACAGCATAATATTGCCCTGCAGACGTTTCGGTTTATATTCCAATTAAAGCCCATACCATAGTAATGGTATTGAAGGAAAATGTTTACAGTGAACGAGCTATAAGAGTGAACTCTGCTATTATTGATTATTGTCGGACAGCTGGAGCTGTGATAGGTGGAGTGACAGCTGGGATTCTAGGGCTGACCAGTCTCTATGGTTTCATTTTTTTCATCATTTTCTCTATGCTTTTATCAGTATTCCTCACCTTGAAAGCTGGCACTGAGTGGAAGAAGTATTTCACTACTAGAAGACAACTGTGGCTAGATGGGATGATAGGAGGACTGTTCACTTATATTCTTGTGTGGACATTTCTGTACGGGATGGTACATGTGTACTAACCACCCTTATCACTGCACTAATCAGGGAGATCATGTAATGTGTTTCTATACCCCTCTATACCCCCTCTCACTAATCAGGGAGATCATGTAGTAGCAATGATCACTTTTTGTATTTGGCTTTTAAGTGACATTATACACCAAGTGCCACGGAACTGCCATGACGTGCCTAGCACCTGTCATGTTACGGACATAAAAGCATATTATAACCAGGTGATGAGATCAGTGTGATCCCTCAGTTCTCTCTCCACTCTTCAAAATTGTCTTCTATTAATAGTTAGCTATGATGATATTCTACCAAAAGGTTGCTATTGAATGATTCAATGCCTAGCACAGAACATAGCACTCCATGCTCCTCACTTCTCTGAACAGTTTTAATGCAGTGGTTTGTAATAGGTGATTATACAGATGTCACATGTATTATAGCTAATATCATTCAAACTGTACTTTCAGAATGCTGACCCTTTTGAGTATAAAACCTGTTGATTTCATCAATGTTAGATTTTAAGGAACCCAGTGCTATTTGCATGTCTTCATACAGCTGCTCATCGGTGACTACTGGGTCCTTCTTGAGGGCTGCTATGAAATCCTTTCTATATGGTACAGCTCTCACTGCCAGCTGTAGTGAAATTGAAATGATGTTAAAGAGTTCAGACATACCATGGCTTACATTGAAGATTCCTCTGACCATCCACCCGTGGTATCTCTTCAGGGACTTCTCATATGCAGCATTAGCACACACCACCAAGTCCTCTTCTCCAGACAATACCATCTCCAAAAATGTATAAACAAACTCCAGTGCTCTGTAAAGATTAGAGATACTACAATCAGTGTTAACTGTAGACATGTTTGCATGCCTGCATGGAGTGTCGACTACCTTTTCAGCCAGAGTAGACCTAGTGTGCATGATTTATTCCCTTTGTTCGTGCCTTCGGCTATCTCGCTCTCTACTATACTCTGTAGAGTTTGGTATTGATCAGGAGCACTCCGACTTTTGGCCCTAAGGCGCTGAAATCAGAAATAAGAACTAGTAGTCTCTACAATAGGTTAATGTACTAGGGATTAACCCCTTACCCCCTGGTAATGGTCTATAATGGGTTAATATACTAAGGGTTAACTACTTGGCACTGAGCACAAGTAGAAGCGTACAATACTAATTTATACATTTCATATACGTCATAGCCATGGCCCTTAAATCTATGCATGCGTTATGTCATTGGATCCACTTCTACTTGTGCTTACTCCAAACTACCCCCACTAAAATGGGTAAGGGGTTAACATATATACTATCCCCTATTAATGGTTAGAACATACTGTAATATTTCCCTTGATATCTGATTTGACAGGCCTGAAGGCATTAGGACCCAGAACATCTATACACAATGAACAGATCTCAGTAGCTATCTGTGTCAAAAAATAATGTTTAGCTGCACTAGCTACTAACAATTACCAAAGAATGGAATTATTTCATCGGCTGCCAGTAAGAAGCCTTCTGTAGGAATGGCCTCCCCTTCCTTTATATCTGGAAACTTGTGTTCAGCAAGAGAAAAGAGAGTCATTCTGACGATCACTGCTGTCGGTTAGGTACAGGGTAACTAAACCCACGAGTTTATCTACATTTGAGGGTGGGGCTTGTACCGCAGAATGATGAGGTGTGTGTTTTTCTTTCAGTTAATAGCGACCCTATCAGCAATTACTTGTAGTAGGATTCTCTGTGACAGGGTCTTTAGTAAAACTAGCGCTTGTCAGAAATTGGAGGCTAGCTCTACAGGTGATAAACTGTTCTTGTGGGTGTTATATCATCGTACAACCTCTGGCATATGCATTGATGAGGAGACTTTGACATGGTACAGGCACTGTGTCTCCTTCCATAACATTAGTTCAGTGTATGCTGAAATAAATGGCAGACTGAAAGATCAGAGTAGGGAAGAAAGTTGTGGTACTTCCTCATTGAGGTCTGTTGATTACCTCTTCATCATAGAGCAAAGTTGCCAATCATGTGGTTACTATACAGATGTCATGCTCAGCACCATCTGGTCACTAATAGAATACACGAAGGACAGAGAGGTGTTTCATGATGTACGAGCACAGTTTGGATTTATTGTCTATTCATGTGAAGAAAAGTTAGAGTATAACTATGTCCGAGATTTCTCTACGGATTTTCCATCTGACATAAACTCTCACCTGGTATCCATTGGTTCCAACTGCTCAGCAAGTTCTCTAGATTCCAAATACAGATCTATTGAAAGCAGTATTGTTCTAATAAACAGATCACTCAAGTTAATCAATAGAGAAAATAGATTTCATCAGCGCATCCGTCTCTCCAACAATAGATCATTTTACATCTGGCATCGACCATATTCTGATCTACACGTCCTGTTCATGCCAAATCCTTGCAGAATTAATAATGGGATCAGAGAAGATCTGAAAAGCAAAGTGGAAGCCATGAAGATAAGCATTCAACAAAAAATCACCAAGCTTTCACAGAAGGTTGTCTTGTTCTCTTCCTGTCCCCTGACCTTGCATGTTTTTCTCAATACTTCTGACCTTGATTCAGTCTCAGTTCTTGGTGACCCTTCTCTGTCAGTACGTTATCCAGACTGTAGTCATTTCAGGAAGGCAGCTACGCTCAAAGCTCTGATATCTAAAGGCCAAGGAAACACTCTTCAGGCTCTTCTCCTTTCAAAAGGGATTGAATTTCAAGTCCTTCCTCTGAAGGATTTTGAGAAAGTTGAGTGCATTATGAGTATCAGTCCAACTCTGTCAACACCACAGAGTATCCAGCCATCTTTTCTTAATTGGTGCTTGCTAGGAAGAGAAGGAAATGGAGATTATTGTGAGAACATCTTCTGCTCTGCATTGCATGGCTGGACCAGAAAGGAAGCGAGAGATTTGGATTCAGCACCATTTCAAGACAAAATACCTCTTACAGGGAAATTTGGTTCCAGTCATGATGAGATAGCAAAATCTTTTATTCATAATGTGTACCAAACACAGGTGCAGGAAGAACTCTCCATTACCAAGAACATGGACCATCACTGTGTCAACTTCAAGCCAGTGATCACTGGACAGGTGAAGAAACTAAACTGGAGTGAGTCTAAACCATTCATAAAGG
Source organism: Diacarnus erythraeanus (assembly GCA_964016965.1). Lineage (NCBI taxonomy): Eukaryota > Metazoa > Porifera > Demospongiae > Poecilosclerida > Podospongiidae > Diacarnus > Diacarnus erythraeanus. Next base: position 6,117,119 of record OZ024679.1, read on the forward strand.
AGCTGTTAGCTGGAGGAGAGCCCAGGGTGCTGAGAAACACAATAGTGCAGACATGGAGTGCACTAAAGAAATGGAACATGTCATACCTTTCACAAAACATGGAGAAGAATATTCTCAAGTCGGTGAAGTCCACTAATAATTTCCTCACCTTTGATCCCGATCATAATGCACCGATGAAGTTGAACATCTCTCTCCCCTATATCTTAATCAACATGTCCACCACTCACTTTTTTGAGTGCATTCAATCCACACTCTGCTCTGATGGAAAGCTGGGTCATTATTACTTTGGTACAGTACCAACTAGTCTCAAGAAAGATGTTTCACCTAACACCTTCCTTTACAACACAAAGAAAGATGTGGAGTCTAGTAAACAGTTCATGTGGATCTCATCTCCTGGAATGATTACTCACACACACTTTGATCAGGATTATAACATCTTCGTGCAGTTATTGGGGAAGAAGAGGTTTACCTTATGGTCCCCTACACAGCATGAGCTCATGTATGTGTTCCCTCGGGTCCACCCCATGTGGCACAAGTCCAGGGTGAACTACCGAGCAGTTGACACCCTCCAGTTCCCGGGTTTTACCAGAGCAAAGGGAGTCCAGGTTGAGTTAGGCCCAGGAGACCTGCTGTATATTCCTCCCTACACGTGGCATTATGTTGAGACTCTCAGTCCATCTGTTTCGCTATCGACATGGTCACATGACTATGATTTGTATGATCATATGAACGCTATTTATAAGCATGACCACAAGTTTGACCTATTACAAAGCCAAAGAGGTAGGTGTACATGCCATTCACCAGCCGAATATTTAGTCATCAGTTACAACACTTCCCATAGGTCAGATTTAATCTTTCATAATCCCATAGCTCAGAACTTTATTAATAATCATAGTTATTACCTTAACCCTTTATAGTCCATAGGTCAGAGGGTTATAACTTTAACCATTCATAATCCCATAGCTCAGATAGTTATTACTATTATTACCTTAACCCTTTATAATCCCATAGGTCAGAGGGTTATAACCATAATCCCATGGCTCAGATAGTTATTGCTTTATTACTTTAATTAACCCTTTATAATCCCATAGGTCAGATGTTTGTATTACGGCTCTATTTGGACATGATGGTTCATGACTTGTATGGCTTCAATGAAACCACACAGTTCTTTGCCAGACTTTTAAACAATCGTTTCTCTGGACTGGAGCATCTATTCCCACCCAGTGAGGATGACCCTGAAATCTGTGCATCATCAGTCCCGGGGAAAATACCAACATGCGTCCACGTCCACGGGTATGCCAAACTAGACATGAGTGTGATTGGAAACCATTTCCAAGCTCTGAACCCAATAGTAAGGGACATTCTTTTCAGTGACTATGTGGAGGAAATAACAGCACAAGTGGTAGGGGTGAAAAAGATGTTAGCTTTCTTCCGTTATTGCTTCCTTGGCCAACAATATTACATCACTGACAAAGCTGAACAAGAACATTTACTGTGGGAACACAAAGACGTGGAACCGGCTGCAACATGATCAGAACTAACACTCATTATTTATTACCTTGTATTTATAAGTATGACTTTGTATAAAGAGTTGTGATCTTTAAGTGTTGATTACAGAAAACTCAAGTTTAGGAGTTTTGCTAGCATCTTGCTAAAGTTATTATCTTTGATCTCTGAATTTGTTCATCAATTCACTGAATGTGTTCTATTTCTTTGGCTTTCTGGACATAGTCTGCATACAACATTTTGTTTTTCTCACTGTTCTTCAGCACTTCTCCTAGTTTTTGGTAGGTACATTGCTGGTAGTGATGTTGTTCCCAGATTAGGAACATTTGATAACAATGCTCACTAGTTCCTCTGTAATCCGAAACTATCCTTTCAATATCGCTCTCACTGAGTTCTAAGTGACGAGCGAAGAATTTCCATGAAACAACCTTGTCACTCAACCACAGGTACATCTTTCGTTGAGGGCACTTGGGGGGGAGGGTGCTGGGGTCATCGAGAGAGTGAGAGATGGGTGGGGCCAAACTGATCTGAGGCTGTGAATGTTGAAGATTCCCAGGTGTCTAGAGATAATGTATTAATTAATTAATTATTTTGCCAAACATAAGCAAGACAGCAAAACTTAAAATCTACATCTACCCACACCAAGGCTATTTCTCAGTTGAGGTGCTTCACCCCGAGGCCCACCCTGTTTGTCCTGAGGTCCTACCCTAAGCAAGGGCCCACTCCGTGACTACCAGCAGATATCAAACAGTAGTTCCAGGAAGCAAAGTAAAATATCTTCGGAAACAGAAATGGTATTGTTTCCAGAATTAAATTTTGTCCAACAATAAAATCTTCTGGAATTACAGTATGCAACAGATTACTTACGTCCATGTTAGGTTGGTATGTCCCAATGTTATATTTGCTATGTCCCTGAGTAGCTGAGTTTGAGGAACCCACAAGACCTGTGGCATTCAAGCAGGGGTCACCAGCCACCACATAACCCTGAGGAGGACCACTCAACTTCTTTAAGAGCTGCTCGTGGCTCATACCAGAAAACATGTCCACAGCACCTAGAGACAAAGAGACTAGGTTGTAATCTCCCTCACTATTAATAATAGACTTCTCTCACTCTTTTCAAAAGGATCATTTATAGTTGGTACCTCAGCTATCACCTCCTTCTTGTCAAGTTCCACCCTGTTTATCCCAGTCATGTGACATATCAGCCTCTCAAAATCTCGGCTCCTATTATCATAGCAGAACCTTCTCTCCTTCTCTGGTCTTATGTGGTAAACAGTCCCAGATTGAAACAAAAGAGGAACACAAGTACTGATTTCATAGTTATCCAAAATAATAGGAATAAATTTCTGTCGTCCAACTGAGCCCTCCACTAGCAGTTCTGATTCGTTAGAAATTCCTGCGTAGAGAGCATTTCGATACTCAATGACTCTCCTAGCTTTGACATTTTGGAGCTTCTCCACAGTTGGTGTTCCCTGGAACAATTCCTTGAAAGCAGGAGAACAGACAAATATGACAAAGTTGCAGTGACAGATTCTCGAGATGTACCAGTGTACCCAATTTCGGGGTTCTGTGTCCCCGAGATGGAGATCTGACAGGATGTGGAATCCATGACATTCCAACTCAAAGAAAAGACGAGTCATGAGGTATCGGTTCTTCTGCTCAAGTTCGTCAGGATTGGATAAATTCTTGTAGGGGTCATCAGGATTAGGAGCATAGATGAAAAATACACTTATTCCATCTCCCAGAGTTCCAATATTCTGTATCACATCGTGTTTGGATTTCCAGACTGGCTTGACCTTTGGATCTTGAGGGACAACATCACATTCTGCCACAAAACAAGAATACAATGAATAAAAACACTGGACATCTCCCCATACAAGAATGATAATTATATGTAGCTACCTTCATCTTCATAGAAGAATACAAGGAAATGGAAACTAGGATATTGTATGGAGATACACACACGACCATACTACTGTATATCATACTACAACATACCACTGTCATTACTTGTGCTAACCTATTTCATCCATATCCTGGCTCAGTCCCTTGTATTTAATAGAGGATAACGTTGGATGTGGCTGAGTGTCTTGCGTTATTACAGATAGTTGGGTAACTTCATCTTTCTCAGCAGGAGCATTACAGAAATGAGCTGAGTAAACATGATGTTAATGTTATAGCACAGTAATTACCCTATCATGAAAACACCCATTAGTGTGGTAATCAACCCTATTGTGAAAGCATCATTATTATATTGTGAGTGTACTTAAGCACCTTTCCACAGAGTCTGATAACATAACACTCTAGACGTATTGACTCACAGAACTTACTACTCAAGACTAATTGCTTCTCTAAGTTACTCATGAAGATTGGGCGTTGGTTTTCTCTCTGCGAATAAGCCACTGCGTATGTCCCCCCTCCAACCTGTGTAATGACCTCAGGGAGGGAAAGATGTTGTCCAAACTGCTTCAGGGCATGTGAAAGAACCAATGTGTAGAAGCTTCCTTCTGTTATGTCCATTAGACCGGTCATACCTTCGCTGGCAGAGAAGCACAGCATTGTGTGTCGAGGTGGATAACCACCATTGGAGCATGCCTGGTAATGAGCCTCTTCAATTTCTATACCAAATTGATTCTTTGAAAAAGTATGAAACTGCTCTTTGATAGTTGGCCTTTCATCCCTTTTCCTGCAACAGTCAAAGATGAATATTTTAGGTTTATCCTGTAAGGAAGAGATGGAGGACACTCGAGTGACAATCTCAGCGTAAGGCACCATACCACTCTTGGTTAAAACTATTCCCTCTGCAACTCCATGACCAGAGTAATAGAAGAGAAAGACAGAGTACTTCTTAAGATCTTCTCCTCTTGTTTTTAGCATATTCAGCTCCTTTATCAGCATATTTTTGTCTACTTTGCCAGAATTACATTTAATGTGCCAACCAGCACTGACAAGAGTGGTCTTCATTAAGTTTAAGTCTTTGTTTACAGAGGGAAGGTAGTCAGACTTATCTTCTGTGGTTTTTTCGCTACCGAATAGCACGGCACATCCAATGGGTCCATTGACTGTGTAATATTTCACTTCCTTCAGAGAGGACTGTACAATGTCTAACAATGGGATCTGCTTGTCGTACATGGTTAGATAGTTCCTGATTGTGCACAAGGATGTTTTACTTGGTGGAGATTCATCAGTACAGAGTTCTGGTTTCACTAAATGTTCCACCACAGCACGGTCAATCTCCATATTATCCTCATCTTTATCTGTGGAGTAGTCTTCTGTGCACTGCTGCGCCACCACAGTGGTTGATGGCATATCTATTTCCATACTGTAACTTTCAACTCCCTCCATAAACTGACCGACCTCAGCCTTCTAGGGGGGGGCCGGGGATGGGCGAAAGACTACGCCCCTTTTCGGTAATTCCCCTCTATAACCTACAATGATGTAATGCCAAAATATGACAACAATGACGCGAAACTCGCTCCTTTTTGCTGTTTGGTTGAACATTTTACTCTCAGTATTGGCCGAAGAGAGCACAGGTACTACAAATGATGGCATACCGAGAAATGAAGTGTCTCCACTCAGCCAATTGCGGCTGCAGCCGGGTAGGTGATGCTGTGTATTCTATTTAATGCACATCATGTGTGACTCTCACTGCAGGTTTAACGATGGGAGTGGTAGGGGGTACAATTTTAGTCATGACTTCGCTAGCATTGTGTGTATACATCCCTCTCCCACGACCCAGAACAGAATAAACCACCTCAAACTATTCTTTTTGTGTGAGAATTTGTGTTCAAAAACTCCCAATTCTAAATCTCTTACCTTTGAAAATATAGACTCAATAATAATTATATCCAGCTTCACACATCCAGGTGAGTAAGGTATAAATTCATGCATGAGAACATGATATAGTTTTAACCATGCACTTGTAGTAGAGTTCAGCTTGATGAGAATGGATATACACTCTGAAGTAATAAAATATACAATGTTTTCACACATCTTTATGGCAGAGGACTTAAATAAAAGAGGAGTCTGGGGAACTGTTGAGCATGGATGAGCGAATAGAGAGGTCTAAACCACTCCCCTCTGTAGCAGGAGGAGTTAATTTAATTTGCTTATGTGCTGGTGATCCATCGGAAGTGCTTGTATTAGACTTTGTAGTGAGAGTTATGGGTACTATGGTCACTTCCTTCAGTGCCCTGCTGTTACCCTTAGTGCCAGCGTCAAGTGAATGTTTACCAGTAGAGGTATGGTCATGTTCTGTGTCAAGTTTGGCGGATGAAATCTGTTCTAGTTCAGAGAGCACTCTCTGTATTATCTCCACCCAGTCAATCTTACTTTGAAGGGAAGTGGCTACGAAACAAAACTGCTCAGAGTAACTGGCACAGTGAACCTGGAAGCCGAAAGCTTTTATGACATTGTTTGGGGAAGAATGTGGAAGCAGTTTTTTGCTGATGGACGGCACAACAACATAGGCCACACCTGGCTCACTGAGGACAAAACGATGAATTGGTTTTCTGGTCACACCCCTTGGATCTCGGTCATAGAGACAGAGGGTGTGCCAAGTTAGTACTAACCATCCTTCAGTCATCATGCCTCCTCTATAGATAATGGATATGATAATTATAGAGGATCCTTATATTGGAGGAAGGGCCACACTAGGAACCTTCCACTAGCAAGTTTTGTCAGTATTAGCAGTGACTTACCTAGGGTAGCATGCTTGTTCCATCTTGATCACCTTACTGGAGTCAAAACCCATATACAAGTTCATCTGCCTTTTTTCATCATCTTTTTTGATAGGTGAATTCTCAAGTTCTTTCTTGAAGGAACCCAAAGCCTTTGCCTTATCAGAGTCCACCAACTGCAAAGGACCAGGCTTCTCTGTCAACTCCTCCCTGACATCATCAGAGCCCATTAAACTGTTCTCTGTTGTCTCAGAATGGCTCTTTGTTGTTTCTGAGACCAGCTGAAGTGTTACAATTGCTTTCATCTCATCTTTTAGGCTTCCATCACCATCTATGCTATCTGGACAAGGTGCTGTGATCTTTGTAGCATGTTCTAGCTCCATCATCTTCTTCTTCTTCTTACTTTTCTCTGTATCTTTGACTGCTGTTTCTGTCTTACTAGCAACGGTTTCCGTTTTACCCGAGACACTCTTTGGCTTTGTACTGTCTCTCTTTTTGGAAGAACTTGCTTGACTGGTGAGGAAAGAACTGTTTGGCAGAGTGGTGACCTGCAGACCCTCAGTTTCCGTTTTACCCGAGACACTCTTTGGCTTTGTACTGTCTCTCTTTTTGGAAGAACTTGCTTGACTGGTGAGGAAAGAACTGTTTGGCAGAGTGGTGACCTGCAGACCCTCAGTTTCCGTTTTACCCGAGACACTCTTTGGCTTTGTACTGTCTCTCTTTTTGGAAGAACTTGCTTGACTGGTGAGGGAAGAACTGTTTGGCAGAGTGGTGACCTGCAGACCCTCAGTTTCCGTTTTACCCGAGACACTCTTTGGCTTTGTACTGTCTCTCTTTTTAAAAGAACTTGCTTGACTGGTGAGGGAAGGATTGTTTGACAGAGTAGTGACCTGCAGATCCTGTTTTAATCTCTTTGAAGAGGGTGCCTCCAGTTCTGTAAATGATGACAACGCTTGTGGAAGACCACAGTTATTAGGGATGACGTCTATACACTTGGCATGACATGACACGTGACAATCTAATAGTGTTAACATAAACATTGACAGAGAGAGGGAGAGAAAGTCAATGGACTTACATGTACACTTGATCAGTTTCTGGAGGGTCTTGATAGGGGCTTTACAAGCAGCACATGTGTAGTTAGATCCTAAGCCAGGCTTCCGGATGCCACGAAATCTACACAAAGAGATTTAAGGGTGACTCACCAAGTACTATTATGATACATAATATCCTAATAGAAATGATGACTACAAAGTGTTTTCCACTGGGAAAGTATGAGCTTCCCTAAATGCATACACTGGGAAATGCCTGTACAGGTCCTTAACCTGGGAGAGAATATGGCACTGCAGGACTGGGCTAATTTGCTTTATTTTCACAGTTTTATAGGTGGGGGGGGGAAGATCATGTAGATTGATATGAAAATCAAAAAATTTTTGACTTGAAAATTATTTTCATATAAGAAGTACTTACTTGTGTGGTATGTTGTGCTGGGCAGTGACCTGTTCCGACCCACTCATAGCACTGCTCACTGTGGTGTAATATTGATACAGTACTTCTCACAGTCTATTCTCAACATACTCTACCCTGAAATGTCAACACCAACCTCTCCCTGTCTACATTTTGGTTCCAGTTAAACTGTCATAGCTATGTCATAGATAGAGGAGTGTCCTTGTTGCAGGAGGCAGTTTCCACTAAGAACTATGTCTTCACTGGGTAACATTTCAGGGTTTAATACAGTCTATACACCATTATCATTACATATTACTATACTTCACTATACATTACCTTCATTAATTTTCCGTTTATTTCCTACTGTTGTAGTTTTAGAAGGAGGAACTGGGTGTGGCATTGGGGTGGAAACTATTTCTTGTCTAGTGGCAGCTCTCTCGTCAGACCTCATGTCAGATGATCTGGTTGGTCGTTGTGGATGTGTTCTACTGAGTGGACTGGCTGTAGTAGTGGGAGGGACAAGGTTAGATCCAGATGGTGTGGTAATTGTTGGTGATACTGGTTCGTGGGTGGAGTTACTGGAAATACTAGTTCCTGAAACACTCTTTATGACTCCACTTGAACTACCTGTAAACACACAATAATCAAAACAACAACAACAACAACAACAATCACCACCTTTTCCTGCCATGTTCTTTAACCTGTTCCACTCTGCTATCTCCTTGGCTGGGTCCTTCCCTTTCCGTCCTAGCTTTAAACCCTAAATAATACACACCAAATTAACCAGAGCATAATCATAATCATAATAGACAGACCAACACTCTCTGTGACATGCTACAGCACAACACACACTATCAGACAGACCAACACTCTGTGACATGCTACAGTACAACACACACTATCAGACAGACCAACACTCTGTGACATGCTACAGTACAACACACACTATCAGACAGACCAACACTCTGTGACATGCTACAGTACAACACACACTATCAGACAGACCAACACTCTGTGACATGCTACAGTACAACACACACTATCAGACAGACCAACACTCTCTGTGACATGCTACAGTACAACACACACTATCAGACAGACCAACACTCTCTGTGACATGCTACAGTACAACACACACTATCAGACAGACCAACACTCTGTGACATGCTACAGTACAACACACACTATCAGACAGACCAACACTCTGTGACATGCTACAGTACAACACACACTATCAGACAGACCAACACTCTGTGACATGCTACAGTACAACACACACTATCAGACAGACCAACACTCTCTGTGACATGCTACAGTACAACACACACTATCAGACAGACCAACACTCTCTGTGACATGCTACAGTACAACACACACTATCAGACAGACCAACACTCTGTGACATGCTACAGTACAACACACACTATCAGACAGACCAACACTCTGTGACATGCTACAGCACAACACACACTATCAGACAGACCAACACTCTCTGTGACATGCTACAGTACAACACACACTATCAGACAGACCAACACTCTGTGACATGCTACAGTACAACACACACTATCAGACAGACCAACACTCTGTGACATGCTACAGTACAACACACACTATCAGACAGACCAACACTCTGTGACATGCTACAGTACAACACACACTATCAGACAGACCAACACTCTGTGACATGCTACAGTACAACACACACTATCAGACAGACCAACACTCTGTGACATGCTACAGCACAACACACACTATCAGACAGACCAACACTCTGTGACATGCTACAGCACAACACACACTATCAGACAGACCAACACTCTGTGACATGCTACAGTACAACACACACTATCAGACAGACCAACACTCTGTGACATGCTACAGTACAACACACACTATCAGACAGACCAACACTCTCTGTGACATGCTACAGTACAACACACACTATCAGACAGACCAACACTCTGTGACATGCTACAGTACAACACACACTATCAGACAGACCAACACTCTGTGACATGCTACAGTACAACACACACTATCAGACAGACCAACACTCTCTGTGACATGCTACAGTACAACACACACTATCAGACAGACCAACACTCTCTGTGACATGCTACAGTACAACACACACTATCAGACAGACCAACACTCTGTGACATGCTACAGTACAACACACACTATCAGACAGACCAACACTCTGTGACATGCTACAGCACAACACACACTATCAGACAGACCAACACTCTCTGTGACATGCTACAGTACAACACACACTATCAGACAGACCAACACTCTGTGACATGCTACAGTACAACACACACTATCAGACAGACCAACACTCTGTGACATGCTACAGTACAACACACACTATCAGACAGACCAACACTCTGTGACATGCTACAGTACAACACACACTATCAGACAGACCAACACTCTGTGACATGCTACAGTACAACACACACTATCAGACAGACCAACACTCTGTGACATGCTACAGTACAACACACACTATCAGACAGACCAACACTCTGTGACATGCTACAGTACAACACACACTATCAGACAGACCAACACTCTGTGACATGCTACAGCACAACACACACTATCAGACAGACCAACACTCTGTGACATGCTACAGCACAACACACACTATCAGACAGACCAACACTCTGTGACATGCTACAGTACAACACACACTATCAGACAGACCAACACTCTGTGACATGCTACAGTACAACACACACTATCAGACAGACCAACACTCTGTGACATGCTACAGTACAACACACACTATCAGACAGACCAACACTCTGTGACATGCTACAGTACAACACACACTATCAGACAGACCAACACTCTGTGACATGCTACAGCACAACACACACTATCAGACAGACCAACACTCTGTGACATGCTACAGTACAACACACACTATCAGACAGACCAACACTCTGTGACATGCTACAGTACAACACACACTATCAGACAGACCAACACTCTGTGACATGCTACAGTACAACACACACTATCAGACAGACCAACACTCTGTGACATGCTACAGTACAACACACACTATCAGACAGACCAACACTCTGTGACATGCTACAGCACAACACACACTATCAGACAGACCAACACTCTGTGACATGCTACAGTACAACACACACTATCAGACAGACCAACACTCTGTGACATGCTACAGCACAACACACACTATCAGACAGACCAACACTCTGTGACATGCTACAGTACAACACACACTATCAGACAGACCAACACTCTGTGACATGCTACAGTACAACACACACTATCAGACAGACCAACACTCTGTGACATGCTACAGTACAACACACACTATCAGACAGACCAACACTCTGTGACATGCTACAGCACAACACACACTATCAGACAGACCAACACTCTGTGACATGCTACAGCACAACACACACTATCAGACAGACCAACACTCTGTGACATGCTACAGTACAACACACACTATCAGACAGACCAACACTCTGTGACATGCTACAGTACAACACACACTATCAGACAGACCAACACTCTGTGACATGCTACAGTACAACACACACTATCAGACAGACCAACACTCTCTGTGACATGCTACAGTACAACACACACTATCAGACAGACCAACACTCTGTGACATGCTACAGTACAACACACACTATCAGACAGACCAACACACTCTGTGACATGCTACAGTACAACACACACTATCAGACAGACCAACACTCTGTGACATGCTACAGCACAACACACACTATCAGACAGACCAACACTCTGTGACATGCTACAGTACAACACACACTATCAGACTATAGACAGACCAACACACTCTGTGACATGCTACAGCACAACACACACTATCAGACAGACCAACACTCTGTGACATGCTACAGCACAACACACACTATCAGACTATAGACAGACCAACACTCTGTGACATGGTACAGTGCAACAGTCAACCAAACACACCTTCCTTATTTTTCGAAGGCCCTTGGATTCGGGAGAACTGCCCACCCCCTGTAGATAGTCAATGAGTTTGTTCTGCTGAGCAATGGTGGCCTGGAGTCTAGTTTCCTGAAGCTGATGCTCCTCACTTGCCAGCCTTTGTTGGTTCAAGATCTGTTCCTGCTGGGCCAGTTCTGAGTTCTGTATTTTGGACTCACTCAATAGCTTCATGTGAGCTGCCTTCAGCTTGCCTAGTTCACGACCTCTAGACTGTAGCTGGAAATGAAAATGCATATCATGTCTTATCTTCCCACACCACACCACCCCCTCCCTACTCCTCCCCTCTCCCTACCCCACCCCTCTCCCTACTCCTCTCCTTTCCTCTCTCCATCAGTATTAATATGTATTCCAATAGCTCTGTATCACTGTTATTGCTAAGGTTGAAACCTGCACCATTATCACACTTGGATATTTCCTCACTTCATCATAGAACTTTGAAGAGACAGCCTTTTCTGTGTTGAGTGCCCTCTGAGACTCCTTTAGAGACAGTCCAGTCAACTTCAACTCTTTCTCCAGCTCAAGGATCCTTGTACTATATTCTTCAGCTCGTTCCTTCTCGGCCACCAGATATTCTGATACTTTGTGGAGTTCTTCTGTGTGCTCAAACACTAGCTTCTCTGTGTCCTCGACAACCCTTCGTAACTCTTGCTCAGACTTCTTTCTGGAGAATGCAGTAGAATTGGTTTGGTTAAGTGAAATGAACATTAAGTGACATGGTATAAGTACCTGGATGTCTTTTCCTTCTCAATAGCAGTAGTCAGTTCCTTTATTTTATTCTCGGCCATTTCCAGGTCACTTTCCACAGTCTCCCTGTATCAACAAGAATTGTCACACCACTCCTACTCCCACCACTCCCACCATTCTTCACTCCATAATGAACATTGGGTAGAGGAAATACATAGAGTAAGAAACCCAATGCACTATTTATTCAAACACGTCTAGCACACAGCCCAAGGCTAGAGGTGCTCAGAGCCTTCTCATGCAGTCAAGTTACTTGATGAATTTCCAGTGTGCTTGTTGCTTATGTGCCTCCTGTGTTGCAGTCTTATGGGACGATAGCTCCTCCTCCAGTGATTTGATGTTATGTTGTAACATAGAGACTCTCTGTATGGAAGACAGGATATAATATAGCCCCATTCACCCATACAGTAGTGTACATACCAGTTCCTCTGCTTCTAACTGTTTCTCTGCATGACTCAGTTTAGCTTTGGCCTGGTCTCTGGAGGCAGTAACTTCCTTTATCTTCTGCTGAGCACTGGAGGCCTCATTCTCCAAGGTCTGTGTATTACCCAGAGAGTAAATGGATTCACCCACACCCTGTGAAGGTAGCATAATATTTACCAAGTGGTCACTCTGCAGTGCTTGTAACTTCAACTCTGTCTGCTTCAGATTGTCACTCATGGCCCTCAAGTTGTTCAGTTCAGCTGAAGATTCCTTCAACTGTTTTTCAAGTCTCTCCGATTCTCTCTGTGGACAACAACAAAGTATTAGAGGGGGCCATTTTGCTTGTCAGACAGTGTTCAGTCATAGACCACTGGGAGAGTATGTGCCTGAGGAAAGTGTGAGCTATAGGGAGAGGTGGGGAGAATGTGCCTGAGTTTATAGGGAGAGGTGGGGAGTATGTGCCTGAGTTTATAGGGAGAGGTGGGGAGTATGTGCCTGAGAGATGGAGAGTGTGTACCTGAGCTATACGTAGTTTAGCAGTAAGATCAGTGTTCTGCAGATCCAGCTCCCTTCGAGCTTTCCTTACTTCCCTCAACCTGTCTCCTTGCTGCAGAGCTATAGTGGAGGTCTCGTTCAGTTTAGACTGGAGAGAATGCACCTCTGTACGCAGACCTGATACAACCTACAGGGAGATAAGTCATTGTCCATCACTATCCCTCCCACCATGAGTTTGGTGGTATCACATAAGAGATTAAGGGTTTAGGGAGTGAGGGGTTTAATTTGAAGTGGTCTCATATTAGGAGGACTGACAGAACTACCACATGTACCTCATCATTCCTCTGCCGGGTCTCTTCGATAATGTTAGTTAAATTTAGAGTTTCTTTGGACTTCTTGTCAAGTTCAATACTAATAGCTGATAAATTCTCTCTTAAGCCTTTGTTCTTCTTCTCAAGACTATCAACTCTCCTCACTGAATCCTTCAATCTGTAAAAATAAAGTCATTTTTGCATTTACTATCAGGTCATGGAGGGTACACTAACTTCTCATCAACAGATATCCTGTTATCCTTCAGTGCATTCAGTTCCTTTAGCCTGGACTCCAGAGAGCTACAATTAGCTTCTAGTTTAAACATTGCCTGAATGTAAACAGATATATACACTAATATCAATGGATGCCTCCCCTCCCTCCCATGTTAATATTGATACATATTCCTCATTCCTTCTGTACACACCTCATTCTTCTTCTGTAGTTCATGAGTCCTCTCCTTCAGTTCTTTAACAGTTTTCTCACTGTTTTTCTTCAGTCTCTCTCTCTCTTGCTCCACCTCTTTCAGTTTCAGGCCAAACTCATGGAGCTGATGTTGCAGGCTCAGTTTAGCTGTCTCTAGTGACTGATTCTGTGAGTAAGACTCGTTCAACTGGCCCTCTAGCTCCTGAACAAAGCATCATGATTATACAGAAGAATGGTAGAGTAGACATACACACCTTTATCTGCTGCGCCAGAGATACAGACTGTTTCTGGAGGTACTCGTTAGTTCTTTGGTGGCTCTCTAGTTTACCTTGAAGTTCTTCATGGATAGACTAGGAGATACACATTAAATTCAACAACAACAACAACAACAACAACAACAACAACTGCATACTTTAGTCTCCTCTAGCTGCCTACTCATGTCAGATGTGGTGACATTACTCTTGTCTATACTGGCCTAAACAAAATACAGATTGAATGCAACTATACAACTTTCCATTTGTTCATACTTGTAAGCTGTGTAATTGAATTTCTGTCTTTCTCTTTGCCATTTCTGCCATCTTTATCTTATTGAGTGCCTCAGCACAACGCTCCCTGGCCTCCAGGAGACTCTCCTGCAGCTCTTTAACCTTGGAGGAAGATTCCTTGGTGACCTGGAGTAGATAGGTTACCACACATTATTATGAACATTTTGGGGGGTTTCCTCTTACCTTGGACAGTCTTGTCTGTAAGCCAGTGATCTCCTTTCTTCCTTTCTCCTTGACTTCAGTCAGTTTGGCCGTACATTGCAGTGCTTTCTTGATAGCTTTATCTCGTTCCTTCTCAACATCCTTCAGCTTTACTTGCAGTCTCTGTAACCTCTTGCTGGCTTCTTGTCTCTCCTGTTCTAGCTGTTCCACTGCTATGCTGTACTCCGTCTCAGTGTTCCTACAGAAGGAGATTAAACCATCTCACTTCAATGCTATTAAACTGTACTGTATGAAGTAAAATGATGGAGGGCTTCAACTTGTTACTTTTGCATATACCTTGTTTGTTCTTCTCTGAGCTGCTGAGCCATTTTCCCTTTCTCTCTCACCTCCTGGAGCAGCTGAAGTGCTCTGGAGTCTGACATGCGACGATCAGCTTTCTCCAGTTCCAACTTCCGATGAAAATCCTAACAAAACAAGTCATTATAGAGAGATTTTCCTCTAAACCACAACCCTCTCAGCTCTAATTGCAGCTGGTAAACCACAGCACCCTCACCTCTAGCTGTGACTGGTAAACCACTCTCTCACTTCTAGCTGTGACTGGTAACCACAACCCCCCCTCACCTCTACCGCTAGCTGTGGTGAGCCTGTGGTGACTAGTAAACCACAACCCCCCTCACCTCTACCGCTAGCTGTGGTGAGCCTGTGGTGACTAGTAAATCACAACCCACCTCACCTCTAGCCATGACAGGTAAACCACTCTCTCACCTCTAGCTGTGACTGGTAAACCACACATTCCCTATCCAGCAACAATCTCTTCTTTCTCTCCTCTTCCAATTCCCTTTCCAGGGACCTCTTCAGTTTCTGGTAACCAGAGCCATCTCCTTCAAGCTCTTTGTTCTCTGGGGAAATGCTTTACAAAGGAAGCAACATATCATTACCAACTAGTAACATAATGGCAATTAGAGGAAGTAGTAGTAATTAGAAGTAATAATAAGAACTAGTTATTAGAAAATGTGTAGAAATTAGAGGTAGTAATAAAAAGAGGTAATAATTAGTAATTGGAGATATGTAGTAATTAGAGGATGTAATTATTAGAAATGGTGGTAATTAGAAATGGTAGTACTGTAATAATAATTAGAGGTAGTTATTAGAAATAGGTAATAATTAGAGGCAGTGATTAGAGATAGGTAGTAATTAGAGTAGGTAAATATGACCATGTACCCACCTAGCTGTCAAGTCATCAAAGGTCATAGCTCCATTGAAGGTGAAACCTATAAAGGGCAAATGTTTGCCGGAGAATCCACTCGTCTTAGTTGGGATGTCAGGATATTTGAGGTCACTCTCTTTACAAGGTTCAAAGGTGTCAAAATTGGAAACATCATCGGGCCCAGAGACAGTAGGGATGTGAGGAGGGAGAGCTATGTATCAGAGAGTATGTTACCAATAAAATCAAGTTACTATAAACTGAGTGGAGTAAAAAAATTAAGGACAACACTGTACCACTCTACTACTCCCTGGGGAACTCCAAGTGAAGAGTTAACCAAGCCTTAAGCCTTAAAAATAGGGACACACATTCTAGTCAATGCTTGATATTTCAGGAGGTCATAACAGGTGTGCCCCTTATACTAGTTCCTTGCACACACTCACCATCTAATAGGTGGTCCCAATCTGTTAGAGAGAAGAAGGTGTGGTTCTGGATCTCTGCATAGCCCAGTCTGGTCCTAAAGTCTGTGAGCAGTGCTTTAATGAGGGCTCTGGCCTCCTCCTCACTACCAGTCTTTGGCTGGTCAGAAAAAGAGAGGCTTTTCTGTGTTAACAATAAAGACTATTATGAAAGTGACTATTCCATATACACACACAAACTCCCTCAACAGTCAAAGGCAAAGTTCCAAGTTAAAAAAATATGGCTAGACAAGGTAGACTGAAATGCTTTGACTTCTGATAATGTCTTACTTCAACTGTTTATACTATCTAAACATTCAAACCTTCACTAACTAAACATTCTCTCTTCAAATTCATTGATGTCAATATCAAAATGCCTTCTAGGGAGAGGACTTTAGGAACATACTGGGTCATAGGGAGAGGACTTTAGGAACATACTGGGTCATAGGGAGAGGACTTTAGGAACATACTGGGTCATAGGGAAAGGACTTTAGGAATATACTGGGTCATAGAGAGAGGACTTTAGGAACATACTGGGTCATAGGGAAAGGAATATACTGGGTCATAGAGAGAGGACTTTAGGAACATACTGGGTCATAAGGAGAGGACTTTAGGAATATACTGGGTCATAGGGAAAGGACTTTAGGAATATACTGGGTCATAGGGAGAGGACTTTAGGAATATACTGGGTCATAGGGAGAGGACTTTAGGAATATACTATGTCATAGGGAGAGGACTTAAAGGATATGGTCTTGCCCTATGCAATAACAACCCTCTCACTTTATAGTTCATGACGTTGTTGTAGGTCTTGCTGGTGGTCTCCCCCTCAAAGGGTGTGGTGTTGTAGAGAAGCTCATAAGCTATAATACCAAGAGACCACCAATCGCAACATACTCCATAGTCAGCTGTCTTGTCCAAACTGGTCAGTACCTCAGGGGAGATGTATTCTGGAGTACCAACAGGCAACTGAGAATCAATCTGTGGAAGAAGTGAATATCAGTAAGATGAGGTGTGGAAGAAGTGAATAACAGTAAGATGAGGTGTGGAAAGGAGGTGAGGAAGTGAATACTTTGTTCAGTAGGATAAGTGACAAGAAGCAAGAATGGCTGCAGGGAAAATAACTTTATTCCTACCACTTTTCCTTTGTCATTGAGTCGAGCTGCAGAGCCAAAGTCTACCAACTTGATGTGACCTGAACGTGCTATAAGAACATTCTCAGGTTTGACATCCCTGTGAACAAAACCCAGGCAATGCAAGTCATGCAGCCCAGCAGCAATTTCAGCCAAATAGAATCTACAGAATAACAATCAAATAGTCACCTTACATGAGACAATGAGGTAATGTAGATCACTATGTACCCTCCCTCAGGAGTACAACTTCATCAGAGACATCTAATCTGTGTGGATAGGTAACAGCCACCCCTTTAAGGACACGTTGGTATTATAACTACCTAAAATTGAGTGTGTGGCTGCATTAATCACCCAGGGGAAGTCCATTGTGGCAATGAATAACATTAATTTTAGTCATCACTACATGAATAGGTAGGCCCTCTCTGGAATCAACTCCAAGTTACCTGGCCTCATCTTCTCGCATGCTTCTGTTGTTGCTCTCCATTATAGTTAGGAGGTCTCCTCCTGGGTGATAGTCCATAACCAGGTAGAGGGAGGTGTGGTCTTGGAAGGCATAGTGCAGGGATGTCAACCATGGACTTCTGTTCCAAGTCATTATATCACGCTCAGCACTGTAAAAGGCACCCTGAAAAACGGGAATAATTTTTAGTGATATTTAGAGAAAAATTAGGTGGTTTCCTCAATTTATACAAAGAGAATGTCTGGGGCTATAAAGAAGCAATACAGTAGGGTAAGGGGGATCACTCACATCAGGTTGCTGGAGTATGTGCGCCTTCTTCATGATTTTCATGGCAAAGATATCTCCCGTGCTCCTTTCACTACAGAGAACCACCTGTGATGAGATACCAGCACATAGCCACTAGCAGTAATTCCCATCTCAGCTATGGAGATAGTGTACTACTTGTCTATAGGGTGTGGTTTGAGTGGCTTGTTGTCTTGGTCTCACAAGTGATAAAACCTATCCTAACCTCTCCCTCTTTGAATTCACCTCTCCAAAATGACCTCTTCCTATAGTGTTCTTTATTTCAAAGTCCTCTGCAGAGACACGGAGTTTCTCTAGTGCCAACACAGTTCTTTCATCTATACAGTAACAAACCACACACATCAGTCACAACGTTTTACAATGAAAATACCACACACACATTTTCTGATAAACTTGAGTACATTCTTATCTTTTGATAGACTGCTTGCACCTTTGCATTCGTTGTACAATGCCAACAGTGAGTCCACTGCGGAGTCATAACTAACGGAAGCAAAGACTGAGTTGACTTGAACCGACTTCTTCAGCCCCAAGGCAATATCTCTTAACTTCAGTACACGCTGGTGAATATTGTTCATTTCTAGAGCAGCCCAAGACTAGAGCTAGAGCTAAAGAAACACAACTTATCACTTATTTAAAAAAGAGGGTGGAGTGCACTTTAAACTGTGTCTGTACTAATAATAATTACGTATTACTTTGAAAATTATGGCGCGTGATTATCACGTGCCCAAAAGGTACTGCTGTACTATAGTAGTCTATGTGGTGGTGGGTACAGTTTTCATGATCTAAGAAGTTGTCAGCTAAGTTTGGATGTATAGGAGTCAAATTGGTTGAGCTAGGGGTCCATACTAAATCATGGTAAGTGATTCTTACCGTATCTAGACTGAGTGTTAGTGGGTGTGTCTTAAATTGTGTTGTTTGGACTGTCTGTACAGTTGGTATTTGATAACACACATCTTAAATATTCAGGATGTCTTCTTGATGATTCGTAGAGAAAAGACAACAATATACATAGATGCCACAGAGGAAACAACAGTGAGTCAACTCAAACGAATTCTCCAGGGAATTGTCAAGAAACCACCCGAAGATCAAAAACTCTTCAACATTGGAAACAATGAAGTTTTGGATGATAACAAGACACTGGGTGATTGTGGATATAAATCACAGACTGCAAAAGCCCAGGATCCTGGAACCATTGGCATAGCTTATAGAATAAGTGAGTTTCTGGAGGTGTGACACTGAGTTTAATAATAGTTAGTGGTACCGGGAAACATCTATATAATATACGCTTTGGTATGTTTGTCTGTCCTCAGTACCTATTCATGAATAATTCATGAGCTAATGATTGCCTAACTGTATGAGGGTTTCGGGAGCTCCTGTAAGCTGTGTTTGGTGTTTCCCTGACTTAGTAGCTTCACATCTAATTCTTAGATGCCCCCTAGAGCCTGGGGTCAGAGGGCACTTTGAAGCTAACTGGGAATGCAAACTTAAAGTATATGTGGTGAAAAATATTTACACAAACTCCCCACCAAGTGCCACTGTGTGGTGGGTACTTGCTAGTTTAGCTTCCCAATACCAAAGTAAGTTCTATTTTTTTTTTTTTTTTTTTTTTTTTTTTTTTTTAATTGGGTGCTTGTTCATTCTTTGTAGGTGAGACAGAATTTGAAGATGGAGTGATAACTCCTTACTCTAATCCTCCTGAACTTCCTGATGTCATGAAAGCCCCGGAGAGCTCTGCAACAGCCAATGACTAGAAGACATACATATATACATTGGTAGAGTGCTCATTTAACCGTTTCTCTCAGCATAATAGCAATATGTGTCATTATCATTTTGTGTCTTTTTTGTCACTTGTGCGAGTTACTATTATAAGTACGTAATATTAATCCTTGCTAAGGCTAGCGCGCGCCAACAATGTGAGTGGGTGGAGTCTAGTCTAAAAATAAGATCGACATCTCGATCGCCCGGCCCCGCGCCACACCTTTTTCAACACCTCTCGATCACTTGTATATTGTGCAATGTAGAATAATGGGCTGCCTGAACTGGATTATTGTGGCTATGTGTGTGTGTGGGGTGGGAATCTCCTGCTATGGCATACATGTTGAAAGAAGCAAACGTCTAGATGAGAACTTTGAGCCCTTCTGTGACATGGATAAAACCATTTCTTGCACATCTGCACTAACATCTGAGTGAGTGTATGTAGCTGTAACTAGTAATCATCACTCTCCTCTGCGAGACTACACACTGAGGGACTTGATGCAGTGTTGGGTAATACTCATTCCTGTCATTTTAGATACAGCAAAGGTTTTGGAATTGTTGGAAGGTTTTTAGGAGACGGTCATTTTCTGAACTTACCCAACACATATATGGGACTCATTTTCTACCCCATCATGATGATACTAGGTAAGTATACAATGTTTGAAATGATGACTTGGTTATCTGGAGAAGGGTCTCTCTCCTGTTCTTTTTCATTAGTTAAATTTCAGGGACATTTAGTTTTTTTTTTCTTTTGTTTTTCTAGACAGTAGCATTAATAACTGTTGTTTGTTTGTTTGTTGAGTAGTAATGTTGGAGAAAGGGTGGAGCTAGGGGAGGGGCTTAGGGAGCCCAAGCCTACTTCCTTCAAAAAAAATTATCATTTTATCACCTTCCCAAATCTTAAGTCACCCTTTACCAGTATCTTATCTAGTGTGTTATGTACATGTTGTGTGTTATACAGCTCAGTCATCCTTGAGACCATTCCTCAACGTGGCGCTTGTGCTCTGCCTGGTTTCCAATGTGGTATCCATTTACCTAATGTATGTGATGGTCTACATTCTCCACACCATCTGCCTGGTGTGTCTACCCACACACATCCTAAACCTCCTCGTCTTTCTGCTGTTCACTGTGAAATGGAAAACCATCAATACAAGCCACAAACCACTAAAAAAGGACTGACATTAATGACATGACTGAGTGGAATGTTGCATTTTCTGTCACAAAACACAGTGACCAAGTTTATTTGCTATGACTTATGTTAAAGATTTATCTGGTGAAAACAAAAATGGCTGATTATAAGCTGTTACCAGTACAGTTTAATAAGTTCATCACTGACTGCTGAAGGAGTCAATACTCCCAGATCTGTGAAGAGGAGAGTGATGTACTGAGGTGGAGTATAGTCAATTAGTGGGTGTCGGCTCTCGTCTGATTCAATGCTATCATACTAAATGGGGAGGAGGAAATAGCAAATTTGTGAAGGGGTAATTGTTATACAGTAAGGTTAGTAATGTTGTACATGTCAAAAACAGGTAGAGAAATAAACATTAGGTCAGCAAAATAAATATTTTTGTGGGTTGTTTTCTACCTGTGACTGTTACATGTTTTCTCATGAAGAGATAGAGATGAGGTGAAGTGATGCATCAAAACATCATGGAAATGTCCATACCTTTTCTGTGTTGCAAACATCATCTTGCTTGAGAGGATACAGTCTTACAAACTTGAAGCTCTCTGCAACCACGTAAAATGGCTTGTTTAATGCTTTAGCCATTACAGCTATTTGATAGGTTCCGATCTACAAGAAGACACAGGTCTAACCCACTCAGTAAATAATCACTTGTATACTTTGTTTATAATGCCTCCATTTTCAACTACTCCTTCTGCTCCAACTATCACTAGATCAACCTTCTCCATTACGAAACTGTATTCAGATGGTCCATAGTACTCAACCCCTTCTTATGTCCACACCTTACCCTACAGCTGAATCCAGGATAACTCGTGACTTGATGTGTGCATCTTCAAGCCAACTCTTCATCTTCTCTCTGTGTTGTAGAGAATATAATATCATTTGTCACAGTAGCTATTCCACACATACCCAAAACCATTGCTGGCTGTGATGAATACCTTTAACCTCCTCCTGTTCTCTGTAGCTTTCTTCAAGAGAGTAAGGACCACTCTTGATGAGGAGTGGATCAGGACAGTCTGCAGGAGAGTCTCAGTTATGTACAGTATACACATATATTACAGGATTTCAACAGAGGAACCCCCCCCCCCCCCCCCCCCCTCCCCTCCTAATGCATGCTAAAGAGCAAAGCAGCCCCTCCTTCTGTCTACCCTTTCCCTCAATACTGTCTGCCTCTACCTTGCCTACTCCTTAGTTACAAGCAGTTCTTAAATAGAACCTTATGCTCATTACTCTTTAGAACTTGTCATTGAAAATAATTATGGGACCTCTTAATTAAGGCAGTTAGTTCCTGAGATGGGTGTCTGGAAGAATGGGTTTCTTACAGTTCCATCTCTGATGAAGGGGCTGGCAACTGTGGCAATCTTCTGCCTTGAGTTGGCAACTATCTGCAGATATGTTGAACCTGTAATAAATATTCAGAAACATGAAGTATGTTTGGATTTCGTATTTATTGACCACACCTCTTTCTATGAGCAGTCCTTTCAACTTCCCGAAATCCTGTAATATCATCATCTCAATAATTCTCCATGAAAAAAGGGATAAGTTACCTCCTCTTCTCCCATTTTAGAAGTGAGTGTTATGAACCTGACAAAGAGCTCACAGCCTGATGATACTGATACTGTTGATTTCAGGGCATCAATCAAAGCTCCTGTTGCTGTCTTAATTTCATCTTGAAGACCATAGATTGTTCCAGCTGTAGTCACAAGATATGGTCAGGAGATATGGTCAGGGTTCTCTCTAGGAATTTATTTGGGGGGAGGAAGAGAGATTAAGTGGGGGTCTGCTTCTAAGTTGGACATTGTGATCACAGAGTACACAGAGTTTGCCTAGGGTGTGTCTGGGGGTGTGTCTTCCTAGGAATTCTAGGGCCTCTGATGGATTCTGGTGCCGTTTAGAAAAGTGTGATTTAGTGAATAGTGCTGATCTTACGAGTATATTAATGACACAGTAAGAATTGGGAGAGAAGTTGAAGGGAGAAACATCTCCCCTGACTCCTCCCACTGGATAGAATCCTGCTATAGTTTGTGTTCAACAGGATTGATGTAGGCATGGCATGGATAGCCCCCACTATATATATACACACCTCACTATGATATCACTTCACTTATAAGGACTTCAGTTATCTAGCTGTTACTGATAAATACTTATTCCATTTGCTGTGCATTAAATAGAACATATGTTCGTAATTGCTCCATATTAAGTACAGTTCACTTGTATGACTAGTGTAAGTCTCATGGGGGACATACAATACGACTGAGGTTCCACTGTACTATGGATATAACTAGCTAGCTGTGTAAGGACAAATAGGGTAGTATGAACAATAAGGTATTGTGAGAGGGACAGTTATATACACACCTTTGCTGCTCCTGATTAAGTCCATCAGGGTCTCTATAGCTGCTACAACAACTGAGGGACCATTGGGCTTATCATCCAGTCTGGCTAGAAACTCACTAACAAGATCTGAAAAATGTAGAGTAGAGAAAGACTATACCAGAGCCAGTTCTCACGAAGATATAATGGAATAGATG
This sequence comes from Diacarnus erythraeanus, assembly GCA_964016965.1. NCBI lineage: Eukaryota > Metazoa > Porifera > Demospongiae > Poecilosclerida > Podospongiidae > Diacarnus > Diacarnus erythraeanus. The sequence goes on from OZ024679.1 coordinate 6,140,910, forward strand.
GGGTCATATCTGTTACCTTTAGTATAACAATCTGATTCCTGTTCCACAGCCATCTCTCTGAGCTACGGATTTCAATTTAACCCCTAGCGAACTAAGAATTGGGGGTTACCTAATTAATTAAGGTGTGTTTGAAAAAAAGCAAGGCGATGGCCGACGATGACTTCGACATCTTCAAATTCAGCAACACAGGCAGGATGAGAATAGGTAACTCTCTCAAAATTATTCACTCCACTCAATTATGCGGACGTAGTGCTCCGAAAAACACTCACGCCAGCGACAGCTCATCTTCAGAGAGTGCAGAAGATAGCGATGGTAATGAAGACTCGAACTCGAGAAGGTATTATTGTGACTAGCTTCCTATGTTTATGTAACTTGCTTTTTAACTTAATATGAAGACAGTCTAGTCATAGAAGGCGTTCCTTGGCTGCATCAAGACTACTGACCAGGAAAACCAGGAAGGAAGATGTAGATGAAGATCAAGATTGTTTAAGTCCTTCTAAAAGGTGAAAGTGCATTATAAATACATAGTTATGATATGATTTAACTAACAAATACAGAGCAAGGCCTTCCTCCAATGAGATTTCATCACCTTCCCCATCTCCCTCACCTCAACCCTCACCTCAACCCTCACCACCTCCCCCTGGTAGCTTCATCACAAACACTCCCACAAATAGACGTTCAAAACGAGTAGTACAGTAAGTCTCAGGAATTGCTAGAGAATCCTTGGCTTTGAAAGTGAGTTTTTTTTTTCCTATAGCCGGGCAGACAATGTTTTGCAACGTTTGTGGTGTAATACGGCATTAGATTCATCGGTAGATTCATTGTTGGAATGCCATTCAGACCTTTCATTCACTACTCCACTAGAAGTAAAGCAGAGCATGAATTTAAGAGTACGGTGTAAGGGAAAAGTTCGCAAATACATGGTGGAAGAAGTGAGGCAATAATACATCTTTCACTGTGAACCTTGACTGATTGCCACTCCAACATTGCAGGGTGATCCCTTTTCTAAAGTGATCACATTGTTAACTAAAGAACTCGAGGTGGGGAAGGACGACAAAGTCCTGCTCTCTCATAAGACAGCCACCATAACACCAACAGATTCTCCAGCTTCCCTTGGTCTTACAACTGCTGATATTATAGGTATTATTTCATTATCATGGTCATTATCCTTCTTCCTATGATTAACAAACTCATTCTTCAGATGCAGTTGTAGTAGCAGACGCTGCCAATCTTCGTTTCTCGAAACAAAACAGCATCCCTGATGGTAACACTATCACTATCAAAGTTCAAAGTTCCAGCAAGATCAAGGTGTATAGCCTTGCTAAGGTAATGAATGAATGAATGAATGAATGAATGAATGAATGAATTTATTATTATTATTATTATTATTATTATTATTATTATTATTATTATTTTAGAGTGCTCCACTGCAGAAAGTTATGAGTGCATTTGCTTCAGATGTTGATGTCTCAATCTCTAAATTGAAGTTTTCTTTTGATGGGGATCATATAAATCCTTCACAGACAGCTCAGGACTTAGACATGGAAAATGATGACTGCATTGATGTGATAGTGTTGAATTTGTAATTTTTTTTTTTAATTTCCCGCGCACATTTTGATTGGTTGCTAGTTAGTAATTAGGAAAGCTAGCGCTACACAGTAATTAATATTAATAATATTGACGGAATATCCCCCTCCTCGGAGTATACTGATTGTAGATACTGTGCTATAATAGAACTATGGGGACAGGGCGAACCACAGGTCAGCCGTGTTAGTGGCTAAAGAAGCGCTGGTGTACCTGGGACAATTTTGTCTGAAAGACATGGCTACTCCTTCCAACGACCAGGGATCTCTGCTCCTCAAGAAACAGCTTATAGGTCAGACAGTAGCCATGTATAGTAGCTAACTATATTCAGAATTGTAAAGAGAGTCAGCCAGAGGTTTACTGTAGCATGATGGGTTGGTGCCATAGATATCATAGTTACAACCTGTGACCTAAAGAGTCATATATTCCTTTTGTATACAGAACTTCAAAAGAAACCAGTAGAGGGATTTTCAGCAGGACTTATTGATGATGAAGATATCTATGAATGGGAAGTGATGATTATTGGACCACCTGATACCTTTTAGTATCTTCCATAGTATTGGGGATTGTCATAGCCAGCCTCATACTGGGGAGTTGGTGTAGAAATAATATGGTGTATACATATGTGTGTATGTTCTGGTACTGGTTAGCCCCCACAATGCTTTGCATTCCATCTACTAATAGAGTTATTGTTCCCTTGACCCTGCACTCTAGTGAAGGGGGCTATTTTAAGGCACGTTTGTCTTTCCCCAAAGAGTACCCGCAGAGACCGCCCAAGATGAAGTTTGTGGCAGACATGTGGCATCCCAATGGTAAGAAATGTATAAACGAGGAGTAATATCTGCCTCTCCACTATCTCCCATTTGTTTAGTGGATAAGAATGGTGAGGTGTGCATCTCCATTCTACATGAACCAGGTGAGGACAAATGGGGCTACGAAAAGCCAGAAGAGCGATGGCTTCCTGTACACACCGTAGAGACTATTCTCCTTAGTGTTATCTCAATGTTGGCTGATCCCAATGATGAAAGCCCAGCTAATGTTGACGCAGCAGTGAGTTGTCAGCATGTGCCTTGTGTATCGTTTCAACATTATTCCAACTATTTGGAAAACAAAGTTGATTGTTAAATAAATGAAGGAAAAGTGTACTATATTATATAGTGGTAGACATCTTTCTGATCTCACTGATCAGGATCAGGTGGTGTGATGTCATCAGGAGGAATGGTTTGTTGTGATGACCATTACCATTATTACACTGAGAAGCCTTTGATCATTGCACACTTCTTGTGATGTGGAATGACCAATGATCAAGTTAGACTTTAATGCTGGATAGATAATCCTATTCAATCACTTCACTTCATTGAAGTGGCAATGATCAAAATTTGGTATTTAGGACCATATTATAAAGAGTTAAACAGGCTTTTGTCACAAAGCAGGTAACCATATCAGAAAATGACATGCTAAACTTTGCATTGCATGGAAATTCTTTTACAAGTAAAATATCTCCTTCCAGAAAGAGTGGCGGCAAGATTATAATGGTAGCTTCAAGAAGAATGTCATGCGTTGTGTCAGGAAAAGTCAAGATGCATTGTAGGGTGAACAGAACTTTTTTATCATATGTATTTTATTTCATTCCTGCGGTGTAACTGACGACTATGAACACACTGTACACACACACAGGATACCCTTTATCACCTTCTCCTCATTCTCTCTCTTCCTTCATGCAATAGTAAATTACACAGATATTGAGAATGTTAGCATTCACATGGACACACTGTGTACTGTCATCCACACCCCCTCTCATTTTCATTCATTTCTCTGTTCACTCTAACCTCCTATATAAATTAGCAATGTATAGTTCATTCACTTGTAAATTATTGTGTCCTGACCAAGATTATCATAAGGGTTAATAGCTCTCAATGTGTGGAGTATAACGTCAACTCTTAACTGCATGGATGGATTGAGTGTCATTATTCCCTTCGTAATATAAAAATTAATGACATAAAATTAACTTAAATAAGTGTAACACCATCTGCTTATAAATATCACCAGCAAAATGATCTCTCAAGGACAAAAAAAAAAAAAAAAAAAAAAAAAAGGAAAATTTTTTTTATATTTTAATACAGTGAACGAGAAAATAAGAGGAGTAACTCAAAATAATGTACAAGGCCATCATAACTCTAGAAGTTCCTGTTAACAACATTTACTTTTCCTGCCTGACCCCCCACCGCTTTTGCCTACTTTAAAAGTATCATTTTTCCCTCCGGAGTCCTTCACTGAGTCTTTTTTGGTTTGTAGCACCAGCCGAGTGATGGCATAAAAAACCTGAGAGGAGGCAAATCATAGGGTCTATTTTCTGATGGTAGGTGTGTGCTGGTGCAGCAGGAAATTTGGGTTTAAAGGTCAGGTAATGGTAGAAATATTTTCTATCATACTTTATAGGCAGGCTCATTAACTATGATAGACAATGGAATGACGTCCTGAAGTGCATTATTTAGAATAGTTTCAACCCCCAACCACACCAGTAATGTCCTGAACTCCAAAATAATGACACTATCAACTTACCTCCTCTACATTGAGATTTTCCTTAGCACTAGTCTCGTACAGTTGAATACCAATTTGGTCGGCAAACTTCTGGGCATCATCTGTCTGTACCACCTTTTTCTCGGGACAGTCATTCTTATTGCCCACTAAGAGGATAATAACAGAACTCAGGAAAAGTCTAAAGGTCAAAATAACTAGGTAAGGGGTCAACATGGTCTTGAATTTACATTTTACTCCCTTGTAGCCGAGTTTTCTAATAAACAGATGACACATGATGGTATAGGTCATCTAGTGATTTTGCTGGCACTATTATGAGCAGAACATACCTAAAATTCTATTCACAACGTCACAGTTCTGATCGATCTCTTGCAGCCACCTCTTTACGTTGACAAAACTTTCACCACTGGTGACATCATATACAACTATAACCCCGTGTGTCCCTCGATAGTACCTGCAAACCAAACAACCAGCATTGAAAAAATTGGCCAATGTTACCTTAAAAACTATATATCAGGGTTGTACACTCATTACATATACAATGACACATATCCTTTATCCTTATACATATGAGATCACCACCTCTCCCCTTTTTGATGATCACACAACTGGGTCTGAGAATGTACATTAAAATGTTAGACATACGTGGATGTAATAGTTCTGAATCTCTCTTGTCCTGCTGTGTCCCAAATTTGGAGCTTTACTTTCTCTCCGTTGACATCAATTGTACGAATCTTGAAGTCTACTCCTATTGTAGTAATGTAGGTACCTGCATGCAAAGAGAGATGCTTATAAATTCTTTAATAGTGGTGCTGTGGACTAATAAGACAGACACACACGTCCAATTACTACTCACAAACTGTCACTAGTGGAAAATTTGATTCCACCAAGCTAATATTATTATTATGCAGAGACACAAGTATTTAGTATGATTATAGAGCTGAGACAGACACAACAGGCTTGCCTGAAACCCTTAGAAAGTAACATTATCTCATAGTTTCCAATTTAATGACTTCCTATCACAGCACTTCCCCCTTCACAGGATGCATGGAAACACATAATAGAGGTGACTGTGTATACCTGGTGCTACCTTCCTCATTACATACACAGTAATAATAATAATAATAATAATAATAATAATAATAATAATAATATAAAACATGAATACAATGTGTATCTACATGCTCAAACAACAGCTTGCCTCTTACTATTAGCAAGACCCAATATAAAGTACTACTAGATTGTGGAGACCCAGCCAAGAGCTAAGGTCTGGATACAAACCTTCCAGGACCAATCATCAGAAAAAAGCTTTGCAAAAATGCACTGTTGTTACAGCATGTTATGTCCAGTAAGTCAAGATGTTCAAAGGTCTTCATTTGAGAATGTCATAATTATATGACAGTAGGTGTTTAAAACACAGTCTCCAACAGAAATTCTACCCCACAATACAACACAGCACATCCACACATAACATTACCACCAGCTACACACACCAATATGGTTGCAGCTACATATGTCCCTATTAGACCCATGTATTGCAAATAGAGCTGGGTTCCTTCCATTATAACAGCTTTAGTGTTTCAGGAGTCAGTTTATATACATAACACTAGTTATCCCCAAAAAACAATAACTAGATAATAAACAGGAAGTAGGGGCCAGTATTTATGAAATATAACTTTAGAAACAGGACTTTATGAAATAGAAACATGCTTAGTTAAACAACTTGTATTTGGATCCGACATGTGGGTGAAAAAAAATACATCTGGCCTCCTTGTTCAGAATGTCTCTGTTATATACTGTGCAGAAGATTTTCATTCTTTCTTATATGATAATAAATGGTTAATTCATGTACCTGAAAATAAGTTGTCAGCAAATCTCAACAGCAAACTGCTCTTTCCTACACCTGTGTGGAAGAAAAATGCACCACAGTCATCTCATTCATAGATCTCTATTGTTAGCTAACAATGATGTGGTGCTCATACACACACTAAACACCACTGTCTTTGAGATCACACACAATCTCTATCTAGCAGCATCTGCAGTTCCCATAATTTAGCACCTCACAGTCCATCTCAGACTTCATTTAGTATGCTGTGAATAAACTTACCGCTGTCTCCTATAATGAGCAATTTGAAGAGATGGTCATATTCCCTCGCCATCCTCTGGGCAAACCCGTTTCTTCCAAGTAGATAAGATGAAGCTAGAAGATCTGCTTGCTTCTATATCTGAATAGCTAGCTGGGTACAATAGAAATACAGTTTTTGATCATGCATGCAGAGAGACGAGACGACTAGCCTCTCCCTTTTCTTGTATACGTTGCATCATAGTAAATTGCAATATCCGAAACCTAATAATGGTCACATGACATTATTGATTAACCCTTTAGTGAACGAATTATTTTGGAGGTCAGCTGGTGGTCGATCGAGAACATTAATAATAATAATGGAGGATTTGTAATATTCCTAGGATGTCAGTTAGCTAGGAAATCTCTGTACTCTCCTATCTCAAGCTCACAGCTATGAATGGTTTGATATACTGGATGGGTGTCTTGCTAAAGCTCATCCTCACCGTTGTAATCCTGAGGTAGAGGTGGGGATTTCATGGACATTGAATTATGGATTTTCCTTGTTTAGAGCATTGGTGTGGGTAGTCTTCTGGTTGGTGGAGAAATTCTATTCCATAGTGATCACAGTTAATGGGTGGAGCTTATTTCTTCCTGGTTTTAGGTCCCTGACCATCAAGAGTACAAATTTAGAGCTGGTATGAGTAGAAGTTGTTTGTTCTTTATTCCACATGGTCTTGTATCCTGCAGCATTTCAATAACCTCTATTTCTCTTTGAGGGGATTTGATCCCTCTTGTCGTCACTTTATAAGGGTTAATTTAGATGGGCTCCACCTGGAATGCTATTGGAAAGCTAAGGATCTAGGTGGAGGTGTGGCAAGGAGGAGTCTTATTCCTAAATCTAGTTGTAAGTGCAGAACCATTTTTTTTTATCAGCTAGCCACAAACTTACTCAATGCAGATGTATCGTGTTTGGAGAGGGTTCGCTATTGGTTCCTGAGCCAACTCCTCCGCCTGGTGGAGATCTCTGTGAAATGTGTGGAGGTGGTATTGGAGGAAGGTCTTACTCCCAACGTCACGCTCATATGGATGTTTCAGATTACTGGTCACTTGGGCATTGTCGCCAAGCCACTGCCAAACAAGTAAGAGGAACTCTTTTCTGATTAGTAGTGACTGTTTTGTGTGTACATGCAGGGAACTGGCTATCTCTGTTGATGTGGATAAAGCAGCTGGAAGGTTCTTGTTGCAATCTGACAAAGTAAGTGAGCCTCTCTTCTCTCTTTCATAAACATTTGTTGTTGTTGACACATGTTTGTTGTTGTTGATGCTGCACATTGGTTTACTTATAGACTGTGTGAATGTCAGTGTACATTGTTAGTTGTGTTAAGGATAATTACTTGTGGACATAAACTACGTTGTTGATAATTTGCTGGTGATTAGAAATGAAAGTGATTATGACTGGGGTTCTCTCTCATCTTCTAACTCTGTTATCTTCAGATTCCACTTCTTCCTTTTTCCTATAGTTGTGCTCCTCCACTGATGATGGTCTGTATCCTCTCGGGGAGGTTGACCTCAGCACCAAGGTCCTTATCTTTCTTAGACCCCTGACCCCAAGCCGAAAGGGACTGGTTCGTTCTGTTCAAATCAATGCTATTCCCTTATCACTTTCCCTCATGCATGAAGGCGAGTATGATGTGACAGTTTAGTGGAGTAATGTGTGTAGCTGTGTCTTGACTGCTGAAAAAACCTATGGAGAGATAGTATATACTGGTTACATTACTCCATTCGCTATGGCTAATTAATATGTACTGATTAGAGGGGTATCCTCATTTCAGGGTGTTGGAATAGAGAGTTCCACTGTATACAGAGATGTCCTCATTTCAGGGGGTTAGAATAGAGAGGTTCCACTGTATACAGAGCTGTCCTCATTTCAGAGGGGTATACAGAAATGTCCTCATTTCAGAGAGTTGGAATAGAGGGATTCTAGAGGTGTCTTCATTTCAGAAGGTAGAATAGAGGGGTTCCACTGTATACAGAGGTGTCCTGGTTTCAGGGTGTTGGAATAGAGTGGTTCCGCTATATTTCATAGTCTTATATCTTAGGAAGTATGTCAGGATGTTGGTTTTTACATAATCTATCAATCTAGAGGTGGTATTATATGCTGTCCAGCAGTTCTTGTTACATTCATCCACCACATCTAACAGTACTGGTGAGTGTTGGTGCTAAATGGAGGTAAGAACATTATTATTGATTCTGTGTTAGTGCAGGTGGCAAAGAATCGAAACCAGTGTGTGTGGAATCCATACCTGTAAATTTCTGCTTTACTAAACCCTTTACTACTCTCATTAATTATGTGATTTCAGGAATTTGAAGTAGTTTTAGAAGATTTTGGCATTGTCTTCCATTCTACTTCAACTAACAGGTATACTGGTTCAACTAGCAGATATAATAGTTTAACTAACAGTATACTAGTTTAACTAACGAGTGTACTAGTTCAACTAATAGTATACTAGTTCAACTAACAGTATACTAGTTAATTGACAGTATACTAGTTTAACTAACGAGTGTACTAGTTCAACTAATAGTATACTAGTTCAACTAACAGTATACTAGTTAACTGACAGTATACTAGTTTAACTAACGAGTTTATACTGGTTTAACTAGCAGGTATACTAGTTTAAATAACCAAATTCAAGACCAAATCTTTGTTTCAGGGTTCTGTCTTCAAAATTTACTCGAGTCTCAATAGCTACAAAATTCACTTTAGTAGATGGGAGGAGTTTGGTGGATGGGAGGAATAACTCACTCTGTTTTAATGCTACAATAGGACTTCAAGGTCAGCATTAATACATACTGCACTAGTCTATACTGGTCCATGCTGCAGGTCAGTACTGGTCCATGCTGCAGGTCAGTGCTGGTCCATGCTGCAGGTCAGTGCTGGTCCATGCTGCAGGTCAGTGCTGGTCCATGCTGCAGGTCAGTACTGCAGGTAGGCCTGTAGGTCGGTACTGGTGCATGCTGCAGGTAGGCCTGCAGGTCGGTACTGGTGCATGCTTCAGGTAGGCCTGTAGGTCGGTACTGGTCCATGCTGCAGGTAAGGTTGCAGGAGGCCTGTAGGTCGGTACTGGTGCATGTTACAGTTAACCTGCTACTCAATTTTGTTCGAATGTGCAGGACTCTCGGCTACTGATTCACTGAGCAGAAAGTTTTTGAGCCTCAAACAGCTCATCCTGCACCTTGAAGTATGTTTATTAAATCTCTACCCATTCAATTTCTAATTAACCCTCTATTGTTTGCAAATTAACCCTCTATTGTTTGCAGAAGTCGGCAGATGTATTGTCTAATCAGTTGCAAGTTAGTTCTCTCCATGCCTCTCTATGGGACAGAGAACTCATCTTTTGGGCTACCAAAATCATTCATATTTCACAAAGAACAGGAAAAGAGTTGGGATTATTTCACTCCAGCTCTGACAGAGTGAACAATGTTCCTTCAGAAAGACTTGATGGTGTTTCTTCGAGTTTTTTTGCCCTGCCTGTCTCTATAGTGACTTCAGTGGAAGCTTCTGATTGGTCACTTCAGATTCGTTTGGATTCACCATCAATGCAATCAAAGGGTCCACTTGTAAGGGGTGTGATGGCTGCATGTATGGGGAATGTCCAGTGGAGCCATGTGGAGGACCACACCTCTTCTATCAGGTTAGTGAATAAGGGGTTATTCCAGATATTACCTCTATGATGTCAGAATGAGGGAGTTATATTGTAAATTAGCTGGGGAGGTTTCAGCTACTCCCTCATTCTGGCTCCTATGTGACAGTGTGTGTTGATCGTAAGCCAGGCATGCACTCTGAACTCTCCACAGAACATCTGTACGTGTACTGGACTGCTATCTGCATGTCCCTGGCTACCACCCCACAGTGGACAGCCCCGCCTTCTTTCAGCAGCGAGTGGATGACCCCTCCATCCTCCCTTCCCTCCACAAGCACCTCTGGGGTCGAGTAGCTTCTCTCGGGTGTCTCACGCTACAGATGGAGATGAAATTACGCCACGTGAGAACCCTTGGTGCTCTCTCATTGTTAGATGACAAAGAAAAGGATGAAGGAGGTTTGAATTTTGGTAGTGAGCCGTTGGTTCTGAGTGGAGAAGTCAGTAGCTTGATGTTGGAGTGGTGTCAGCCTACTGTTGTGATGCTGGCTAAGTTGCTGGAGTACTGTCAGACAGAACATGCTGATATGATTCTCAATCTCTTCCCTTCACCTGGAACGGCAAAGAACGGGAGTGATGAAGACAGATTATCTTTGCCTCCTATTCATATGCAGTTCCAACTCACTGATGCCAATGTCTTCATCTATGGACTCACTCCAGGTCAGGGTCTGTCACAGGGTCTGTCAGTCACAGGGTCAGTCACAGGGTCAGTCACAGGGTCTGTCACAGGGTCTGTCGTAGGGTCTGTCACAGGGTCTGTCAGTCACAGGGTCAGTCACAGGGTCTGTCACAGGGTCTGTCGTAGGGTCTGTCACAGGGTCTGTCAGTCACAGGGCCTGTCGTAGGGTCTGTCACAGGGTCTGGCGTAGGGTCTGTCACGGGGTCTGTCATAGGGTCTGTTGCAGGGTCAGTCACAGGCTCTGTCGTAGGGTCTGTCACAGGGTCTGTCACAGGGTCTGTCAGTCACAGGGTCTGGCGTAGGGTCTGTCACAGGGTCAGTCACAGGCTCTGTCGTAGGGTCTGTCACAGGGTCTGTCAGTCACAGGGTCTGGCGTAGGGTCTGTCACAGGGTCAGTCACAGGGTCTGTCACGGGGTCTGTCGTAGGGTCTGTTGCAGGGTCAGTTACAGGGTCTGTCACAGGGTCTGTCACAGAGTCTGTTACAGGCAGTAAGCTCTTTTGATTCAATGGTACTCAATTTTTCCAGAACCTCCCTCTGCCATGTTTCGATTAGATGTGGCTTCCTTCTCTGCATCACCTTCACCTGGCTCCATCCCATTCCATGCCTTCTCCCTGGATCTCCACGGGCTCCTCCTTGATGACCTTCATCTACAGACATCTGACAGCCCCTTCCTGTGCTCCTCCTTATCCAACCTGCCTCAGGGGGTGGGCGTGGCCCTTGCCGATACCATAGCTATAAAATATGACCACCAAATCAAGGTTAGTGAGGTCAGTCACATTCTAGGTGCTAACTCTTTGATTATAGAGTATTGAAGTGAATGTGAGTGAGATGTCAGTTTCATGGACATTAACAGTTCATCGCTGTCTCTTACACACTCTAGTCTGTCTTAAGGATGATATCAGACTTATAAAAGGTGAGGAACCCTCGGGAGAAGGTTGAACAGTAATAACACACAATGTACTCTCAATTTTCTACTCTGAAACACATGGCAGCAACAAGGAATGAATCCATCTAATAAACACATCATCAAACTTCCTTTCAATTAGAGATATTCAGCTATTGTTGCCCCAGGATAGTTTTTCCATAGAGACTATTTCCTCCAATATAACAATATTGAATAAACTATGTTTTCAATTTACCTGGTGCCTACTGGCTTGGGATGGAAGAATGTAACATCATGTGTACATGAAGGTTGATAAGTGTGGCTCCGAACAAACAATAGTTGAGTGTTTAGTGTTGAGACTAGAGAGGGGAGGAGTGTGTCCCTGATCAACTCTAACACTTCCTCCTCTATTCCCAGGCGTGTTAACGGATGGCTCCCCTGACACGTCTCCAACAGCAATGGAAGTGGTGTCATTGGGACACAAGTGGAAGGAGCTACTTAACAAAGTTCCTGTTTCCTTTTCTCTCTCAGTGGAGACTTTGGGAGGTGTGGCTTGCATAGACAGATCAACAAAGTGAGTATGTGTTGTGAGGGTGTGCTGTGAGGATGTGCTGTGAGGATGTGCTGTGAGGATGTATGTGGATGTGCTGTGAGGATGTGCTGTGTGGGTGTGCTGTGAGGGTGTGCTGTGTGGATGTGCTGTGTGGATGTGCTGTGGGTGTGAAGTGGTGTCTCAAGTAATCTTTCACTTCAGATTATCCATGGAAGTCAAGGATTCAGGGATGGGGATTAATGGAGGCACTATGTTGGCTCACGTCCTCAGCATGAGCATTGGTTTCGACCAGCACAGGATTGTATCTGTGGAGAAGCTGGTTGGACGGTTCCCCCATTATCTCTCGGAGGAGGAGGAGGAGGATGTTGAAGGGAGAAAGAGATTCAAGGGACAGTTGGTCCGAGAAGACAATTTCATTGTGTAAGCCATGACACAGGCATTGGTTGAATTAATGACCCTTGACCTCTTATAACATCCAGTAACCTTCAGTTTTCAAGTTTTAACTTCATTTTTCCATACAATTACAACTTCTCACATGCATTCGACAAGGTACGTGACTATAGTATACTAACTCAGTATACTGAGTAAATAGTTTAGCAATTATTCTTATTACAGGTAATTTATAGAAATATTGAAATTATATTTCTTCTAGGTCATAAACATTAAAAAGTTCCTCCAGATGCTCCACTCTAATGCCGAGGAGGTAAAGGGTGTGTCTAAGAAGTCCCTGTTGTTACCGCCAGATGTGCTGCTGGAGTGTGAGGAATTTGTCTTCCTAATACTAGATGATCCATTTGAGATGAAACTCAGACACAATTACGAGGTCTGTAGACAAACTAGAAGTTTCCTGCACTGTGATAGTAGTTATATAGAAGAACCATGAACTTTATGCCTTGTATTTTTGGTGTGGTCTTGTGTAGCTGCTTTCTGATGAGTACGAACAGAAGACGCAGCGAAAGCGAGTTTTGCGGCAGAAAATAGAGGAAATAAAGAAAGCTCAAGGAGAGTATGCTGTGTCAGGTGGGAAGACATTCATATTGATCTTTCTGGAAGATGTTAGAGATTTCTATGTCTACTTCTCTAGGTCAAGCGAGTCAAAATTTACATGACTCTCTTGAACTAAAGGACAGTCAGATTTACTGCCAGCGTGCCAGTAAGCTGTATGACCCTCCTGAACCCTCATGGAGAGACTTGTTCAAGTTGACTGTCTCCAGTGCCAAGATCCTGGCCATGTTTGATCCTAGCATGCTAGGGAGGGAGAAACTGGTGGTCTGTCTCAAGGAGATGGACAACATCAGGTTAGTAAATAAAATATATCAAGACGAGGCAATGGTCTCCCTGCACATTCATGGACATCTCCCTGCACACCCATGGAAGTTTCTCTTTTGTGTAGGTGTGGGGTGGAGCTTAAATGCTTTGGAAGTGACCTGAAGCTCCTCCCCACCTTCTATCCCTCTAGGGAGAACACTGCAGGGAGAATGCTGCAGGGCATGCATTATTTCTTTTAATAAGATTGTTATTTTCAGAACTGTGTGTTGATAAAATGTTGTTTCAGTCCTTTTCCCGAGGGAGACTACCAGTTCTCTACACTCTGGGGAGGATACGTGTTCGGAAGAGCACAGACATTGAAGGTAACACACTGTAGAGAGGAGAGGGGGTGGGGGATTTAGAGAGGAGAGGGGGTGGAGGATGTAGAGAGGAGAGAGGGTGGGGGAGGATATAGAGAGGAGAGGGGGTGGAGGATGTAGAGAGGAGAGGGGATGGGGGAGGATGTAGAGAGGAGAGGGGGTGGGGGAGGATATAGAGAGGAGAGGAGGTGGAGGAGGGTGTAGAGAGGAGAGGAGGTGGAGGATGTAGAGAGGAGAGGAGGTGGGGAGAGGGTGGGGGGATGTAGGTGAAGAGGGTAAGATGTATGCAAACATTTGATATCATCTATTTGGACAGATGGCGGTACGTGATTATCCTCATCCTCTGGTAGATATATTGGAGGTTACTATTAGTGGAAGAATTATCTTCGCTGAACAGGAGGCTCAAGAGAGAGGTAATTATTCTTTTAGCTTGAAAGGAAGAGCAGTGCCTAACAGGTTAAACATAGCAGTACCTAACAGGTTAAGCATAGCAGTACCTAACAGGTTAAACATAGCAGCACCTAATGGGTTAAACATAGCAGTACCTTAACAGGTTAAGCATAGCAGCACCTAATGGGTTAAGCATAGCAGCACCTAATGGGTTAAGCATAGCAGCACCTAATGGGTTAAGCATAGCAGCACCTAATGGGTTAAACATAGCAGTACCGTAACAGGTTAAGCATAGCAGCACCTAATGGGTTAAGCATAGCAGCACCTAATGGGTTAAGCATAGCAGCACCTAATGGGTTAAGCATAGCAGCACCTAATGGGTTAAACATAGCAGCACCTAATGGGTTAAACATAGCAGCACCTAATGGGTTAAGCATAGCAGCACCTAATGGGTTAAACATAGCAGCACCTAATGGGTTAAACATAGCAGTACCGTAACAGGTTAAGCATAGCAGCACCTAATGGGTTAAGCATAGCAGCACCTAATGGGTTAAGCATAGCAGCACCTAATGGGTTAAACATAGCAGCACCTAATGGGTTAAACATAGGTTAAATAACTTCAATGTCTAATTTTAATCATCTCCACCTGCAGAGAAGAGGCTGGCAGTTGTGGAGGTGAGTCACCCGTGGAAAGACATGACGATAGAGAGGAAACTGCCACCACTCAAGTATTATTACGACTTTGAGATGAGTGAGTGCATATTACAGGCAAAAACCTCAAATTAGGACAAAGTGTATTCTTCCTCAGCTGATGGAAAAAAAGTTTAATGCATGGCCTTGATACGCTCATGAAAGAGATGACTGTTTGTGACCTTAATCTTGTTTCCATGCAGCTTCATCGGCATGGAACATGGCCTATGGACCGTGTTTAGAACCTGGAATGAGCCAAACCAGCAACAGTTTCAGTATGTTCTGACTCGAGATCATATCATCTGTCTATCCTCACCACATATATATCTTAGGTCTTTTGACAAGTCCAGCAATAGATCCAAGCAGATCACTGGCTTATTGGGATAAGGTAATGCACTGGCTTATTGGAATAAAGTAATGCACTGGTCTATTGGGACGAGGTAATGCACTGGTCTATTGGGATAAGGTAATGCACTAGTCTATTGGGATGAGGTAATGCACTGGTCTATTGGGATGAGGTAATGCACTGGTCTATTGGGATAAGGTAATGCTGGTCTATTGGGATGAGGTAATGCATTGGTCTATTGGGATAAGGTAATGCACTAGTCTATTGGGATGAGGTAATGCACTGGTCTATTGGGATAAGGTAATGCACTAGTCTATTGGGATAAGGTAATGCACTGGTCTATTGGGATGAGGTAATGCACTGGTCTATTGGGATAAGGTAATGCACTGGTCTATTGGGATGAGGTAATGCACTGGTCTATTGGGATAAGGTAATGCACTGGTCTATTGGGATGAGGTAATGCACTGGTCTATTGGGATAAGGTAATGCTGGTCTATTGGGATGAGGTAATGCATTGGTCTATTGGGATAAGGTAATGCTGGTCTATTGGGATAAGGTAATACACTGGTCTATTGATACTGATACATGGGATAGGGTACTCTTGTAATGTGGAATATAATCCTGAATCAAGAATACCCTTCAACCCTGAAACTCCCTGAAATGAGAGTATTACCCCCTGAAACATGTACTGCCCCCCCAGAGTTCCATCAGGATGGTTGCATTCACTTTTTTTAGTTTCGGCTCCTGTTTCATGGAACAATACATTTGCTGACAAAAGAGATGAGGATAATTTTACCCTCCACTTTCAACCCATACAACAGTGTGGAGTTCCTAGAGATGAAGATGACTGAACTGGACCTCTTTCTTCTTACAAACAGTGAGTATTGCTATTTGCCACATCAAGTATTTTCACATACCCGACTTCTAGCCAAGCTGACACTCACTGGAGCGTTCCAGTTCTTGGTCCACACTGCCTCTAAGTATGATGAATGTGAACTATTAAACTTTCCGAAAGCGTCGGTTTCTATTGACTTGAAGTGGTTTTGTAGTGGAAAGGACCCAAACAAACACCATAATGTAGTGCGATGCGTTCCAGACAAGCTTCCTGTCAGACCAGATAAACAAGTTAGTCACTGCATACCTTTTCTAACCGACTTACAGTTTTTGTTCTTCTCTGAAGGAGCATGACTCGTATAGTTTGTTTAGGTCACAGAACCTTGACCTTGAGTTCAAAGTGGAAGTTCATAAAGTAACCCTTTACCTATCTGCACCCTCTATTCCCCAAATGAATGTTGTTTTGTATTGCAGGATGGACATCTTCCCATTCCTTCTATCCTCCTCTACTCAAGTACTCTCCGTTGTTTGCAGCAGTACCAGGTAAACACTAGTTATCCATGCTGCTTACTTAACCCTCTAGACCCTCCATATAATCCATACTGCTTACTTAACCCTCTAGTCTCTCCATGTAATCCATACTGCTTACTTAACCCTCTAGTCCCTCCATGTAATCCATACTGCTTACTTAACCCTCTAGTCTCTCCATGTAATCCATACTGCTTACTTAACCCTCTAGTCCCTCCATGTAATCCATACTGCTTACTTAACCCTCTAGTCCCTCCATGTAATCCATACTGCTTACTTAACCCTCTAGTCCCTCCATGTAATCCATACTGCTTACTTAACCCTCTAGTCCCTCCATGCTATGTACCTAATCCTCTATTACTTTCTGTTTCAGATTCTTCTTCGGTGGAATGTGACCAGACCCACTAAAAGAGGGAAGATTTACAATAACACCAAACCCAGACGACCCCCCATGCTCAGACACTGGAGGTAGGATTGAGTAGTGTGTGTGTAGGTATATGTGTGTGTGGGTGGGTGTGGGTGGAGCTTCTGCAGGCAAGGAGACCTGACCAGGCACAAGAGATTTTGTAGGAGTGATGATGGGTAGAGCTCATAATGATTGTCCAGGGTTTTTACTCTAGGACAGCACTCTATACTGCTTCAAGGTTCAAGGGTGTGTGTGTGTGGGGGGGGGGGGGGGTTAAATTTTCTGGTGATCAGTAACAATTCCAATATTATTTGAAACATAAAACCCTTTACCAAAAATCTGTTCCTAGGGATGTGAAGGTTTCTGTCTCTTTCCCAAAGACGTTGTTTAAATATTGGTCATCACAAACTCTCCAGCGAGGGGTGGAGTGTACCATAGAAGGGGCGGAGCTGTCTCTCAACTGTAATCTAACCCTTGTCCCTGTGGATTCTAACTTAACCCAAAGACAACGAGCTAACTGGACTATCAATAGCTTCAGTGGGTGTGGTCACGGCATATCAGCACATGTCAAGAGGAGTACAGAGATGCAGGACATTTCTGAAGCTAGTGCCTTGAGGGTAAGTTTCTAGATGCCTAATTAGAGGGGGTTCCTCAGTATTTGGACTGTCCTTAACACAGAGGAGATGTCCTTATTTCAGGGTCAAGTCCATTATAGCGTGGAAGTAGTCTGTGTAAGTGAAATCACTGTGTCTACCTTTAGGAGGAAGACAGGTTTTTCTGTGAAGATGACTACTCGACAGAACATGTATCTTCTATCTTGCTATCAGTGGATAAGTTAGTTTTAACTCCTTATCCACCAAATACCTAGATTGATTATAACTCTTTTACCACTCAGGGTTTCATACTCAAGATTGGACTCTGCAACTGATAGTAATGAGGTATGTTTCAATGCCATATTCCAAACTCCAATACCACATTCCAATACCACATTCCAATTCCAATATCATTCCAATTCCAAACTCCAATACCACATTCCAATACTCATGTTTGCATTCACAGTACACTCACAAGTTAGAAGCAACAGACACTCAGCTCTTCTGGAACTCGTCAAACAAGAATGTGGTGATTGGTCTTTTTGATTCTTTTAAGCAAGCACAGGTGCAGTTACTGTAAATAGTGGTATTTACTGCTTACATGTCCACAAGGAGCTTCTTGCCTACCAAAACCTTGGACATTGGGACCTTGAGCCTGTCTTTATTTCCAGGGCTCTATTCTACTCTGTAGCAACGCAATCACTTACACTGTGTGCATGTGAACTATGAACCTGTCCATGCACCTATCCAAACCTTGTTTATAGCTACACCTGCTGACATGTATGTTTATTGATCCAGGAACTAAAGAGATACTTGTCCACTGAAGTCCTCAAGTCCATTTTAACCCGGAAAGATCTTGCCGAGAGTGAACTCAAAGAAGAGGTATGTCATGTCTTGTGCTGTTGTTGCTGAGATAGGTTACAATCATTGTAATAGTCCAAGGGGTTGCCGGGCAGTCCCGAGATTAGAAAATCTCTGTTGAGTCCTACTCTTACTCCTCACCTCACTTCAAGAAAGAGACACACTAGCTTAGGGAATACCATGTTGGACCGACTTCTCCTCGACATCGGTAACAAATATGTCCAGTATGTGGATGAGGTAAGTTCCCTTTCATTACTGTGATAGCCAGACAAAACAGTAGCTATCATTTAGAAGCAGCTGCAAGTTATGGTTGGGGCAAGAGGTTAGAGAAAGTAAAAATCTCCTTCTTTAGGCTGTCCTAACTTCCCTATATGAATGAATTTATCTATTCTGCCAACCCCCCCCCCACAAAGTAGTGTCGTTACGTTACATGAATGTGCATTATTTAGAGTATTCCAAGTGATCCTCAGCTGCAGGGCGTACTGGCTGTGAGTATGGACGACATCGTAAGCAGTAACTGGCTAAGTGAGTGATTACAGGGGCACACTCATTCAGAGTAGAGGGGAGGAGAGAGGTCTATTGGCAGACTCATCTTAAGTGGTAAAGGGTAGCTGGAGGTATATATTAAATTGCACGAGGGGTAGAGGTATATTAAGTAATTACAGGGGCACCACTAAATTAACTTGCTCTATAACATTGTATGCAGTTACCCTCACCAATACTCAAGTGGTTCTTCAAGGCATAGAACAGAGAGGGTATTTGGTAGCTAGTTCACATGTGGCCAATATATTCGGCTGTGACCACGAACCCAAGATGAAGAATGGTGTCTTTGTCAGTAAGAAATCGTGGGTAGGAAAAATTCAAGATCTGCAGGTATGCACATATCCATGTTAGAATACTAACACATATCCATCTTAGAATACACACATATCCATGTTCACATATCCATCTTAGAATACTAACACATATCCAATCCTCTTTTCTCTAGTACTTCACAACTCAATCAATGAGGGAAGAGTTTGATCACATTCCTTGGCTGCCCCTTTCGGTGATTATCCCTCCTGGATCTTCAAGGGATGGAGATGAAGGGTCCGGTATAATCCACACTGACAGGGAGGCAAATTTAAATGTTCTGTTGGGTACTCTCGGACCGTCTGAGGGTAAACGACTAACAAACCCAATGGGGGAAGCCATGGGGGGTACAGTGAGCAGTGTTAGGCTGAATGATTCTGAGAAGTTGGAAACTGAGAAGTCGTCAATCCAACTGCAGCGAGTGGCCCCCAGATGTCACTGTCAGGTGGTGTATGTGACATATGGCGATCAAGTAGAAGCTGAGATAGCAGGCTGTTCGTCTCCTAGGAGTAGATCTGTCAGTACAGGGGAAAGAATAGTCAGGGGATTGTTGGTAGACAAATTCCTGAGAGTTACCCTCCCCTGTACGAGGGAGGGGAGGAGGAGGGGAGGAAGAGGAGGGGAGAAGAATTAGGGGGTTATTGATACTGAGATTATTGATAGTTCCTTCTCCCTCCTGAAGTAATATGAGGGAAAGAATTGTTGGGGGGAGGGTGTGTTGCTAATAGTTCTACCACCCCCTCCCCCCCTACCTGTTGTAGTAAGAGGGAGTGGAGGGGGGAGGAGGGGTTGCTAATAGTTCTGCCACCCCCTCCCCCCCTACCCATTGTAGTAAGAGGAAGTGGAGGGGGGAGGGGGGTTGAGTGGTTGCTGGTAATAGATTTTTTCATACTTATTTCTTTCTATAGCCTCATGGTAGCATTTTAAATAGCACTGCTGACGTAGACACCTTTACCTTTCGCTATCCGTCAGTTGAAATCTGCACCACTTCTGTATGTAAATAATAATAATATTAGTAACTGGTTGTAATGGTCGTTATCACAGTACCAGTATGCCCTCATTATGGACATCATCAATAACCTTCTGCTTCACAAAGAATTGAAGGAAAAAGTGTGCAAAATAATTATGAAGTTTTATTTTCTTCTTTGTCATGGCCGTCTTTTGATTTTATAGGAGGTTCTGGATCGCCATGCTCGCATGAAGTTTGCCCTCCAACTGAGTAGCAACATCAAGGACCCCAGGAAAGCAGTCTTGTCTCAACAAAACAAAGTCAAGTATGCATGCTTGCAAACACACGCCAGACTTGATGCAGTCTCCATTGTAATGTAATGTTTTCAGAAAGTGTTTACAGGCCTTACATCAAGCAGAGACGGCTCTCTTTTTGGAGGAAAGAGATGGGTAAGTTCAACTGAAGACCAAATGACTTTGCAGGAGTAGCAGTGACACACAACATTGCTGCCATTTGATATGTGTGTTTGTTTAACAGTGATAGGCACGAGAAACTGGAGAGTCACCTAGCAATTGCCAAGGAAGATTTATCTGCTGCAAGCTTGAAACTGAGTGTCCTGGTCAACTCCTTTAGACAGAGTCAGCTCTACTCCACCCCCAAAAGGTCCACAGATATGGCTGGTAAAGGGTTTGTAGTTACATATCTTTTGTATAGTCCTTAATGACCTTTCCAATGCTCTGTGTGTGTGTGTGTGCGTGCGTGCGTGTGCGCATGTGTGCGCGTGTGTGAATTAGATCCTGTGTTGAGGATTGAAATCTGGGTGGATGACGCACACTGGTCCCTCTCCCACAACGATGGACAGCTACGTCTGGCAGACATCTCCTTCACTAACTTCTCCTACAACCGCCTCACCTTCTCTGATGACTCAGGAGAGCACAGGCTGGAGTTGGGAACTTTTAAAGTTCAAAATCTCATGCCAAACACACCTCCAATCTATCAGGTGAAGACAGTAACTGTGGCCATCTTGCTCCAGATGACAGAAATTCTGTTTATTATTATTATTATTATTATTATTATTATTATTATTATTATTATTATTATTATTATTATTATTATTATTATTATTATTATTATTCTAGCAAGTTCTTGTTCCCTACGACCCCAAGGAAAAACATTTGAGAGTGGACAAGAATGTAACTTTGAGAGTCTATTGTAAAGACAAAGCTCCTGGTACTTAATTAACCCATTAATGTCTGTATTATGGATGTTTATTAACCCTCTCATGTCTAATATTTGCATACCCTCACAGTTGCTGGTATTTTGGTGAAGGAGCATTTGGAGGTTAATGTTGTTCCACTGACCGTCAGTCTTACAGCACGTTTCTTCCAGACCATGCAAGACTTCTTCTTTCCCAAAGCCGAGGAGACAACTGACATTGGCGAACCTGACCACACCCACTTATTTGGACCCACTGGTGTCCAACGTAAGTCTCTCACAGAGGTTATCAAATACACTCTCCAACCCCCACTCCTCACACTCCAACCCCCACTCCTCACACTCTAATCCCCATCCTACATCATACAGATATTACACAGTGGGTGATAAAGGTCTATAGTGTTATGTAATAGTGGGTGTGGTTATATTACATGTGGTCACTGTCATTTCCCCAGCGTCTCCCATATTTGGTGATATACCTGATGGAAACAGTGCTCTTCTCACTCGAACAACTTCCTCTCGGAGGTCAACTCTGTCCACCTCTGCATCCATGACCACTTCTAGCATCATCTCCACCAACTACTCTCCTCCCTCATCCCCTCGTCCACACGTGAGTCATGTGACCTGGTCTGATGTAATGATAATCCTAATAAAATACAGGGAAAGAAGAAGATGGACGATGTGGAGAAGATGAAAGTATGTCTGAACTGTATAGCTATTATTGTTAGGTCCCATGTCTGTTATCAGAGACTCCACTTTACTTGGTTGTACTTTCTATTACAGAACAGAGCAACCCAAACAAAGACATTTATCTACGTCAAGATTCCTCAGACAGCTCTCTGCATCACTTACAAAGTAGGCCATAACACAATAAAGCATGGGTGGGGTTAGTGGGCGGGGTTAGTGGGTGGGGGTAGTGGGCTGGGATAAATATAATCCGTTTCTTTCTCAGAGTGAGAATGTAAGCTTCAAGGACCTTCAGAACCAGCGTGTGACTGTCCCAACGCTAGAGTACCATAACCGTAACTGGACATGGACAGACATGTTGATGGAAGTGAAGAAGGACTATAAGATGGCTATTGTTGGACAGACCATCAAGAGTGCCATTGGAATGAAAGCAGCAGATGACATGACTGGTCTAGTGTCTCCAAAGATAAAGAGGTAATGAATCTGGAGGTGCCACAGAGCTAATGTATCCACTAATGTAGTGGGTGGTTAGCTAAAGTAGTGGGGTGTGTTCACTAATGTAGTGGTGGGTGGTGCATTCTTGGGGTGTAATGTGGGGGGGGGAGGGGGGATTCATTCACTAATGTAGTGGGTGGTGCATTCTTGGGATGTAATGTGAGGGGGGGGGGGGGTTTGTTCACTAATGTAGTGGGGTGGTGCGTTTCATAGTCTTGTTTATTAGGTATGCAAGTCCTGGAGTCATGTTACTGGGACCTACTCAGGTATGAAACTATAATAAAATTATCTTACTATGTGGTGTGTAGCCATTATGTCCTAGCTTTCTTACTTGATTCTCCCACTTCTTATATACTCTCACTGGTTCCTCACCCTCACTTGTTCCTCACCCTCACTGGTTTCCCACCCTCACTGGTTCTTCCACACCCTCACTGGTTTCCCACCCTCACTGGTTCCTCACCCTCACTGGTTTCCCACTCTCACTGGTTCCTCACCCTCACTGGTTTCCCACCCTCACTGGTTCCTCACCCTCACTGGTTCCTCACCCTCACTGGTTCCATACCCTCACCGGTTTCTCACTCTCACTGGTTCCTCACCCTCACTGGTTCCATACCCTCACCGGTTTCCCACTCCTCACCCTCACTGGTTTCCCACCCTCACTGGTTTCCCACCCTCACTGGTTTCCCACCCTCACTGGTTTCCCACCCTCACTGGTTTCCCACCCTCACTGGTTCCTCACCCTCGCTGGTTAGACAACCAGTAACAGCAAAATTATGACTGAGAATATAGTGAGAGAGGTGGTTAGTAAATTGTGACAGAGAGAAGCCAGATAATTCAAACTGTCAGTAATAATTAACTGTAGGGCAGAGGCCAGACACTGATACTCGATGTGTACTAACATAAGATTGTCTGAATGGTCTCTCTTTTTAGAGTAAGCAAACTGGAATAAAGGGAAAGAAACTATTTGGGAGACTAGGTAACAAGGATGGTGAAGAGGAAACAGCAAAAAGTAAGCGAGAGGTTCTATATCTGATGAGCATGAGATATATAGTACGTACCATCATTGTTAGGTGCACCGTCTTCACCACATACATCATCCTCATCCAACCTGACCTATCAGCCTCCTCTTGACTTCACTGAGCCCGAGACTAACCTCAAGAGGACTCTAAGGAACATCACTAAGCTGACACAGAATGCACAAAAGAAATAATAATTATTGATCAGCCATAATTAATCAAGTTTACTCTGTATGGTAGTGCAGCCATATTATGTATACTTGCTCAGAATTTCTTTGTTCTCTTGTGTACTGAATTTTCAGCATATTTCTATTTGATCTGGAGGATTTCTTTCCATCTCAATAATTTAATTAAAAGTTAAAAGAGAAAATTGATTAAAATAGCCATGAGTTCTTTAGTATGTGTGGTGCAAATCTAAAAACAATTTTATCGTCCTGAGCTTTCCTATGTCGTCTCTTCTCTTTTTTATGACTTAACCGGAGCTTGTTGCTGATCTGAGACTCAATTACCTGTGCCATGTCAGACTAGAGGGATACGATCTTCATTAAAGTCTGAAGTGAGTGGTATTGGATACTACTTACCTGCCATGCTTCTATCTGTAGCTGTAGCTTAAACTTTTGCTGCACAGCAAGCATTAATTGATCATTGATAGTCTTCATTTCTTCCTTTAGTTGCATGTTTTGAGTCTCCAGTTCGTATCTGTAATAATAATTCAGTTTTTCCTTGAAGTATATACTTGTGTAAATGATAGCTATACCACAGGAGAATCACTTATCCTACAGAGATATACCTCCAACAGAGTTCTGTTTCTCTGCTGTTTTCTGTCTCCACATCCACGATTTCATGGAGTCTGTCATAGGTTCTGTGTGCAGGCTTGAGAGTAAGAATCTTCTCATCCTATATATTATAATGAGATTATTATCATTAATGAAAGGTGGCTCACTTACTGGAATTTCAAACCCATCATCACTGTATATATAGACATCACTGGATGGAGAAGCAGCACTGGACAGGTTTTCATAGTTTCCTGTTTCATGCAGCTCATCATACAGAGACATATCTGAAGAGGTTGAATCATGAAGGACCCTAGAACTTATATCCTGTAAAAATAACAGGTAGTTGTATTAGTACAGTGGAAGCAGCCCCCTGAAATGAGAGTGGAACCCCTCTAGTCCAAACCTCCTGAGGAACCCCTCTAGTCCAAACCTCCTGAAATGAGAGTGGAATCTCTCTATTCCAACACTCTGATATAAGGACAGTATACAGTGGTACCCTTTATTCCAACCCCATGAAATGAGGACTCTCCTATAATAAGTATAATATTATATGCATGTGATATGTCCCAAATAACAGCTTGTGTATGAATATTAATAAAACTTCACCCCCTGAAATCCCCCTAAAATGAGGCTATTTCTCTAATCAGGACACCTTAATTTCTCCTAAGGTGTCTAGAATAGAGGTTCCACTGTAATAATAATTCAAGTGAATACATAGCTATCACGGAGATGGTAGTGTAGATATTATTGCACATTGTGGTACAGCTAATCCTTCCTACACTGCAGCAGCAGCATGCAGTACCTTTCCATCTAGTTTCAATTGGAGTTGCTGGAGAAGATCTTTAGAATGGTCAAGTTCTTTATTTCTGGACTGAAGCTGCAGGGTTAGGGTTCATGTGGTATCGTGTGTATAATAGACTGTAAATTACTGTCAAATTAATGATTAATTACCAATTCTTCTTGACTGTGATACTGATCTCTCCAGAAGCCAGTCTCCACTTTATAGTCCTCAAGCTCTGTATAGAGCTTCTCACATGATTTGTGCATGGATGAGATATTTCGTCCTAGAGTCTGGTTCTCATTTTGCACCTTCTCAAGCTGTATATTATGTATAACTGAATAGTTTTTTGGGGGATCAAAATTATTTTTTAGCCTTACAAATTTCTGATATTGGGAACTATCCTCTTCCAGTCTCCATTTCTGTGTCTCACTCTCTTCTAATCTTTTCTTTAGTGCTTTCAACTGAATTTCATAGTTTTTTGAAATCTGTATTAAATGCAATGGAGTATGACTGCAGTATCCTTAAATAAAGCATGCATGAAAATTATGAAAGAATAACTTGACAAATACCTCCGTTAACTGATCCTTTAGCTGCAAGTTTTCTTCGCGGAGTCGCTTAAGAGATCTGTGAAGACTCTCTTGAATAGAATTAGCTGCAGCCCTTTCATGCTCCAGGCTGCATTGGCACGTGTCCAGCTCCTCTTCTAGTTCTGAGACATGAAGTTCTGCGACTTTCTTTACTTCTTGCAACACCTTGTGTTTGTGTTTTTGTGACTCCAGTGACTATCGAGGGAGAGAGATATTATTCTCACCACGGTTTGTTTAGTGTTGCTAGCTAACCTGTTCTAAAAGTGCAATTTCTCGCTGTAGAGCGCTCAGTTCACTTTTCAGGCTTTCGTTTTCTTCAAACAACTTTTCCTCACGACTAGCAGCTAAGACAAGATCTTTATCTTTCTGTTGCAATTCTGCGTAAAGGAGGGAGTCTTCTTTGTCCGCAACCACAGCCATCGAATTTCGCGGCGAATACCACTTAGACAATCATTACCACGTTATATTATAATACAGACTTGTTAATTTATAAGGTAGCAGGTATACGTATAATCATAGGTAGCTGTTATTATTCATTAATAATTATTATTATGAATGATTACTGGTCCTTCTCCAGTGTAGTAGTTAGTGTAATGGCTCTGTCTTTTGCTCTTTGAAATGTTTCTGCAGGATATCCATAATAATAGCTGTCATGGTGATTACATGTTATAATGTATGTTTACCTAGCACAGCAGCCACTGTACTCTTCAAGTTATACCTACAGAAGAAGTAATGGACAAGCTGTGAATCTAACAAACACAAGAAATGCTTCACAGATTGTGTGCAAACTAAATGCTACAGAGGAACCCAGTCATTCCTGACACTCTGAAGTGGAGGCCTGGTCTCATTTTAGGAGTGAAGTTAATTTCTACTAAGGTGAAAATATCCAAGTACTCTAACATGGGAGTGACCCTGTTGGAATAGAGGTGTCAGGTGGGTGTTGGATTAGGTGTCCTCATTTCAGTGCTGTAATAGAGAGGTGTTCTCATTAGAGTGTAGAAATAGAGGGGTTGATAGGTGTTGTCCTCATTCAGAGTGTTGAAGTAGAGGGGTGGATAAGTGTAGAGGGTTCCATGTAATTTTAATATTTACTTACTTTGTTTGTGGGACTTGTTTTTCAGCATTCTTGCTACATTATCCAGTACAATAAATAATTATGGCCGACCAAGAATAATAATTATTATACCTGCTCTGATGAGTGAGGTGGAGTCTAAATTGGACAGAGCCAGTGGTTTCTGTCCGGAAGCCATATCTACTCAAATGCGTACCCTAAATGTCAATATATTATAGCTTTATGCTTTGTAATTATTGTGTACATACATACCCCTACTATTATAAGCATACACCTCAAAACGTCATTTCAAGTGCATAATAGTCCCTAATAGGCATCTAAGTCCATAGTAATGTGCAAGTTTACATACACTGAAATCCTTGGAGCAAGCAACATAAGTGATGTCATCAATCTCTGGAGGGCCTCCAGTGAAGAACCTCTTTAACTTATCCCTTATCCTCTTTCCAATTGGTCTCCAGGTACTCACATTCAGGACATAGGAACCTGATTATGATACCATCAAACAGAGAGTCTTGTCAATGCTTTGTTACCTGGGCTGGTTGGCAGGTCCAGATACCCGTAGCCCTCTGCTCTGTGCCTGTCCCAACGATCCAGTGATGCCACTTCAAATAGAATTTTTGGCCACTTTGAAATAGAATCTATTAGTTATAGAATATAATATATTATGCATCTCTATGGACATGACACACCTTCAGAGGAGGTGGGCTGATGACAGAGGAGAGAGAACTCCATAGGACAAGCAAAGTGAGCAATATCATCCTGAAGAGTCATGGAACAAGGTATTAGAGGTGAAAAAAGGTCACTCATTCAGGAGCAAGAGGTGTAGAGTATGTGTGCTGCTAACACAGGTGTCCTCTGGTGGTTGCAGGTGGATGGTTAGGGGAATGCATGGATGGATAACTTACTTTATGTTTGGAGCATATCTGAGTGATAACTACAGGAAGTTGGCTTCGAGGTGATATAGAGTAATCCTTATCTTCTATCTCCCAAACTAAGTGGAGCAAACAGATGAGATGGTAAGCATACTTGTTAATATCAGCTAGCTTACATTCTGGTAGCTCTAAGTGAGCAGTGACATAGAGATGATCATATTCAAATCCTTTGGCAGACACTGAAACAAACATAATAATAATTATAAATAATAATATTGAACTCAAAAGAAAGTTGGAAGATGGATTAATTGAAGTCTGTATCATATTCCACCAACCTGGCCCACCCAGAGACTATGAATGGTAGTATAATAAGGCCCCTCCCTTCCACTCTGTCATGCCATCATCTTACTATCATCTTACAATAATTATTTGTGGAAGTAAAATAATATATAATGGGTGATTCTATGTGTAAATCCTCGACATTACGTCATTTGTAATATACTTGTAATATTCAATAATATATAATAAGATTACTGACTATAAAATAAGATTACTGTAATATACTATAAGAATACTGTAAGGAAATTTACACATAGAAGGACCCTATATAATACCTATTTCTCCTAGCATCATGACACTCAGAGAACCTTCTCCAGGCTGTAATAAGAAATCAGTAGTCTCTAATTAGCAGAATGTCATTCTATATACTCACTGGTTCCATAAAACTGCTGCCTACACTGATAGAGAGGTTGCTAAGATGCTGGCTGTATAGCTACACAGATGCAAGATAAATTAAATTAACTATGTACACATAGTTTAAATGCCTCCTAGTCTACAGAATGAGATGGGCAATGAATCTGAAATACTATGTGTGTGGATTATTGAATGGGTACATAGCCAGATAAATACAATCTAAAGCCACCTTTATGCCCATTTCTACGTCATTCATCTCTACAAATGCACCGTTTTGGAATCTGCTGAACTAAGAATTCCAGACAGGACTTGGTTGTATCTAAGTATTTGTCTATATCATCAAAACCCCCTTGCCACATGAGCATGTAGGAGAAAATATGCAGTAGCTAAAAGTATTCATTACAGAGCGATAAATTCATTGCAGAGTGATAGATGACTTAGCAGTCTTCATGAGAAATATATTTATCACAGAATCAGATATCATGAATGTCACAGGTAACTGACCAGGTCAACATGATTCCTTACATCAGTGCTCTATAATAGTTGATTGAGCAACTAAGAAGGGAATTCTTGTTGTTGTTGTTATTGTTGTTTACATTCATGCTGATCATTCTATAGGGTTAGAATAGTGGGGTGCCACTCTATGTTATAGAGGTGTCCTCATTTCACAGAGTTGGAATAGTGGGGTTATTCTAACTCTGTGAAATGAGGATATCAAACAGCACTTAATTATTATGAATTACATTGTATCAGCAATAGAAGGTGATTTTTGGCTAGTGGAAGAACAGGTAAATAGTGTAGGTGTGTTTATTATGAGACGGCTGATGTTGAGACTAATTCCCTAACAAGGAATCCTTATGTAAAGTAGGGAACCTCATTTCAATTACATGGGGTTTTTATCCTTTAACTAGTATGGCTTGTGCTCAAAAGTGGAAGTTGTGGTCTGATCAAGCCATGTATGTGTGAAGCTGTCAGAATGGAAAAGACAGTGTGATTGCATAATGTTCCTGTGGAGATGCTTTAGCGACAAGTGAATGGCAGTATTGAGATGGTCCCAGAAAAATCAGTGATTTCTTTGGAAGGTAGAGGTGCCTTGTATAGAAAACTGAATCTCATATCTAGTGGCTAAAAAACATTCTCCAATTGATCATTCAGAATGACCATAGCTCACACACTTCTGTAAAAGTGAATTTTGCTGAGAAAAAAATTATGTGCACAGACTCTGCTTACCCGCCCACACCATTCACATAATATTACAACCCCTCCCCCTCCCCCTCCTCCACCGTGCATTTAAATCCTTTAAAATGCACCAATATCTAACAGACACATGTTATGACACTTGATAGTTATTAAGCTGGACATGTTGCTGACACCCAATATTCTGTGACACCAGATATTGTGACAGCTGATATTCTCATGGCAGAGGCATGGGGCTGATTATTATTCTTTTAACCCCCAGTGCACAGGCTGTCTGCTCCATCAGAGACCTTTAAAGTGCCAAAGTCAGTCACTCCTACTGAAGATCACTTAGAACCTGGACCCATTACTCCTCTAGTCAGTCACAGCTGAGTTTTTGAAAAGGTTTGAAAAGGTTATGATCTTGCAGGCTCATGAACCATGTTTTGTAGCATGGCTTAAAGATAAATCATTCACAAATCTGTGTCTGCCTCACCATCTTCAATATAAGGAAGCAGTGTCTCTCCTAATTCTACTGGTTTTATTGAACTTCAGCTGTCATGACTATTGTATCACCTGTATCTGCCGTATCTATCTCAAACAATTCTGAATGTGCTAGCTCTGATATGCTAAGTGAAGTGCTAGTTCTTCTGAATTAATACTCCATTACCAATAGTGAAGTGCCACAAGAGCTAAAAGAGAAGAAACAAAAAAGAATTGAAGAAATTAAAGAACATCGTGAGAAGAAAATCAGAGAGAAAGAGATGAATGAGAGGAATAGAGAAAGGGAGAGGAGAATTTGTAGAGAAAGAAATGTGGAAATAAAGATTGGAAAAGATGTGAGATGTAAAAGACAAAGAAAGGAAAATTATATTATGTCTTTGTCTTTATCTGATAGTAAAGTATCTAAAACAGATGGTACTGTGTGCCCAAAATGTGGCATGGCATATTCAGATGACTGATGACAATGGGTAATTAACGGTACAATTTCCAGTGTACAAGTAAAAATAAACACCTGACAGTTACTTTTGTGAGGAATGCAGTAACTAAATAACTCTTTGTGCTTGTGTAAATTATTTTATTGTCTCATAATGTTTTATAACTACACACTCTGTCTCCTAACTGCATTCTCTACAGTAACCTGTTGCAGAGTCTGATGATAAGAGAATAGCCTTCTTGTTAAAAAAAATGACAGTACTTGTTCCTATTCTTCTTGCAAAAATAGAGCATTTCTCTGTTTGTGGTGGGCAGTGTCTCATAATTGCCACACCTATTCTATAGCAGCTAAGTAACTATGTTAAATATCCATGTATCCATTCAATTAGCTTCCAATAGCTTGCCACAAACTTCTGAAGTGCAGTAGAACTTGGAACTGAACTTAGTGAGTTGTAGTATTGGTGATACCATAGGATGTAGCTTCTCAGGAGGCTTTGTTGACTGAAAAATGCTATCTTTGGTGTGATAAAAACATACTCTCTTGATGCATAATCAATCACCTTGTCTACCACTACCTTAAAAATACTGTCCCAAATATCACCCTGAAATGAGGTCATACCCCTTTAGGATACAGAATGAGGTCATGCCCCTTTAGGATACAGAGTAGCTTCATACCTCAGATAATATCTGCTCTTCTTTAAGTCTGTCCTCAGTGGAAATGGGTGTTGAAGCATGTTCCAACCAGTACTCAAACACCTCTAGTGAGGGTCGGGGAAAGAAATATACGTACCAACTAATCTTCAAGATTAGCATCCTATGCAGGAATACCTCTATGTCTGTTTTTAATTCTGTAGGCTGGCTTGCCTTTATTGAAGTCTGGTTTTACAGTAACCATTCCTCTAGCATCAATCTGCATTCAGCAAGAGAGTATGTGTCACATCCCAAGTTAAAGACCATCTTTTTGAATTAATTATGTTGTATAACATGACCTCTATTGATATTGTTGTTCCAAGGTCCCATAGTACTTACTGTTATGTGACATAACACATGCTCATCTGTAGGATCAACTCTGCATTATAATAACACAGTTTGTGAGTGTGGTGACCCTTTACCAAATCTTACCCATCCATCTGCCTGAGGTCTGCCATGATGAACATGGTTTGGGAGGGAGGCAAGGTGACACGATGAGATATCCTCTCGTAATTACTGGGTTTATATGACACAGGATTAGTAATAACAGTAGAATTGAGACCTCTACATGAATACAGATACTGATATATATCACATTGACCTCATTATTAAGTAAATGCCTTACCGGTTAATTCTAGGGATATTTCTTCTTCTGACAGTAGAAGCATGCTTTGAAGCAAATGTTTGATCATCAAAACTTGAGTCAGTGATAGGAGGGTTAACCTACACACATACATTCAGAGCCAGGATTCAATCATCATGGGCTTGGATTACAGAAACCCATTAAACCAAGGTAATAAGGCTCCCTCCCACTCTCTAACCAATGTAACGGGATTTTTGTAGCCATCTTTGTCCAAGTAGGAGAACAGTCTTCTGTTTGCCCTCCCTCCTCTCTTTCTGTAATGGAAGCAAAACTTACTAACACATGTCATACAGTAAAATTACTCCAAGGTTGGTCTCACGGTACCTGAGTTCCAGTATATCTCGATGGTACTGCTCCTCCAAAGTGTTAATACAGTTGTTGGCATCAGCATACACTTCCTCCTCATGCTGTACACAAATTTACTCCTTTATTTACATGTGTGCAAACAGAGATTAGCCCCCACAGACAGGTTTATCAAACAATGTCAAAACACATGCTCTCAGAGTGACACTACACTCTAAGATATCACCAATGCCTCCATGAATTCCATTTCAGAGGGGAATTCAAAGTGTCCAAAGATGTTCTAGCTACCTTCACACTGAGTCTCTCTTACTTGACTGAATATTTTCTTTTGCCACTTGAAAGTCCATTCCTCGCATTCTAAACATCACCCAGTGTAACATAGCTATAGCAACACATGTGCAATACCTTGAGTTGAACCTTGATCCCCAGCTGGAGTACCAATCCGGATGGAATGTCCTCTTAAGTCTTGCAGTAGTGCGTTAGTATTTCTTGAAGAGGAGAGTTTACGTAACTCGGCTCTGAGTCAATAAAGGTACACTGTGTAGCAGGTGTAGATTACCACATATAACCATTACTGGTTCAACTTAGAACCAAAAGTTTTAGTGTAATAATGATAATAATAATAATAATAATAATAATAACAGCAACAGCAGTGTTATTGCTACAGAGTACAGCACCCTGTATTAGCTAAGAGTGATTTTTTGGGAGGAGTACAGCAACAGTTAGGTGATCGACCCTGTAGTGAACAGGACTCGTTGTCATGGTAACTTATGGTGTGTACTAAATGAAAAATAGTCCAGCTATTTAACTTACTTGATATAGAAGTTTTTGAGACTATCCCTAGTGTAATATGTTACAGCTTCAGTATCCATAGTGAAGTCTTAGTAATGATACAAGAATGCGGCGGCAAACACAGTAGAGTAGAAAGTGGATGAACATTGACCCCAGAACTAATGGGCGTGGTTCACCGTTAATTACTGACGTCATAGTTGACAGTTGAATGAAGGAGAGATTCGGCCTCTAGTTTGTCGTTGGTGGTTATTAGTACTATTTCTAGTGTGCTACAGTTTATGTACAGTTCATGTGGTAAGTGGATCAGATAATAGACCGTCTTTGGTCCTGTTTTGAAGATGAATTGTAGCTAACTATCTACCTACGGAGTATCTAGCTATTTAGCTAGCTATAACTACATATTATTTGCCACCTATAACATAACAATTATTACAAGTTAGCTAGCTAGTCAACTGTTGGGTCATCTCAGGGCTAAATGTGCTACAAATGTACTCTCAATAAGTTGTTGCTACATAATATTCACAGCCATCAGTATATCCCCAGAGAATTATTATTACTGCTTGTGGCTAGTTAGGATTTATCTGGTATGTGTGTGTGTGTGTGTGTTCTACAGAGTTCTGAGAGACGATAGAGAAGATTACACTCATAAGCTTTCCATCTTGGGCTAGACTGTCAGGAGGAGATGGGTCTCTCGAAGAAGCAGATACCATATATAGCAGCTGCTATAGTCTTGTTTGTGGGAGGAGTTTTATTCTTTGCTTTCCCGTAAGAGTAAGAATAGTTATGATCAATAGTTTCTGGCCTCAGCCTACCTCAGGGAATATGTGCTGTTTGAGAAGCCATTTTTTACCTCTCCTCTGTGGTGGTGTCTGTATGCTGTAGTTGTAGTCAATCTATTAATTGCTTTGTATGCTTTAATCATGTTATAACAAGGTTCTGTGTCACCATTAATAGTCTGGTAGTTGATAGTTAAGACCACTTTTTAAATGGATGACCCATTTTAAAGGTATTGTAGACTTTGAGAGAAACCTTAAGAATAACTTGAGTACCTGTTATGTTTTTTGTCTTTACTTGTTATGTTTTTCATGGTGGTAACTTGACCAATGGTTACTGGTGATTGTTACTGACAGTGACAGGTAAAGATTGGAATAAGTTAATATCTGACCGTATGAGGTGTGCTGGGCAGGTGGTGTAACTGGACGGGCCATGTTCAATGAAAGTCTAGCCTGAACCCAAGTCTCGGCTCTCTTTTTTGGTAGGAAAGGAGAAGAGACAGACTGTCTAAACAATATTTAGTTGGGAAACTTGGTGGTGTAGTTGGTTAATGCATGCATGTGGCAGACTACATGTGGCAGACTACATGTTTTCCTTTCTTCCAATGTAAAGAAGCCTAGGCTGATAAAAGCCTGGTCTTATTGTAGTATATATACATAATATATCCTTATCCTGGACCTTGATTCTAACCAGAATATCATTATACGAAGTATTTTTAGCAGTTACTTAGTGACACAGTTCCTTTTAAGACATGAGAGATTTATATTAGGAGCAGTTTTATCTAAGTAGTGATGTTCAATCATTCTCTGTGCCAATTAAAACAGCATAGCTATTGTCCCCATGGGTCCATTCAGACTAGCTAAGACCTAGCCTAACCTGCATATAGCAGGTGTATAGTTACCTTCCTGTGTGTATATATACAAACTATTTCCCTAGGGTGAGAAACCTAATGACATTTTACTGGGGACATGATAATGGAGCACTAATGATCATTCCTATCCTAGCTGCTATCACTATGGGGCTACTCTATCTCTTTGTACTCTCAACATTCTTCCTGGCCTCATTTGTGGACCCAGGAATCTATCCTAGAGGTGAGTCCCATTATGTGGATAGGTCAAGTCTCCCTGAACAGGACTCTATGCTTTCAATGGGCCTAAGAATCAAGTTTAAAGGTCATGTTGTGAGACACCATGCCAGAATTATGTACATTGTGAATTCTAATAATTACTTTATTGTGGAAACATGATCTGTACTAATAATATGTAAACTAATAAACTTAGTCCTCTGGTGTGAGGATGAGAGGGTGGTGCATTCCTCTGCAACTGCTGGTATGGCTTACTCTCTCTTCTAGAGAACAAGTCTTCCCACACCATCCTCTCTAACTTGCTGTGTCAACACCAAAATTTTACTAATTGTTAATTTACTACTTTTTGTAACCATGCGCATGTACATGTGCTGCACATGTACACATGCACAACATATTGGAGAATGTCATCATAAAGTGCATCTCTAATGACCCATTGGGAATGGAATGTTCTAGTGTTGGACCTGATGTCCACAGGATTAACCACTCCCATCTCTCTCTCCCCTCCCCTTAGAGTATACTGATGAAGAGGATGACTTCAGAGCTCCCCTATATCGGCAGATAGATGTCAATGGTATACAGGTGAAGATGAAGTGGTGTGAGACCTGTAAATTCTATCGGCCACCGAGATGCTCCCACTGTTCCATATGCGACAACTGTGTGGAGGTCTGTCATCTTGATTGATGTTGGTTATTCTGTGCATATAGAGTGTGTATGGCACTGTGTCCCTCACCCGATAAATAACACATACTCTATATATCTATATCTTCACATCTAGCTAAACTAGAAATATGCTCCTCCACCGCCCCCACACACCTCCCCTACACCCATGCACACACCTGGACCTGGAAGTGAGGTCAGTATTGTTGAGCATAGCAGTGTGAGTGATGTGGTGCCATCATATCCTTTGGAAATGCGCCCACTAAAACTAAAGTAGCTATTTTCATCTCTACTGCATGTTTTTGCTGTTAACTTGACTGCTGTGGCTAGGTAGATCCTTTAACGTTCTTGTCAGTTTTGATGAAGCTGATGGTATCCCCGTGCATTCCTCATGACTAAGAGCATATTACATGGTACAGCAGAATGAGCAGTTAATCTGGTGGCCAAGTGGCATCTATGAATACTTGGGAGTCAGGTCTCAGGTTCTGCTCATGCAAGTAGGTCAGGCTCTGTTCATTTCAGTGTTGACACTGCTGTGACAACAATAGCATACACTCACCACTAAGCTAATACCTGAAGCATTACTAGAACACACACAAATAGAGATATTATATATTATACTTGATGTGCTTACCTGGAAATAGTATGCTTGATGAGTTATCTGGATAAGAGGGTTATCATGCTTAATGGGGTTATGTGGATATATTATGCTTGTTGAGGTTATCTGGAGATGGTTTAGGCTTAGGTAGATTATGCTCAACATTATTCTATTCTGCAATGCTAAAAAAAAGTTGCCCATTATTCTCAAAACATTATTCTTCTTAAAACAACAGTTATAGTTTGTTAAACTAATGTTTCTACATAGTCCTGTAAAGTTTGTCCCTGCTGATCTCCAAAAGTGGCCTTCAGTAGTGAACTAGAAGCCATTTTTGACACTATCAAAAAACTGAAACATGCCACATGGCTTATCACATGCTCAATCACTGTATAGTCACCAATAGTTCATGAAACCACCAATGGAATTAGGCCTATAGAGTAGATCCATTTTCATCAGGACCACTCAGAGGACTTCAAAATTAGCTGTACAATGACCAGGTGCAAAAAGAGCTCAAATTATTCCCAAAATGTGCCCCATTATTCTAGCATTATGCTTGATTCCAGGCAGTCCCTATTATTCCTAAAATTATGCCAGCATAATCTACCTAAGCCTAAGATGGTTACTTAAATTGGTTATGCTTGATGAGGTTATTTGGTTGGTACTAAAAGGGCTATTTAATATGCTTCATGGGAAATTATCTCTTTGTAAAAGGTAAAACTTCCTTCTCCTCCAAAGAGGATCTCTCATAGAATGCTATAATTATGGTCTACTCAATGAGGGCACTTCTATGTAAGAATATGAGTATATCATTATTGTTATTAGAAAAAGTTTACTAGAGGATTGAAATCTGGAGTTCCCTTTCCTCCATACAGGCAATTTTCAAAGTCCACTTTAGGACATGATATTCATTATAGTAATGATGTACATTGCCTGGAAGCCGTCTCCTATTAGATCCCTCTATTCCTTGTGACCTCACCTCACCTCAAAGCCTATGTTCTAATAGCTCCTTAAATGTGTATAACTGAGGAGTCTTTAGCCAACTATGTGTGGCTATAATGGGTGGTATGTTTTACTCACTCCATCTGCCAATGGTATTGTTTAGTGGCAGGATTGTTATAGCTAATTCCTGTAATGGTATTGTGTGGTGGGAGTTGTTGTTATAGCTACCAGTTTGTGATGTGGGCAGTTTGGATAACCATCCTCTTCGCTGCTGGTACCGTATTTCCTCGATCAGAAGCCGTGGCTACTAATTTTTTCACTCTGCGGTAAGCATCGGTGACTATTCAGGGTGGCTGTGGGCAGCGTTTATTTGAGGGTGGCGTCATTTAACACAATAGTTCATTGACAGTCAAACCTCGTTGTCTGTTGTTGCATCAAAGTAATGATAATTGTTTTATCAAGTGAACTAGCTATAGCTAACTAGTGTAGTTACTTCACTGTTAACAGTTTAACAAGCCTTTTGATGTACATAGCAGCTGGAGATCAAGCTAGCTAACAGACTACATGCGTGCAGGACTTTGAACCCTAGCTGTTGTGGGGGTCAATATGCTTTATTTTTGGAACGGGACAATTATTTGAGGGTGGCGGTAATAAAACTTAAGTCTGACAGCTAGGGGGCGACTATTCGAGAGCGGTGTCTGATGGAGGAAATATGGTAATTATTATAAATTTAAAAAGTTGGTAAGGATCATCAAAGTATAGAGTAAATTTGACATAGAGTCCCTTTGATGTGCTACTTAGGAAATACTATGCAATGTTGTTTTATACTCTGTATCATGCTCACCCTTTTCTTTCTTGTTCCTACAGAATTTTGACCATCACTGTCCGTGGGTAGACAACTGTATAGGCAGAAGAAACTACAAATACTTCTTCTTCTTTGTTACCTCCCTTACTGTCTTTATCTTGTGTGGGTTTGGATGGGGTGTGGTTTCTATCCTGACTCACAGAGATGAGCTATCAAGTGTCATTGTCGAGTATCCTTTTCTTTTACATAATTAGTAATAGGCAGGTTGGAGGACACCAAAAATGTAAAACTCCACTGTTATTTTTTCTCTCTTGTTCACTGGCCCTATATTTACCACCCCACTCCCTTCCAAATGAAGAAATGCCCCTCCAGACCGGAGGTATCTGTAGAAGAGTCCCATGATGTAAAGATTCCTTGACTCTGGATATAATAGGTTTGTCTTGATGGTAGTTGGAGTCCTGGTTTTCATCCCGGTGGTGGGCCTGACTGGATTCCACTTTGGTCTAGTCTGTATGGGCAGAACGACCAATGAACATGTAAGATTAACCCCTTAATTCCTGTCATTATTAACCACATTATCTCCATATCAGCTGTGTAGAGATTATACCTGTAGAGTTATATGGACAAACCACATATAGCTGTTATAGCAATCTGTAATCTATACAGGTAACAGGCAAGTTTCGTGGTGTGCACAACCCATATGATAATGGATGCATAAGAAACTGTATGTTTGCCCTCTGCTCCCCAAAGAAACCTCGCTACATGCATTATCAGATTAAGACACTCCAACCCCTGCCAGACCTCAATCGAAGACCACCCCCCCAATTACAGACTTCTCAACTCATTAGTACACCCCCTGCACAGGCTCTGCCACACCCCCAGGGGGCAGGGGATTTACAGTCCAGGGCATTTCCAGTATATGAGGAATTGGACAATACAAGATCGACTACACAGCAGAATGTAAGGACAGAGTGTGGGTGATTTGTTGGTCAGTATCTATAGGGGGGAGAGGTGTGGAGGGGAGGCTAGTTCAAGGGGACAGATAGTGACTTCTTCCCAAGCCACATTGTTTTCATTCTTTCTGTAGGGTATGCAGGGTGGAGGTTCTAGTGGACAACATGAAAATATCAGAGAAATCACTGTTTGACAAACTCTTTACAAAACAAGATCACTCTTTGTAACACTGACACCTGACATCACATGCCAAACCATTTCTCTGCAATTCATTCACAATAATGTCCAGTGATAGCTGTTTCCATTCTTATTCAGGCATGTCTTTCTCTCTGAGACTCTCTTCATCCAATATATTATAGTATATTATTATTATTGTTGTTGTTGTTGTTGTTTAGTTATTTTGTGTTATTACCAACAACAAAAGGTTTTATAGTTTAACTGTTGTCGTGCACACATCACGACACCACACCCACACAATATAGTATCTATCTATGGTATGTAATATGTAATGATATATGCAGGACAAGATTTCCTATGGTCATAGACCACATACACAACAGATCCTCCAGTTTCTCCTTTCACTGTATCAAACAACCTGCCATCACCAGTAGGGCATGGAGGAGGTTTAGTTAACTCTGGCTGTGTTTGCTGGCCATAATCATAACTTTTTCCAGTTAGCACGCTAATGAGCATCATCTGTCTAGGTGATCGACTATTTTTCTCTAGTTTATAGGAATAATGGTTGCTATAGCTGGCATTGACAGCAAAATAGGCTCCAGTTCCCCACATGAGTCTCCTTTGTGGTGGTTGTGAGCTAAACCGGAAATCAACACCGTCATCAGACTTTGCTATCATATATGGATTTGTGATTCTTGTCCCATGGAAGAGAAGCATTTCATTTATATCTCCATCATTCTTCTTTAACATTTGTTTTGCTTCTAGCTGGTATCGTTCCCAGAGAGTACAGTTCTGAATTCGCTCTAACTTGAATAGTATAACTTTAGGAAGAGTTTCTTTCATACGCTTCAAAATAGTATTCCATTCTTCACTTCCTTCAGTGACTTTAAAGAATTGACAGTTAGCTTCCTGTGGTTGCCAATTACAAGGTTGAGATGTACTGCTGGCCTCGGCTTGTGATGGCACCATCTCTTGTCTACTTTGGCTGGGAATTGATGTAAAGTCAGATATTAATTTCATAACTTGCTGATGTATTTGTGTGTTCACTAGATCCAAGTAACCTTGAGCACCTTTAATGTTTAGCACAGAAAGAGGACCAGATTTAGTAAAGCTATATTCAACACAATATTGACGACTATAGTTAATGACCTGTTGTTCAAAGTTAGATACAAAATCCAGAGGAATGAAGGAACAAGAAATTGGTACGGTCTTTAAACCACTGTTGAGTCTTTGCTTCAGGTTAAGGAGAGCATCATTGGTGCTAGAATCTAGTCCTCTAATGTTTACTTTGATTGCTTGCTGTGGTAACTCGACAAATGGAGGAATACGAGTAAGACAAAGTATTTCTCCAGAGTCTATCATTAACTTCATTTCTTTGAAGTCTACAATGCACTTTTTACCAGATAAGACTATGTTTGAACCTCCAAACAAAATCAAATTTTCCAGGGCATGAGAATCTTGTGGCAAGAAAGCAGTGGTATCAGAACATTTAGGTTGGTGATACAACCAAGTGTAATCCATGGACGTAAAAGGAGAACTTGATCTTTCTCCCTCAAGTTGAGTATAGTTTGTTGCTACAAGACAATTCTTCAAGTGCCTGGTAATGATTGGGCTAAATGATTGTAGAACCCTGTTGAAATCCTGAACAGAGTACTTTGCATCTGTGAAAGTAATCTCCACATTGTATAACTCCTGTACGCTGCAGACATGATTAATAGTGTCCTGGGTGCAAAACAGAGGGACGTTCACGCAATGGAACAAGGCGATTCTGGTCTTAATTTTGTGCTGAATTTGATGTAGGAGAAGCCTTATCTCTGACTCTGCTACATCACACCTTTCCTTGAACTCACTGGTTACAGTGACGGTGGTCCATTCCGGATCAAAGTTGGTGACGTACGGTCTATTTTTATCTAGCAACAAAGTTGCAAGCACAGTACCAACTTGCCTGGAGGGTAGAATTAGCCGGGTAGAAAAAGGTTCCATTATTTCCGCTCGCTCGCTACGCCCACAGCAGAGATGGGGAGCTAGAGCTAGAGGTTTTATTTGTTCGTCCAATTAGCGATCTAATAAAAATAGATTGTGTGCGCACGTGCATGTTGTTCGTACACACACACGTACACACACGTACACACACACTACACACGTACACACAACACACACATATGCGCTTGCGCACACACAAACGTGTCACAGTCACGTGACTATTACAGTCGTTAATAATTATTGTCTATTATCTAAATTCTCTGTGACTTTGAATTCTAACAACAATGACACATTATGATGAATCATGCCTGCACGTCAGTGAGTCTGATGTTGATAGTTTTGAATTTACCATTGACTGTCTTTTAGAAGCATTCAGCCACTAACTTAAAGTCCAAGAAGTCAGATGGTTCTAGTAATCAATGAATTTCTTTGTTCTTTATTTACTATTATTGCTTGTCATGGTCATCTCCCTTCCTGTCTGAGGGACTGTATTCTTGTACCTGTTCTTAAGCCTGGCAAAGATTCCTCCTGTGGAGATAGTTACAGGCCTATTGCCCTTGCCTCTACATTAAGTAAGATTCTTGAGTGGTGTATTCTGCTTAAGTTTAATAATTACTTGCAAACTTCATAACTTCAGTTTGGCTTTAAACCTGGCCTATCTATTACTTTTTGTACTGGTGTTTTGAAAAGGTGTGGTCTCACATTGTCTTCAACACAGTTCTTCAGTCTTCACTTGTTTTCTCAATGCCTCAAAAGCCTTTGATCTTGTTAGGCACAGTCTACTTTTTAAGAAATTGCTCTCTATGGGTCTCCCTGATTTGGTTGTCAGATTGTTGTTATCTAGATGGTATTCAAGTCAACAGCTTAATGTTCGTTTGGGAAAAGCCTATTCAAATAGGTTTGGTGTGTCCAATGGTGTAAGGCAAGGTGGTGTGCTATCTTTTTTCCATTTATCTGGACACATTAATGATCTCATTTAAGAACACTGGTGTTGGGTGTTTTGGGGGTGGACAATTCTTGCTTACACAGATGACATTGTCTTGATGGCCCCCTCTCTTAGTATTCTTAGATTGATGTTACTCTGTTGTGAATCATTTGCTACATCCCATGGTCTTCTCTTTAATCCTACAATTTATCATCATTCACATTTGAAAACTGATCCACACATCTTCTTCTGTGGACATAAATTGCCTGTTGTTACTCAAGTCATTCATCTAGGACATAAAATCTCTTGGATGACAAGGAAATACAGTCTAAATGCAGAGATATGGTTCGTAAGGCAAACTCCCTTTTCTGTTCCTTT
Source organism: Diacarnus erythraeanus (assembly GCA_964016965.1). Classification (NCBI taxonomy): domain Eukaryota; kingdom Metazoa; phylum Porifera; class Demospongiae; order Poecilosclerida; family Podospongiidae; genus Diacarnus; species Diacarnus erythraeanus. The sequence continues at coordinate 6,183,000 of OZ024679.1, forward strand.
CCAAACATTTCACCTAGAATTTTAACATTTCTATTTCACTATGGTCTCTTTCTTCTGGTGCTCTGTCTGCCCTAGAAATAAAGTGTTAGACATATTGGAAACTTCCCTATAATTCCCACACAAGAATTGTTCACTGCAGTGCCAATCTACAAAGCCTGTTTAACTTAATATTCCATTGTTCTTCAGCTCTCTACAAATCTTCTCAGACTTGTCCCTCTAACTTTATATTCCACAAATTGTTGTTTTACATTCCTATAGGCTTCAATTTGAAATATGGCAAACAATTTTGTAAAGACTAGCTATTCTATCCATCACATTTTCTGTTCCAATGTTATCAGACTTTGTCCACATCAACCACCTAATCCATTTCTCTTTCTTACTTTTTATTTTTTATACCTATTTTGGTGTGTTAATAATAATAATAATAATAATAATAATAATAATAATAATAATAATAATAATAATAATAATAGTGTGTGTGTGTGTGTGTGTGTGTGTGTGTGTGTGTGTGTGTGTGTGTGTGTGTGTGTGTGTGTGTGTGTGTGTGTGTGTGTGTGTGTGTGTGTGTGTGTGTGTGTGTGTGTGTGTGTGTGTGTGTGTGTGTGTGTGTGTGTGTGTGTGTGTGTGTGTGTGTGTGTGTGTGTGTGTGTGTGTGTGTGTGTGTGTGTCTAACTAATTAGGCACAGGTTAGGGTCCTTTAGCTGACTTCTTCAAGTTTAATAGCTCACAAAAAATTTCACACCTAATCACCCACATATTCTGACAATTTGAATTTTTGCTAATCTAACTATGTTCCAGCTGAAAAAAATCTGCTCCACCTATTGTAACAGGCTCAGCAGAAGTCATAACTGCAACTCACGAGAGGTTCAGGCAGGACAGCCCTGAAGCTACTATATTATACTGCATGCCTAAAGCACTAGGAGGGGGGGATCATATAAAGCATTCACCATGACCTCAATATCAGGTTCAGTGCAGCGTTTCCTTCCTCTATGCTATGCCCTACTAGCCCTGCCTTCTACCTCTAGATAACAGGACTTCAGAGAACAAGGTGCTAGGGTGGTTGATTGAAGAAAAGGGTGTATTGTTTGAAGATGGTTTCAGATAACTCCAGAGGTGAGAGTATCATTTCAGGTAGCTACCTCCTCTCTAAAACAGGGAGTAGAAGTGGTATAATATGGGGTGTAATGAACTGTGCACCATGGCCTTTCCTGTGAAACCATGTACTCTTATCTCTGGAACTCTCTCCATGTACTCTTCTATCTGAAACTATCCATTGACTACCCACTCTGCAAGCCCACACTCAGACATTCTTGTTGCAGAGAATCAACTTTCCAAGAATAAAATATCTTAAAAAGTAAACAAAACTAATATAGAAACATAAATGTCCAGGGCCACAGGCTATAAATAATGCATCAAAAAGCAATAAACAATAACTTAGCAATCAAACACAAACTGAATAATAAAACTAATACACCAATGACTCTAGACAAGTGCTCTTTCTTGCTGAGAGGGGACATGTTCCCCCCCTTCTTTATACTGTAATAGCATGTAATTTTATAGATGGCATTATTTTCAACGTTCGTGCATGTTATTGTTATTGTTTATGACTTTAACACAATAGGTAAAAATAAAGAGAGAAAATATTATTATTATTATTATTATTATTATTATTATTATTATTATTATTAACGCACCAAAATAGGTGTAAAAAATAAAAGTAAGATAAATAATATGGTTGTGTAATTCTGAGATCTCTAATAACATTGGAACGGAAAATGTGATGGATAGAATAATCTTTACAAAATTGTTTGCCATATTTCAAATTGAAACCTAAGAATGTAAAACAACAATTAGCAGATTTGTGGAATATGTGTGTACGTATATACACGACTACACAGCAGATGTTAAGATGGACTTAAGTTTGAGCCATGTTGTGTCCAGGTCCAAGCATGCCAGGCAATCATAAAAGTCAAATAATTACATAATTCTTTATAGTCTGTTTTTGAGTAATTATAAACTTCACCTCCAGGCATTTCAATACTGACCATAGCTTTAACACTGACCCCAAAAGTAACTGTGAAATGGTCTGTAGAAACAGGAGTTTCATCATGTACACACAAGTTTACTAAATGCAGATACAGAACACTAGATCAAGTAGGTTCCCTTGATGATGGGTGGGAACATTAACTAACTGGTGTAAACCATGCATGGTCATAAACAAAATTACAAAACTTCTTTGACCTGCTACTATCACCCACAAGTGCAATCCAATCTATGTCAGGCAAATTTAAGTTTCCCAAAATAATTACATGCTGCCTCTCCACTAGATCTAGCCACAAGTATGCCACCACCACGAGATGATCGGTCTTTCCTGTAGATACTGTAACCATGAGGTAAATTTTGTTACAAAAAATCTGCTCTGACAGCCAGGTTTCCGTTATTACAAAAATATCAATAGACAAACCACTTAATTTACTTTGAATTAAAAAGACAAACTTGCGGCTCCTGACCTAGTCATGTTGAGCCAATGGGGACATTTGCAGCATCACTAGTAGAAAAATCTGATGCATCATCACTCAGATGAAAACTAGATGGCCTTATAGCCTGGCAGACAGTAGCTGAGTCACCACCAACTTGTACAAACTTTGAGTCAGTGACCTGGCCATAAAGGGTATTCTTAACAAACAGCTTTGAGGATTTGATTCTTCTTGTCCACCCATTTCATTTGAAGATTGTGGATTCTGTACTGAAACATCTTCAACATCACTTTCATTCAAGCTAATACACTGATCAAAAAACCTAACTCACCAGTTCAGGCTGACTGCTCAGTGCTCATGCTGGATCCAGGATTTTGAAAAGGGGGGGCAATGATAGCTCTAAGGTGGATCTCAGGGTTTTAGATAGTGGTGGAGGGAAGGCCATTGAGGGCTAAATTTGCTCTTTCAACTGTAGCAACAGTTACTAGAGTTATGAAACATTGTGCAGAGGAGTAGCCAGGAATCTCAGGCAGGAGATAGGATTTGTGATTACATAGTGCAGTAAGTGCACCATGAAATTTTTGTATTTTAGACCTCTTTGATTCAATCTGGTGGCATTTCAGGCTGTCTAATAGGCACCCACATGCACTGTGTTAAGAACTTGATAACACAACTGTAAGATGTCCTTTTCAGCTGAACTGAATCTTTTGAGGATATTCTCTCTAGAATAATATTCCTATGTTGAAGTATGCTTCAGCACTGTAACTACAGACAGAGTTGTCAGTTAACTGTTGCTAGCAAAAATCTACTGAGACAAAATGCCTCAGTTGCCTCTACAGTAGCTACTCTTATGCATAGCTTCCAACTTCTCCAAGTGTCAGACCGGGACAAGCCACACCTACCAATTAAATCGTGTCACACCCTCTATGAATATCATTATAATTATTGTGCTGAGCCGCTGGAAAAGCTTGAGCACTGACACAGCCATGCTGTGCAAAGTCAGCTTATAATAGTTCAATTGGCCTCTTGCAGCTCATCAGGCACTATGTAAACTATAATAGTTTATGGCCACAGTTTACTAGCTTTATATCTGTCTCTTCGCCTCCTGGCCGGGACATTGAATAGGCAAGTTGTAGTACCGGGCGGGACACTCTGGCAGACTAGAATACCGGGACTGTCCCGGCCATTTCGGGACAGTTGGAAGCTCTGCTTATGTTGTGGTGATATTTTGGATATGATTTAGGAGAAAAATAATGTTTCAGAAAGCGAGGTAGGAAGTCCTTCAGATAGAAACTTCTTGAATTTGTACAACACAGAGGTGCTATCATCCTCAGTCTGTAGCTGCTTTTCAACAACTAGACTTTTGCTGGAATGATCTAACAAATTTAATGGCCTGTGTCATTATCAGCTACTCTGGGCAATTCCAGGTCTGTTTACAAAGTGCAAGCTATGCTATAATCCTACACCAGGCTCTAACTAATTAGCATTTAATGAATATTTACATGTAAAGTGTAAGCTACAATATAATTTTTTTCCACTGTTTGTGGCCCAGCTACACAAAACGTCACAAGGTGTTGAAAAGGGGGGGGGGGGGGGGCAATTGCCCCTTTTGCCCCACCCCACCCCACCCTGGATCCGCCTCTGCTGCTGGCTACTGATGGCTGGCTTTAAATTAATTGGATAATTCACCTGGCTTTAAAAGAGTGCCAAACCACTATCTTAGAGATTCACAGACATAGTACTAGCTACTGACAATTAGGCTAAGAGTCAAGCAAGTTCTCTAAGCAGCTGTTGCAGAGCTCTCAACCCTACGGATTCATCCGTAATTTGTACTGAAACTGCCTTCAGAATACGGACTACGGAAATGGGGCTAGTTTTACGCGCGGATGGGCGTTAATTAGAAAGTGTTTGCACTGGAAGAAGTGTCTAGCTGGAGGGTGGTTCAAGACCTCTTGGAAGCTCCCTGATGGCATCATAGCAAGCTCTAAGAGTGACCACTATGCTCATTGTAAATTATGCAAGTCTGATTTTATTGTATTAACAAAGAACAACCAGAACAGTAATTAGTAGCTATAGCTCATGTATCATCTGTTTATTTGTTAATAAATGGAAGGGAACGGGGGATTACTGAAATGCTCACCAAAATACTAACCAGTAATACTGAAATAGTAATTCTTAGGTTGAAAGCTCTGTGTTGTTACAGTGTTACCATAACTACTGTCATGATGGTTAACCAAACCACTACTACATGCAATGCACGTCATATGCAGTTCGCAAATAACTAAAAAAAAAAAATAAGCCAGAGCCTTATCTCATTTTATTAAAAATCTTGGGGGGGGGGGGGGGTTAAGCCACCCAAGCCTCCCCCCACCCTGAATATGCAGCAGCAACAACACTCCTCTACGTAGCTGAAAGTAGCTAGCAGCTAGCTAGTTCTGACTGGACGACAGGGGTCAAAGGTTGCGGGGCTTACTCGGTGCATAGTGGGATTCATAACAATATACCCTGTGTTGTATGCTACACCGACCAGTCATCTGCATAGCTAGGTGCAGATTGATGATAGGGACATATTTGTGTTTTGCATGACCACGCCCAAGCTAACAACCACATCCACTAACTAATGATCTTAACAGCTAGAGATGTGTTCTTGGAGGCTTTTAGTAAGTCTTCAGAAAGTTCAGAAGTCCAAAAACAATCATTACTGACTAACATGAGACTTAAACTAGGACATTGATCTCCTATGTGTATTAATATTATTATTAGCTAGATCACATGATGTTTGCTGAGTTAGCATTGAGTTAGTTAGCTGCATGCATGCTGTATTATATATAGCTAGCTGGTGACAGACACCGTTGTCGGGACAAGTATTATAGAAGAAGTTATATATCGGGCGGGACAGGGATAGGATCCTCCAAATCGTGAATGTCCCGCTCATATCGGGACAGTTGGCACCTATGCATCTGGCCTCCCGCCCGACAGGGTGAGGAGAAATTTGTGTCTATCTCCCTGAGTGAAAATTCCCAGACCGTCTAGCGAAGATTAGACCCCTTAAGTTTTCACTGAAGCCAGAGCAGGTGAGGAGAAGTGTGCATCTGGTAGATCTATCGCCTATAAATGGGATCTTTGTGTTATTACTAGCTTTGTTTTCGAGGAGCAGTTGCTGTGAGGGTCCCTTGCTACAATTGCATGATTGTAGCTAGTATTCTCTGACTGACAGTATATAACTATCTAGCTAACTATAATGGAATAAGCACAAATAGAAGTGGATTTAATGTCTATTAAGGGCTAGGGCTATGATGTATGTGTATGAATGTATGAATTTGTTCTCTGTGTCTACTATAATAATATAGCTAGCTGTATATTAGCTATGTACTTATGATGTATTATAATCTACTATAGTTGACTCTGTAATCACAAAATGAGTCTAACCCCAAACCCATCTTCTGATTGCCATCAGCATTTAAGGACACAATATCGAAGGTTTAATAAAAGTTTTTTTGTAACTACTCGTGGTAATGGTAGCCTTCCCTTACGCATGGATGCTCGACTACTCAGAGATCAATTCACTGAGTACGACAGTGGAATAACCAAGGTTGATATTGTGCAGAATTCCACTGGGTCTAAGAGGTATGGTAAAATCACTTTCAGGAACATCTCTACTTCCAGGCAAGTAATGCGGGAAGTAAATGGTAAGAAGTTGCCAGAAAACCTCTCAGTACGTTATTGGAGGCCTGATGATGATACAGCGGAGTACACACCACTCAGTGTCAATGCATCTCGAAGGGCATCAAGAGGTATAGCTGCACCACTAAAGAAACCAAAGGAGCCTGTCATAGTAGAAATTACAGAAGAAATTCTACAATGCTCACTGGAATTAAAGCTATATCTCGGATATAAATTGTGTACACAAGAATTTGATGCTCTAAAGAAAACTCTCCCTGTTAAAATCACAGAGAGAAGCGGTGAAATAGTTTTGCATGGGAGTCAAGATTGTATTAAGGAAGCAACTAGTCTCATCCTTCATCATCCATTAGTGCATGGATTATATCTGAAACTGATCCATATTGAGTGTCCACCAAACCTTGTCTACAAAAAGTTTGTAAGCATGAGCTATAAGGACACAGGGTGTCATTTATATAGAACTGATAGCAAGTGTGAGGTTCTTCTATTTGGTAAAAACTTGACTGAGTTTCAAGAAGCAAAGAAGCTTTTGGAAGTAAGTTGGCAATCCTCATCCTGAGTCCCTGCTCCTGACCCTAACAGATATTCTGCCTAGTAAAGACTGGCCTCTATAATTAAGCACATCATGTCATCTTCACTCTGATATGTATGGCTTCACTTAAGTATAGTGTAAACCAAAACTAGTAGCTGCCACATTTGGACAGTAGGTGGCTAAAGGGTATATATGTTCTTTTTGCACTGATGATGTACTTGTGCTCAAAGAGACACAAGAAACTGGGTTCCTTTTGCTCCCATGATTTTTCTATGGGATTTGTGTCCTAGTCAGGGATTATGTCTGACAAACATACAATAACAATGTACAATTTGTTAGCAATATTATCATTACTTTTTTTCAGGCCTTAAAACTCTACCAAAAATCCTATCAGCTCAACCCCAAGGCTCTCTCTCTCCAAGGGCTCCAGGAAACCTTTACACACCTGGAAGCTAAAGATCCTATTATTATAGAGAAGCTTACAGGAACAACTGTGATATTGCACGGCTTTGACATGGAAGACATTGATGGAATGTGGTGCACGATAAAGCAGTATGTGAACAATAATATAACTGTAAAGGAGGAGGTGAAGGTCCTAGCACCCCAAGCTTTATACTGTGCTACTGAGTATCATCAAGAGGCAAAGAAACACTCCTGCGAGTTAGTCCTCCCTCCTGACTGTGAAACTCGACCACCAGATGAGCTTGTTGTCGTCACTATTTCTGGTTGTAAACCAAATGTTAAAAAAGTTGCTGCTAATATTAAGCTTATACAGAAAGAGGTAAGATCGATTCAATTCAAAGACGAAGTTCTAGGCTTCACGTTGACAAGGTATACAAAGCATCTAAATTATTTGAAAAGAGTTGCTTCCGATGAAAGTGTACACCTGAGTACACTGCCAATTCCTCAACTTGGATTTCAGATTTGGGGGTTTCCTAAGGATGTCAAAAAAGTGAGTGATCGTATCGATCAATATTATCGAAGAGTAAACATTGGTCACTCCCAGTTCGTCTTCAATTTCCCATATGAGCCACTTTGCTCCATGAGTCAAGCTTTAGAATGCCGAGAAAAAGTGAAGAAAACACTAGCAGTCTTTTCAACATTTTCATCAGATGACATTAATCGAGCACATCTGTGTATCCAACAAGATCATGTGGTCACCATAGAGATTGTAGTCAATAATCTCAGTACAATGAAAACAGATGGAATTGTGATTCCAACAGGTAAGGCTCTAACAAAGGACATCTACCCCATTGAGTTGCCTTCTCTGACTACACAATCTTTCCAAGATGGCTACTTTAAGCAGTTGTACAATAGCTCTCATGAATTAACAGAAACTGGACAGACTGGATGTGTGGATGGTGGGAAGTTGCCTTCTTCTTACATAATTCATACCTTGTTCCCTGTTAGCCTCCAAAGATCAGCTGGTAGTAATCATTGCCATAACATGACTGTCTACAAAAATTGCCTTTCTCAAGCATCACAAAAGAAACTCAATTGTGTAGCTTTCCCGGGAATCAACCCTAAAATGGTCAACTTTATCATTGATAGCTTGATCTTGTTAAAACCCACATCTCTACACACAGTCAGTATTGTTCTAGCAACTAAAGATGCAGCAAGAAGTTATGCAGAAGAATTAGAACGTACCTACACTGCATCAACTACCAGTTCCAATCACACATGGTCATGGAGAGATGACAGTGGCTGTTTCGTTCCTTATGACGAAAGAGCTATGAATCAGCTAAATGATGCCTATCATAAGAATCCTAAACAACCATGTTTACTTACGATTGGTAGCATGAAGTATAAGGTTAGTTTTGACACCATGACACAAACGAATCTTCTTTCACAGAATACACGAGATGTTATGAAGGAGGAATCAAGTGATGGTACTACGAGTTCTACTGTGGGATGGATGTATACAAATGATACTGGTGGTTTCACAAGCTATATTTCTTCTGATTCAGCTAAGATTGAAGAAATGTTTGTACATAATGACACCTCAAATACTCTTGTGATACAGGGGAGACATTATCAGTTTAATTTCAGTACCATGCGGCAAATTAATGTGAACACTTTATATCAAAGATGCATAAAGCGTGTACCTTCATCAAGATTTGGTGCCAATCAGAAAAGACCAGACTTCCTGCATAATGGTGAAGTGGTGGTAAACCTTAAAGGTCCAGTGGAGAATTTAAAACCAGCTCTGAAACAACTTCATTCAGGCCTCAAAGAGCTTTTGTTTTCAAAAGATATACGTCTGCCACAAACTTCGACAGATTTGTTACAGAAGAGGCTGGAAGCCATTGCTAATAAGCACAGAGTTGGTTGTGTTGTAGTGGACAACTCTGAAGCAAGTGCTGTGTCTCAACGCAGTCTCAAGATTGAAGGATTAGAAACATTAGTCCAAAAGGCAGTGACAGAAATGCAGGAGGTAATTATCTCCTACATCGATGGTCTTCCTGGGCAAGCTAAAGAGACTCGATATCCATCTAACTGGGTGAGCATGCCTGAAAAAGATCAGTTAAAAATTGTTGACTTACGAGCAACTTCCAGTGAATTTGTAAACGTATCTAAGAAAATTAAACGAACTCTCCCTAACGTTTATATCCTTAAAGTTCAGAGAGTCCAAAACAAATGGCTGTGGGATCGTTATGTCCAAACTAAGGATCGGCTTCACAAGAAGAATGCAGGGAAGATTAATGAGCTGTCATTGTTCCATGGTTCACGTGTTGTTCCTCCAGAAAAAATCTGTTCCTCAGAAGAGGGATTTGATACGCGCTTTTCTCAAGAGGGCATGTGGGGACAAGCAAGTTACTTTGCAACGAAAGCCAGTTATTCAGATACCTATGCCTATTTCTCCAATGGTGTCAATGAGATGATACTAGCTCTGGTACTGACAGGAGACAGTTATAAGAGCTTACCAGATAGTTCTCTCCGGTTACCACCCGAGAAACCATCTGATAGTGCCAACTTGAAGTTGTCCCAGGTCCGCTATGACTCGGTGAATGGAATCACTAATGGGTGTAGTGTTTATATGATATATTCCAATGACAAAGCTTATCCAGAGTATATTGTCACCTATAGCTTACCTCGTTATCCACAGCCTATTTATCAACCTTGGTCAAAATATATACAACCTCAGCCAAAACCTACACAACCTCCTACACCTCAGCCAAAACCTCAGCCAAAACCTAGTAGTTGCACCATATCATGAGGTTATCTCTGTAACATATTCAATTCTTAAGTAACAAAGTTTGGATCAGTTCTAGTAGTTTCTTTAGCTCTTCTTCATTAAGTCTCTCTTCAATTTCTTCAATTATCTGAAGAAAATGGTTGAATCGTTATTCTTGTACATAGCCAGACTTTATATTACCAATTGTAACTCAACAGCTGTCGTAGGTTGCAAGTTCAGCAGCTGTAGCTTTTCAGCTCTAAAACATTTTGAATTTATATGACATCAAATAATGAGTTATCATATTCTTTATGTACTTTGTTAGTTTGTATGGTGTCAAGGTTTTCATAAACTTTTCAATAACATCAGGATTCTGTACAATATCAAAATCTGAGTATACTGATAGTTTACAAAGTTTGAATTAGTATACATCTAGTTTACAAGAGGAGTTGGTCTTGGAAAATAGAATACTAGAAGTACAGCTAGTCTCAGTGAAAATTCTAGGTCATTTAAAGCCCAAACTGAGCTTCTGTATGTAACTATGGAAAACTGAGGGGGATACTTTACCTGCTGAGCACACGGTGTTTTGGAGAGGTACTCTGAGGTCTGCAACAGAATGTTGATTCAATTGAGAAAAACAATTTGTATATCACCTCATAAGTGATGGTTGCCAGATTCTGACTTCTTCCATTATGTTGCTTTCCTTTGGTTACTTCCTGAGTCTTCTGAAGTAGGTCATAGACCTGTACAAACATTGTAACCATAGCTACAACTATATTATATTATATAGACTCACCTCATAGTTAGACAGCATTGCAACACATTCATTGACACTGGATAAATAAAACTTGTAGAATTTGTACCCACCCATAGAGATACTGCTTTCACTTACACTTCCATTTCTTTCTTTCTTCCCCCCTTACTTTTTAGATAGGTAAAGATCGTCTCGCGTTTCTTAATTAAGTGCACGCCTCGAAATATTTCAGTTCCTAAATTTCCTTGCTATATTTGTGATCATCTCTATATAGCTATAGCAGAAACAATGAGTATCTCAACTTCGTTAAAATCCAGAGAACAGAATAGAACTGCGTCTAACCTAGGTAAAGTCTGAATACGAGCCCCACCCCCTTTTTGCAGAAAATACACTGTCTCTATACTGTAGATCAAAAAGAGATCAATGCAGTACTTGAGGGAAATTTCATGTTGGACCATCAGCCCCTTTCACGTGCTATCAGACTCTTCATTTCATCTGAGTTTACAGGTGCTATGACTGTAGCCAGCTGGGAAGTATTGTAATGTCAGATTTGAAATTTCTCTCAGATATGAGTTTTGAAAGTCCCTTCATTGTCAATCACATGTTTCCAGCACTTCGTTCCCATTGTCAGTCCTTAGGACTGCAGTTTTATGGCATAGATCTATATAATTCAATTCCCTCATTGCTGCAATCACCACCACCAGACAGTAGAATACATGATGGCAGAGAGTCAAGTGAATGTCTGGAAAAACCTTGGGAAGAGAGAGTACTATATCAACTAGAGAGAGAAGGGATGTTAAAATTAGCAATTTGGGAAATCAAGAAATGTCAGATCATGTCAACTGGTCCCAATTTTGTGGTAAGAGATGTTTTTTAGAGATCTTCATTCTGATGCACAATTTTCTATTGTTGTGCAGACTCTTCTTGCACAGAAATATGGTTACAGACCACTACATAGCTCTATTCCCCAAGAAGACTTTGAACTCCTTTATGCTTCCATTGAAGAGCTGTCTGCCAGACATCTTGTCCAGCAGTGGTACATCTTGGACACTAACTCTCAGCCACCAAAATACCTCCTCCAGCCTTGGGATCCTGCAATGTCTGTTTCAGTAGAGTAGGAAGGGGGTAGGGGTATTGAGGGGAGGGGCATTGAGGGGAGGGACAGACAAAGAGTAGTTTAATGTAGAGTTTATGTTCTTTTCATGATTGCTATTTAGCTATTTGGGGCAAAATAGGACAAGATGTAGCAGTCACTTTTGAAGCAATCGTTTCAGAGCTCATTGTCAATTACTGGGGATGTAGTACCCTCCATTAGAAATACTCCTAACCCCACCCCACTCCACCCCACCCCACCCCACCCCATTCCTACTCCAGTGCTGTTTTTGTGTTTTATTTATAGACTGGCATGTGTTATTATATACAGCATTAGTTTGGATCAGTGGATTAGTATTCATGATTCACTATCAAGAACTCTCAGGAAGGCAGCTAAAATAGCTTTGGGGAAAGATGTTTCCAAAGTTCAGCACTATACAATGTCAGGTATTGTCTGCTACTCTGACTTCAGGAAGGCATGAACCTGAAACTATGTCTATAAATTTGTTGCAGCCATTGAAGAAGAAATAACTTGTGGTATCTTCAGTTTGAAGCAAAATCCAAACCACTCCTGTTTCTGGTTTAAGAGGGTATTCACAGATCTTCATGACCAGCGTCTGACAGACACCTCACTCTCAACTTACACTGATATGTCTCCCGGTAAGAAAGGGATGGAATTTGACTCTGAGGCCTTGAAAGCTCTCAACCATCTCAAGGAGGCAAGACTACCAGCAAAATATGTCGGGTGAGCAGATGTTGTTGTCTTAATATTAAACATAGTTCTTTCTGTCTCATAGGCTGGATGTAACAAACATATTTGAATATCCTCTCAAGTGGCAAAAAGGCAAAGGACTAGATCCAGTTGAAAATCCTGTACATGCAAAGTACCTCCAAGATCTCAGTTGTGAGATGATAGCTGCCCTCAAAGCAAATATTGATGCAAGTGTTGAAACTCTTGACTATGAGGCAGAAAATAAAGTTTTTCAAGAAGTAGTTTACCACAATGCCTATTGTAAGAAGAAAGCCAAAGTATTCATGGTAAAGAGGCTAAAGTCACTACTTTTATAACTGTTAATATCAGTACATAATCTTTAGGATCGTCCGAGCATCACAGAGAAATTATTCAACTACATTAGCAGCAAATTAAATGTGCCTGTGGTGATATATGGGGAGCTGGGAAGTGGAAAGACGCATATTATTGCAGGAACTGTGCGAAAATTGAAGGAAAAGTTTCCACTTCAGAAAATGATCTTGATTGTGCGTTTCATTGGAATCACTCCAGATTCTTTCAGTATCAGAAAAACTTTGAGAAGCATCTGTGAACAGGTTACTGCATTCATACTAATAGGAATAATGGTATACAAGATTTAATTGTGGCCACCATTGGTTGATGGTATGTATTCAGCTATTCCACTGCATAAGTAGCTAATATTTTTTACATATTATATATTATTATGGTGAGTTTTGATTAATCCCTTCATTGCAGCTTGCTGCTGTACTTGATGAAGATCCGTTCTTCATTCCTGGAGATTTAAGTTCCATAACAGGCTACTTCAAGACGCTACTCTGTCGAGCTAGTTCTGAGAGACCCATCTATATTTTCCTGGATGGTGTTGACCAGCTCTCTCCTGAAGATGGAGCATCAGGAATGTCCTGGCTCCCTCTTCAACTCCCTTTACATGTCAAAGTTATAGTATCCACCTCAAGCGAGATCAAGTACCGTTGTTACCCTGTGTTACAAAGCTTGCTTTCCAAACAAACAGACACTTTTATTCAGGTTCATGTCTACAATAATTCAGTAGAACCCTCTGTAATGAGTGTGTGTGTGTGTGGGGGGGGGGGGGGGTTATTTTGTATAAATAAAATAGAAAACTCTAAATCCAAAGTGTGAAAGGGTTCCATTGTAATCATGTTATCAATCTTTGTCCTTGAGATGAATTTATTATAATTCATTAGGTTCCATTATTAAGCAAAGAAGAATGTAAGCAAATGCTTAGTCACCAACTTGCTCTCAAAAGAAGAACCCTAACAAGAGATCAAATGACAGCTACCATGATGGTCGTGTTTCTTTGCCCACTCCCCCTCTATCTGGATCTCATTCTGATTGAAGTAGAGCAGTGGAAATCATACTTTGGAAGTAGACCATGGGAGAACGCTGCTCCACCAACCACCCTCAATAGTAAGGAGTGCATACTTGGACTCAAGAATATTTGTACAGGTGTAGTATGCTGTTTGATCTTATCTACATAATGAAGGAAGTGTTTGAGTGTAGAGGGTGTGGCTACAGTCATGCAATGCAATCTATCCTCACTTGCAGCTATACTTGAGAAGATTTTTGATGATCTGGAAGCTGAGTTTGGAAAATTCTTCAGTAAAACAGCCAGTTACATCTCTGCATCAAAACATGGATTGACAGAAATGGAAATTTTAGATTTACTTTCATGTAATTCTCAGGTAAGTTATTACCTAAACAATGAGTACCATACTGAGACCAAGAGAGGGCATTAGTTCATGAGTATGTTGTTTGTTATGGGTGCATCAGGTAATGGAAGATATAAATCAAAAATGGAAGGAAAGAAGAAATTTGGCTACAGAATCTTGGGGGCATTATCCTCAACTCAAAACAGTCCCCTCACTTTTGTGGTCTCAAGTTTGCCACAGACTTGGTCCAATCACAGAGCCACGTATGGGATCAGGAGGTGTTCAAGTTATCCAATGGTCACATAAATACCTCACAGAGTATGCTTCATCTCGTTATCTTGGTTCTGAACACCAAAGAAAAGATATATATGACTCTCTTGCTGATTATTTCATGGGGAAATATGCTTTTCAAACAAAGGAAAATGAAGAAGACAGAAGTAAGGAGTGATCCTGTAAATTTTCAGACATAAGTATCAATTTAATTGTAGAATCAGATTCAACTAGAGAACATTTGTCCCAACCTTTGTTCTGGAATGTGGAGAAGAAACTCTACAATGCCCGTAAACTCTCAGAGTTGCCATTCTGCTTGGCAAGGAGTGGAAGAATGGATGAACTGAAATACCTACTGATGGACTATAACTGGCTCAAAGGCAAGATATTTACTTCATCTTGTGCTGAAGTTATGGAGGACTTTGCTGTTGTGTTACCTGTTGTACCAGTACACAGGTAAGAATACATTCATATGTACCAGTCAAGTTTTTTCAAAACCTGCTAGCTAGTACATATAATCGTAACTCTGTGAACACAGTCCTACTCCATTAATACCTGCTGCAAAGAACAGTTGGTGCTTGCTACAGATCTAAAAATCTTCTATTTTTTACAGAAGTCAGAGTGACAACAATGAATCCATGTTACGTTTGCTGAGAGATGCTCTCAGCCTCTCACTTGAAGCACTAAACACTGACCCAACCCAACTTCCAGCACAACTTTATGGGAGGCTGCTTCCATCCATAACAAAGGTTGATACTGAAAGGTATAATTACACTGTATTAGAACTATAGTAAATCTATATTGTAAATAGCTCTGTCCTGAAGCAACTACTTGTGGCAGCACTTCAAGATGCTCACCAACTTCTAATGCCATTACAGCACTTTCAGAAATTTCGTGGAGGACCCTTACTTGTTACAATGAAGGGTCATCGTGATGCCATCTCTTGTGTTGCTGTCACTTCAGTAATAAAAGAGGAAACAGGAAAAAAGAGCTTGTGCATTTTATCGTCATCCTGGGACAAGACTCTGAAAAGTTGGGACTTGGACACAAATGGTGTACTCAAGACATTTGATGGGCACACTGACAGGGTTCTGTCAGTAGCTCTGACTGAGGATAGTCTATATGTCACTTCTGGATCAGCCGATGCAACAGTTCGGTAATATCTAGAGCTGTAGTCTTGGCTATGTAAAGATATAATTTAATTGTTGTTCTGTTTGCAGTTATTGGCATGTACCTACTGCTAAGTGTGTGTACACTCTTAGAGGTCACACTGCTGCTGTCAACACAGTAGTCTTGACCACAAATGGTTCAAAAACTATCTCTGGATCAACTGATTGCACCATCAAAGTTTGGAACACAGATCTCAATGGAAGCAGGTAATCTCTAAATGTCCTTCCTCCACTAGATGTTGTGATCCTTTTGTGTTCTATAGTTGTTATGGGGGAATTATCTTTACACTGAAGACCCACAAGAGTCCAGTGTTGTGCATGGCCCTGTTAAGTGACCGATATCTTGCATCAGGTGCCAAGAAAGGTGTGGTCCTGGTCACAGATATAATATCAGGTGTAGTGTTACACACGTTCAAAGGCCATGATGGACCTATCACTTCTCTCGCTATTGTTGGCACAGACAGGTAAACTTTCTTACTCCTTCCAGGAGTACAAACCCCACCCCCATAGACAGATCCTGCATGCATACATGTCTATTTGACTACCTCTTACTATTTGTATGCATTGTGGTTACTTAATGAGATTCATAGGTTTACTCTGGGGGTGGGCTAGTCTGTAACATATTCAGTGTTTGTTTGTATTGCTCTATGTACAGTGATGACTATTTGTTGAGTGGGACAGAGAGTGGCACTGTTAGTGTAAGAATAATGGGTTCCGGAAAACTCATCCATTCATTACAAAGTGTGGACATAACTCCTGTAAATAGCATTGCAGCTTCATCCAATGGCAAAGTTATGATATCATATGGACACAGGTATGTGTGCATGTGCATGCATGTGTGTGTGTGTGTTGTATATATAATAACATGACAGAGTGATGTCCTTATATACATCCAGCACATTGTATATTCAGTGGACAATCTAGAAACCTAGTGTGTTATTTGCATTAATGTTATCCTACGTAATTAAAGCAAAAGCTAAGCCACTATCCTTCTTCCATTACAGACTTTCTCTTTGGCACTTACAAAACGGTCACCATTTATATGATATCAGTGGACAGTCGGACTCTATATTAGGAGTGACCTTAGCTGATCAAGGTAATCTTGCTCTCACTGGATCTAAAGATTCCTCTCTTCAAATTTGGGACCTCCTGGACTCCCCTCTTCCCCAGGACACACATGACAATGACACAACTTCAGTTTCAATTTCTCCCTGTGGAAGTTATGGTGTGTCAGGAGGAAACAACTATAAACTAAAGATCCATGACCTCAAGAAAAACAGCATTGTAAGAGAGGTTAAAGTTCAAGAAGGAAGGATAACTCAAGTTCTAGTACTAAGAGATTCTGAGCATATTCTTGTTGCCTATCACAATGGTTCCATTGAGATGTGGAATGGCTTTGATCAAGAGCTTGTGCAGAGCTTTGACGGATGTGATACAGCAGTGAACAGTATTGCCGTGTCTGCAGATAGTGAACTGCTCATGTCAGGGAGTGAAAGTGCTGCCGTCATATTCTGGAGCATGAAAACAGGCAAGAAACTAAAGACATTTAGCAACCACACCACTGCAGTGGTACATGTGGCATTCTGTCAAGACTATATGATATCAGCTTCACGAGATGGAGTAGTATGCATCCGTAATTTCAACACAGGCAAAGTCATCTCTACTTTAGCAACCGTCAATAGTCTTCTTGGCCTTGCCATCAGTCCTAATGCTGCGTTCTTTGTCACAGGGTCACTGGATAAAAACTGTCAGGTAATAAACCTGCAGACAGGCATATTAAAATCCACTTTAGAACACAAAGGACCAGTCACATGCCTCAAAGTTCTGTCAAACTGCACCCAGTGCCTGACAGGTTCAGAGTTGCATCTCAGGATTTGGAATGTTGAGAATGGTAACTGTGTAGCCATGTTACATATCGATGCTCCTATCACATCATGTGACATCAACTTGAAGAATGATTGCATATTTTATGGCACAAAAGGTGGATGGGTTTCAACTGCTGTTTACAGGACCTGCAAAAGAGAAAATGGTCTGTTTAGACTTCAAGGAGCAACTCAGTCTGACACTTCCTTCACAGAATCTGGAAGTGAAACAACAGAAATAAACCATGAAGAGGAAGTTATTGGGAAAGGAGATATTGATGTCAACGTTAGTTCTACGAGAAGCTCCACTCAAGACAATTGGACAAAACACATTATCGGGTTGACACCAAATGGCAAACTCCAAGAGGGGGACAAGACGTATACTGAAAACTGACTCTAGACTTACCTTCAAATGTTATAGCTAAAGTCAACACACTTTAATACTGAACTTAAAATAAAACATAAAGCACAGCTCAGTGTCGACATTTCAATAGTTCCAGCAGGTTATGTTAGATTACATTGTGAAGCACTTTCATTAGTGAATCCATCACCATACCCCATGTTTGAAACCAATATTGGAGGTCTATTGCACATGGGACAGAGCCTGTTCCTAACAGAAGAGGATCGCATCCAGATAATCAAGTTGTAGCGTTCTCCTGATGTGATTGGATGGGCTCCATGCATGTGCTGTCCCCTGTGTATCAGTCCTCTTCCTACACTGTTCTTGAATAAATGCAACTTTTCACAGGCAGCTCTCTCCTGTACAAGAGAAAGGCCTAGTCTGCATAGCTCTGACCTTGGATCAGTTTCTTACTGTACGCATAGGTCCAAAGTACAAATCTCCACCTTTGAAACTCCTGCCCAGGCATACATTAAGTGTGACTTCGGCATTGTCATAGTGGTAGCTTAGTTCCACGTCATCCTCCATTGTATACTTCACTATGAATGCTCTGTGAGAATCTAACCCTTTACCAACCCAGTTCGGGTAGAGTAGTTGAGCCAATGACATCAAAAAGTCCCTCCTCAGAGGATCCATGAAGTTATCATCAAATCCCATTTCTGACAAGAGAATCTATATAATACATTTCAAGAAAAATAGTATTTCCCACTTTAGAAGTGCCCACTAAAATTAGTAATATTTACTCCACTTTAGACATGGCTCAAATACTTACCCCTCCTCTGTTCATGGTGTTGGGTCTTCCCTTAGGGAGGTCAGATTGCTCAAAGTTCTCTATTTCCTCCATTAGCTTGGAGCAGAACTCACCAGTGAAGACAGGCAAGGAGAAAGCATTAGGAACTGTGGACAACAATCACAATATAATATCGTGTTTGCTGTAATGTTCTCCTGAAAGAAGAGTTTCAACTGCATATGATATTCCACTGGGCCTTGCTTAACCATAACACTGATATTTCACTGTGCCTTAACTATCCAGGGAGAACACTAGAATCTTACCATCTTCTTGCATTAAATTCACAAGGCCTTCAGGTGTGGCATGGTCAGATTTACTATAAGTTACTGCTCTGAGAAACTCAGGTTTAAAATAGTTTTCCTGTATATTTGAAGGGAATATGCTGAACAATTCCACCCACCAGGTGATATACACTCACTGACAAAATATAGACTGAAGGATGAAGCTTCCTGTATAACTTCTTTATCAGCAAAGATCTCTCTACATGTTTCTTCCCTCCATTCTTTCTTTGTTCAACCTCTAACTTCATCTGACATGATGATGGTAGTCATAGTTACAGCATGCATGGGTAAGTATATCCTCACATTTTGTAACACTTCACCAAACTGGACTTGGTTCTCACATCCTCTACTCTTCAGGAACTGTATACACATAATTATAGCATCATTGCTGTCCGTCTCTATCAAATAGCTCACTTCTCTGTAGTCATCAATAAATTGTTTGTCTGTGTGATAGCAGACGTGGAGCTTGTAGTCATGAAGGAATATATTGTTTGAGAAGTAGCAGGAGCAGACTAAATACTCACGAGCACCACCACCACCAGCAGCACCGTCACCACCGTCACCACCAACACCTCCAGCTGGATTGTGGTCCATCGTTAAAAAAAGTTATTATTATTATTATTATAATGCGCTTGTATTATTACGTCATCATATCGGCATAATGCGTGGGTGGGGTCGGGGACTAGCGGTCGAGAAGACAGAATGGGAATCACTACTGCTTCAAGTCTACACAGAAGAAGTACGGGAATCAGATGTAGAAAATGTTTATAGCTAAATGACACTGACTCCTGCTAATGCTGGAGCCGGTCTGCTGGAGTGCACGAGCCCCTCCCCTCATTTAAAGATGATGAACAGGAGGTGTGGTTGGGATCTAGATCCGGAGAGACTACCTCCATTGCAGGAGGGACCCCAGAACAGCTATCGAGAGGAACACAACAGATCCTCCCAAAAAGTCCTAAACAAAAAAGGGCCACCCCCTTCCAGAAAGCTCTCCAAACTGCCAACTCTACAGAGAACAACATCATTAATGGCCTACGATCCCATAATAGTACAGTTTGTCAAGAATGGGGACAAGTTCTTTGAAGGAGTGAAGATAAATATTTCACAGAGGAACATGAGATGTTGGGATGGACTTCTCTCAGAGTTGTCCAGGAGAATCGAACTACCAGCTGGTGTCAGACATGTATACACTCCTAAACAGGGACATCGCATAAAGAGTTTATCCCAACTAGAAGATAAAAAGACCTATGTTTGTGGGTCAAATGAACCCTTTAAGAAGATGAACTACAACATTGTGAAAGCTCCCAACTGGAAGACAGCAAGTAAAGTACCACCTGGTGCAAGTGTCTCGTCCATATTTTCCAAGAACTACCCACTCATACCATTTGACCCAAATATGAGTTTTAGTGCAGCCTCCAAGAGTCTAAATTCAAGTAAAAGCCACTTTCAAAGGGGAGGAAATGCCACAAGGTTAAAAAGACATTCTCAAGGACAGAAACTAACTTCCATCAGTGAACCAGTGGAGAAAAATGTCAATTCACCCAGTCATACAAATGAATCTTCTCCACCATCTCATCTTAATAATTTGACTCTGACTATATATCAGAATGGCCCTCCTCCCAGAGAGTCTGTGACTCTTCACATTGACAGAGACACCACTGAATCTTGGGAGAAGGCAAAATTGCTCATCAGTGAAAATCTGAAAACAGTCAATGGAAATTTTCGCCTATACAAGTTGGATGGAAAAGAAGTAGAAAGCCTGTCACATCTATGGGGAGTTCAAAGTTCTCTCATTGCAGCAGGAGAGGAGGAGACATTTGACATTGAGAAATTCTTGATAGGATCTGGTAAGTACAATTATAGAGCAAGTACTGGTCAGCACTGTTTTATTGGCAAAGAGTGATCATTGACATCTTGATATAGTGTGCTATATTCCTAGCACTTGCAGCCCTCACTACATGCATTTTACATGTGCCTCACTTGCATGTAGATATTGTATAATATGTTATAAATGCTGCAGTTTCCCATGGAATGCAAACTTCTCTCTCAAATATGTTTATGGTCCATCCTATTCTGGGGAATGCATGCTTACTTCCTGATAAACATGTTCCTTTCCAGACCAATTTTATTGCTATATATAGTAATACCACACAAAAACAGAGCATTAGTAACTGTTGACACATTCCATTAACACAAACTGCAGAGCCATTAGAGAGAATCTCACATGTTTTTTACCTATTCACAGACAGCTTACCGACATTCATACAGTCCAGTAGTGTGAATTTTGGCTTTGTTTACCACAATAGCCTTAGAAACCTAACTGAGCTCCATACTGGAGGTTATGAATAAGAAGTTATAATTATTATTTTCCTTCTCTACAAACAGATTCCAGTGTCAAACCAGCTGCAAATGCCAATACCATCAAAGCAGACAAACTCTCTGCAAGTAATAAAGCAAAAAATGCAGCCATTTGCCCAGGAAGCAAAGATTCAGAAGAATCTATAGAGGGAAACTCAAAACCTATAGAAGAAGAGTCTGAGACTAGAGAGTTAGAAGACTCAAATCAAAGGTCTAAGCCTGAGGAGATTAATAGTGAACCTAGAACAGAAGTCAGGGAACCTCTGTTTCCTGACAAGGAAAGTACTGAAGGACAAAAACCATCAGATAATCAAATCCATGATAAAACCAATGAAGCTACTGAAGCAAAAATTATGCCAGACACCTCAAACAACAAAGACCCAGCCACACCTCTACCCAGTCAGGTCTTACCTCTAAGTCCTTCCATGAGTCATCGAAAGTTAATGCCTAGGAATGTGTCAGGAAGACCCAGAAGATTATCTTTGTTAAATGACAATTCAACTTCACCAGTCTCTGGTTCTAGCCCTGCAAGAGAATCCCCACTCTTCCTGGCTAAACACAGAACTCGTAAGTTATACCAGTCAGGTAGTAGTTGCATGTTATTTGTATAGCTAGTGCTCCAAAAACTTTTATTACAACAAAATATAAACCTCAGAAAACTTTACAAATAATTACATGACATTGTTATACAGTTACAGTAGTTCCCCCATGTAACCTGTTCATGGATATAATTAGCTTCTTGTTTATCCAGCACATTTTCTGGAACCTTGAGCCTTAGCTATAATCATACAAGGTGACTGACTGAAAGTTCCAATTTAGCTACATTTTAAGTGATGACATAACCATAAGGGCTAAATGTAGAATCAGCTGTTTAAGGTTGACCACAACTATAATATGTGATTGTTATACAGGAGGCCTCCTTGACAGTCCATTCCTGCACCCACAGACACCTTATAGTGATTTCTCAGTGGGTCAATCTGTAGTGGACATGACTATGCCGAAGAGGAAGGTAAGTAACTACTATTATTAATGCTCTCAAACCTTGAACTCTTCATAATTATTAGATAACTGTTGGGAGTAGTATAATTTCAAACTTATCTTCAGAGAACCTCGAGATGAAGTCAAGGAATGTAGCTATCCAAACTGATTGTAGGTCCCACAGCTAATGTAAAACTTATCCTGTTAATTACACACATTTTACAGTTGTCGAAGGTCATCTTTCGATGATAGTGGAGCCTGAGGAGGTAGGTTTATAATAATCAAGACACAATGGCCATTAACATTGCACATCTCTACTTCACAGATACATGAAATAAGAAGGAAGTAAGCTCATAGAAAAACTTGTTTATTTTACAGGATAAAAATATCATTTGATCATTGCCTCCTCAGATCAATTTATAGTTGTGAAACTGAGATCAGTCAGACAGAAGCTACAGGACATGACCTGGACATCTCGGCAGCTGAGGTCCAACTATACAAACAAACAAGAGAGAAGTACCATGTGGGAATGGTGATAATGGAGGGCTCCTTTGTATCAGTAAAGTATTGCAAAAACAAAGAGAACAAGGATTTCTTGTTGCGAGTGATACACAAAGCAAAAACATTTGGTTGTGATGACAAAATTGAGGAAGAAGTGAAGATCATGAAGAGAATGAGACATAAGAATGTACTAGCAGTATTGGATTACTGGGAATGTGATGATGAGATGTCCATGGTGATGGAACCTATTGAGGTATGTGCTACTACTTTACAGGGATTTAAAAACGAAATATTTTACTCATGAAAAAATTCTCTTATCTTTATTGATACAGAGACCACACAGATTTAATTATTTCTCTCTTTCTCATTTTTTTGTGGCACTCCTAACCAATATTAGCTATCATTATTATTCACACAACCTCATTACTGTATGTTTTATATATAGGGAGGAGATTTATTTGATGCCATTCTTCATTGCCAGCATTTCAGTGAAGCCGATGGATTGGAAACCATGAGACAGCTGGGACTTGCCTTGGTCTATCTCCATGCCAACAGAATTGTACACAGAGGAATCAAACCAGAGAGCATATTTGTAAGCCTGTTTATGTATGCTTAACACAGGTGGTGACTGTTTTTGTGAATGCAGTTGACACTTGAAGTGGATGGAAGATGGATAGTAAAATTAGCAGGCTTCAATCTTGCCACAACAGTCAATGAACCACTGAGCCTTGTCTGTGGAAATCCCCATTACAGAGCACCAGAAATGACATCAGGAAGAGGGTAAGTTATTCATGATCATTCACGCAAATATGAATAACACATCTAAATACCCAAACATCCTGTCATTAATATCTAGGTATGGTACCAAAGCTGATGTTTGGTCAGCTGGAGTGATTGCCTATGTACTTTTATCTGGGACAATGCCCTTTGGAAGAAAGAACAAAAATGATATACATGTCAGCACAATGGCTGGTAAATTTGCATTTCCAAGTTGCTATTGGAAAAATGTAACTGGTGATGCAAAGGACTTTATTCGTCAACTATTGGTGGTTTCACCTGTTCAACGCTACTCCTCAAGTCAGCTCATGCAGCATTCATGGTTCAAGGTGCTTCAGCTCTAAAAATAAATAGAGAAGCCTCAACTAAATGTTATATTGATTAGTTCCCCTGGCTTCTATAATAATTGTTATGCATACTATTTTACAACTGTAGAAGTCCTTTGCTGTTTCTAAAAGTTCTGATCCATCAAAGAAGCTGTTTGCCTACTTGACTACCAAAGCAGCAGAGAAAGTGGCATTGGTGCCAACACTAACAGTAAGCAATCCTTAAAGATGGCAAAACCATGTACCTATATGGCTAGCCAAGGGAATTTACATGTGAAGAGGTGTAACATTTATTCAGTGGGTGAGGGTGTCTACATGTGAGCAGATGTAACATCTATTCAGTGGGTGAGGGTGTCTATGTGAGGAGAGGGAGTCTATAGGTGAACAGGTGTAACATTTATTCAGTGGGAGAGGGTGTCTATGTGAGGAGAGGGAGTCTATAGGTGAACAGGTGTAACATTTATTCAGTGGGTGAGGGTGTCTATGTGAGGAGAGGGAGTCTATAGGTGAACAGGTGTAAGATTTATTCAGTGGGTGAGGGTGTCTATGTGAGGAGAGGGTGTCTACATGTGAGTAGGTATAACAATTGGTTGGTTATAATTATTTAGGCTACAGCATTAGATCAAGAATCAAATGATCCAGAGAAGAAACAAAACCGATAGTTGCGCTATCATGGATTATTCATATTTATTTCACACATGTACACAGAATTGATACCTATTATGAAGACATGTACTCGCATGGTAACCAACTATTATGGGGGAGAGACAACCAAAGCCAGTCCTACAGAATGCTATAGTAGTGGCATTATGGTACTGTCATGGTGGTCTCAAAAACATCACGAAACCTTATCTAATATGCCATGAGAACTGGCCATCAAACAGTAGACATCATCATCATGTAACTAGCTATAACAACACATTCATTTCTTCCCTCTGATTAGCAGCATGTCTACAGGTGGCTATATACTCAATGATATTAATAATCACATAAGGCTGCAGATTTAAAAATGTTACGATGTTTATAAACATGAATGCTATTCTTGTCTGAATGACTGACTCTTACAAATCAGGGACTCCTACCATTCCAAGTCCTGGTTCCTATCATAACAATGACAAACACAACACATAATTTCAGCAGGGAGTGGTCAAACTTCCCAAAAGAGATCAGCATTAGTCATGCAGTGTAAAATTTAACTATGAAAATTACCAGTAACTTCCATCCAGGTAGCTTTTCTCATCCTCACCACTGTCAACTGCATGCATAAGTGCACATCATTATGGTAAGATGGATTTAAGGTTCTACACAGGAGGATGGAGAGTTTAATGCCTTACCTCTGTAATGATGATCCAGGTCTTCTATACTTGAATTCTCTAATGATTTCTCACTTAAACTGAGCTCATCTGGATAGTCATTCCTCCAATTCCCCTCATCTGTCAGAATGCACAGACATTCACCATAGACAAAATGCTATATGTAGATATTTCGTTGCTGACTATTTTTTTTTATCCTGTCCACTGTGTGTGGTTCTACAACACTTACCATTAGAATCCTCTTCATCATCATAACACTCTTCTTCTTCAGAGTATATCACATTATGCACTAATTCTGGCTCATAAAAGCGAGCACACACGTCACTCCAATCACTAAACATTTAAAAATAAGGGAAGCATGTAAGTCACATGACATGACATGTGACTTACTATGAGACCATTTCCTGAGCATTACAGGTCCGAGTGTAATAGAGGTCGTACACGTAGTCACTGCTTCCTAAAATTAGGAATTCTAATTATAATGAAGACCCTTTACTAAAAATAGACAATAGAGTTTGTAGTTGAGCAAATTATAGCCAATTCCTTACAATAGGATCATCCATTACTCACCAGATAAACTCTTTCGAACCATTGGGCTAGAGTTATCCATTACTTACCAGATAAACTCTTTCGAACCATTGGGCTAGAGTTACAGGTTATAACACTTCCATTATTCTCCATATCAGTGTCCTTGTTACAGCTGCTCCCACTTTGCATAAGCTCTGAGTCAGAGTGCTTTAATTCAGAAGGATCGTGTTTCGGAGGGGAGGGTTCATTAGGATCATCTTCCAGATCATAAACATGGACCAACTCACTCTTCTTCAGATCCAAATTGTCTCTACATAGATAATAATACTAATAACAGGCCAGAGCTGTACTGTCAACAACATTAACAGGTTAGAGCTGTAGAACATGACCAGGCTTGCTACTGAGACTATTGTGTATGGATCATGATTGCTGAGATTATAGAACACACTCTTTTGTTTTGTCTGACAAAGTAGACACTTCGTTTCCTTCCAAGGATCTAAGCTTAGAGATGAGTCTGAATCGTCTAGATGAAGTCAGATCCTGACAGTCAAAGAGGTTACAAGTATCTGTTATAATACACTGCCCATCTTGTAGAATAAGCACACACATATACCTTCCTGGCTTCTCTTCGGTCCTCCTGCTGCTGAGAAATGGTGAGATTTGTGAATGCATTCAACTTTACCATGGAGGAGTGGTTCCTGTGTTCTGAGACATGTGCCTATCAGAAAATACTATGATATCTATTACATCATTGATTACAATCCCATATCATTAAAACTACAGTTACTATGCCTGCAGTATGCTCTAATTTGAATGCATACCATTCAAGTGTAGTTTGAATACACAACCTACTTAGCATTGTCAGTATTAAAAGTTGCATTCTGAACAATTGCAGTTCACTGAAGGATAACTTACCAATACCTCCCTCCTACTCTGGAGCTGGTTTTGAACAGTGCCAGCAAAATGGAATAATTTCTGATCTGACCAAATGTTAACAGGTTAAACTTGAATTTGTGATGGTAACATACCTTTTTCACTCAGTAAAGGATCCAATTTTGCTACCTTTGTTGTAACAACTAAAATGAGAAAGAAGATAAGTTACCACACAAACACTCCATTCAAAAGCCTCCATATTTGATAGCATGCATGAAATGGGTTATTGGTACCGTTTCGAGAACTTTGTCCTATGATGTGCACATTACTGCTACAGCTAGCCTAGCTAGTTAGCTAGGATGAGTGATCTAAATAGAGCTCACCTAAAATATCTGCTGGTTCTTCACTCCTCTTTCTCTTCACTCTCAGCACCACAGGGACAGTACTACGCCCACTGGCCATCATGCCTATATTACACCACTAGTTTACACTGCGCCAAACATCCTCTATGTTATGGCAGTCACTGTGATGCGATTTGATCATGCAGATGTGAATTAAGAAAAATGACGATGCCTTACCCTATCATCTATTAAGTGCCGACTTGGTGTTTCCATCTTTCATCTGCCGATTTAAAGCTTTTCAGCTTTGGGAGAGCTCTAACTCGCCAAGAACGAGGCGCTGAAGAGAATAAAGAGGAACTATGGAGGAGTGGTCAGTCCCGGGTACTGACTCAGAGAACGAAGAAAGTCCGGAGAAATCAGCAAGTTATGTAGAGTTTGGAGGGATCAGAATACCTCCTTCGAGGCTACTGGAGCTCATGCAGGCCAGTACTACAGCTACAGTATTAGTAATACTTCAATATAGTGAGGTATTACAGTTCATTCAAAGTATCATTGAGAATTGTAATCCCCCTCAGGCAGGCTACAATCTTCTCCATTATTATTATTCTAGTTGACTTAACCATACCAACCTGTAGAATGTCCATCAGAGGAAAACCATGGAACTGGACAGCCTGAGTGAGATACAACGGAAGAAGAAGCATAAAAAGAAAAAGAAGAAAAAGAAAAGTACCATTGGGGTGGGCGGGGAAAGGACTCTGGAAGAGGCAAGTGAGACTGCTTCTGAGATCAGGAGTACAACGTGCACATCTACAACAGCTACAGAGTGCAGGGACATGCGAAGGTCAGTAGCATTACTATAAAGTGTTCTTATCTAGGTAATGTGGGAGGAACAGTTGATTAGCAGTAATTGTGCATGATCGCAATGTAAACTGTTGCTGCAGTGCAGCCACTCTTCAGGGATAGGGTAAGGTGTGGTTTAGGGATAGTACCACAGAGAAATGGGACCAAGGAAGGTTAAAAGATGTGACTGTTGCTAATAGGTAAGGAATGGAGTCTATATATCAGAGGATGCCCATGACAACAATGCATCAGTTTTCTCTGCCACTTCTTTCTAGGCCCAACTACACATGTGAATCCATTACTATAATCTCTATGGAAGTGTTTTTTCCTCTCTATGTTGTCTGCATAATAATAATAATAATAATAATAATAATAATAATAATAATAATAATAATAATAATAATAATAATAATAATAATTTTAGACCTAATATTCACAAGTTTTTTGATGATCCTGAATTGGATGATGCCAGATTTGCTGTTTCCAAACCAGTTATGTCCACTAGAATCAAGAAAATGCCTCCTCATAGTGAGTAAAGTATGCACAGGGTTAGTTAGGGGGTATGGACCCAGTAGAGTATGCAAGGGGGTGTGGACCCAAATAGAGTTATCAGACTATAGGCTGTTTTCACATTGCAGATCACAAGAGGGAGAAGCAGTTGGCAAGGTTAGATAAAATAACAGCTGATGAATTTAAAAGAAAGCAAAGATGGCAGAAGACTCAAAGACAATCACCACCAAACCCACCAAACATCTCTTCCCTTCCCATCAACCATTTGGATGGTATAGAACAAGAAACTAAACTACCAAACACCATGAAGCAACTAACTCATGTTCAACCATTCCTCAACAATGGAGAGAGGATGTTGGTGGCAGAAGATTCCATGGAGGAGGTGAATGATGAGGAGATGAAGACAAGAAAAGCGGCTGCACTCTTTTTTGAGGAAGAAGAGAGTGAGAAGGAGTCATCTTCCAGGTACATTTAACCAGATATCACTGCTATAGCTTACATTGCATAGAGACTGGGATACAGTAACTATATTGCATGGACTAAGGTGCACTCATACATTGCATAGAGACTGTATACATTGCACAGAGATCCTATATGTATTTTTTGTTTCAAGTGTAATATAACTCTCTCTCTCTCTCTGTGTGTGTCTCCAGTATTTCTGTGACATTGATATTATGATTATACATGTAGTGACTCGGACATGAAGTTATCTCTGTTTTCACAAATCAACAAAGTTGGTAAGAATTGCTAACATACACATTAACGCATTGAGTATATTTGTCCATCACAGAGCAACTGTTAGACTCTGAAGGATTGTCATGATCTAATTAGTCAGCTAGGACTAGAAAAAAAAACTCCACAAACCTCCATCTTTTTTATACTGCATGATATCATTACAGTCAGTGTGTCAATGTATTTTTATATGATAATAATTATAGAATACCATCTCCTCTCACTCCTATAAAACAGTTCTCATGAGAATTCCTCCCCTCCTCAAAAGAGAACAGAGCTTGTATATAGCCATAATAATAATAATAATTAATTAATGCTGTGAAAAATATTAAGAAGAATATTGTGTTGCTAAGGTTTGAAGAAAGGTGACCAGTTTCCCTGGATGGTTGGTCTAGTTGTCTGCCAGTACTTTTTAAGTTTTTTTGGCTTGTTACCGGCTGATGTCCTGAGCCTGGATACATGTCCACTGACCTCCTCCACTGTCATGTTTGGGACAGACACCACTTGACTGTTTCCATTCACTGTAAATATGCACAGAAATAGTCGATTCTGTGTATGGCTGGGAAAAGGTGCTAGTCAACTTTATTATGATGTTGCTGGTAATTACTACAGTAGAGTCTAGCTGGAGTATGTATACTCACAAAACTCTCCTATTAGTCGAGGGTGCCGTCTTGGTCTGTATCGGACATATACAGCCACTTCAGGATTATCTCTTGCAAACTGGATCACATTTTTGTCTATATACTCTCTGCAAATAATATATTATCACAAGCCACTATCAAAATTAATGATGTCCATTTTAATTAGTGCTCACCTGACCCCTCTACTGCTGCCACCAAGGTAGCAATACTGTATGGTCAATCTCTTTAACTGGCAGACAAACCTGCTGACGCCATTATTCAGTGGAGCAACTACATTTGCCATTGTAGGCACTGTCGTCACATTGAAGTTCAAAGGTCACTGGAGCCTTCATGGGAGTGTTTGTGCGTGTATACGGTTCTGGTTCTGTCGTCAGCCAAAGATGTACACGACTCCAAGATGACTGACAAGAGAGTGAAAATTATCAAGCACAATAAATCATCCGTCAAATTTGAAGTGGACTCGAGATATTCGCCTCTCGAGAGTATTGGGACTGGAGCCTATGGTGTGGTCTGTGCTGCTAAAGACAATCGCACAGGGCAGAGAGTAGCCATCAAGAAGATACCAAAAGTATTTGAGGTCATTGTGATTGCAAAAAGAACCTACAGAGAACTCAAGATTCTTCGTCATTTGCGTCATGAGAATATTATCTCCATCCTTGATGTGATGCAGCCTCCCGAAGACTTATCGCAGTTTGAGGATGTGTATGTGGTTCTCGACTTGATGGAGAGTGACCTTCATCATATCATCCACTCAGTCCAGCCCCTGAGTGATGACCACATTAAGTTCTTTATCTATCAGGTGCTTCGTGGGTTAAAGTACATACACTCGGCCAATGTACTCCACAGGGACCTCAAGCCAAGTAACTTGTTGGTAAACAGGAATTGTGAATTGAAAATCGGAGATTTTGGTATGGCAAGAGGATTGGCTTCTTCTCCAGATGAACATGCCACTTTTATGACGGAATATGTAGCAACTAGGTGGTATCGTGCTCCAGAATTAATGCTCTCCTTCAGTGAGTACACTTATGCAATAGATATCTGGTCAGTCGGGTGTATACTAGCTGAGATGGTAGCTAGAAGACAGCTGTTTCCTGGGAAAGATTACCTCAACCAGCTGCAGCTGATTTTGAGTGTGGTAGGAACACCTGATGCTGATTATATCCAAGGAGTTGGCTCTGAAAGAATTAAAACCTACCTGCAAAACCTTCCACCAAGAAAGCGTGTAGATTTCTCTGTCCTCTTCCCAAACTGCAGTCAGACAGTTTTAGAACTATTAGACAACATGCTGCAGTTGGACCCTAAAAAACGGATCAATTCTGAAGATGCTTTAGCACACAAATACCTTTCTCGTTATCACGATCCCAAAGATGAGCCCATCTGCACGCCTCCTTTTGATTTTGGCTTCGAGAAGGAACTTGTTACGCAGGAAGGA
This sequence comes from Diacarnus erythraeanus, assembly GCA_964016965.1. Lineage (NCBI taxonomy): Eukaryota > Metazoa > Porifera > Demospongiae > Poecilosclerida > Podospongiidae > Diacarnus > Diacarnus erythraeanus. The sequence continues at coordinate 6,214,054 of OZ024679.1, forward strand.
CTGCGGAAGGCCATTGTAGATGAAATTATGGATTACCACAAAAGTAGATTGCCTATTCCTTCCCAGGACAAGGTGAAGGATGCTATAAAGAAGATGGTGGTGGACAAAGAAAAGGAACGAGAGAAAGTGGAGAATGAACTTGAGGAAGGAGGTGGAATCCCCAAGGAAATAAAAGAGCCAAAAGAAGGTACAGTGTGTGTTTGTTAGTACAACAATAGTATTTTTCACATGAATATATTGTGTTCTTTCAGTTCCTGCAATTGGAAAGGCTAAGAAAACTAAAGGAGTGAAAAAGCGGAAACAAGTCATAGGAAACCAGCCAACTGAGGTGAAGAGATTCAAGTTGGAGGATGAAGGGCTGACTGATAAAGACAGGTATACTCTCTCTAGGTGGAAACATATCCAACAGACTACACGCCCCTTTATCCATCCCATAAGGAAATTGGTGAAACCTGGAGAACTGCCCGATGTAGCTTTCTTGCAGCAACAAGACCTGACCATCAAGCAGCAATCATCTGAGATTGAAAAGCTTCAAAAGCAGATATCAGAGTGTGAGAAGATGATGAAGGATCAAAACCACTTGATATCTAAACTTACTGAGAAGCACAAGGCTATTATTTTAGAATGCAAAAAGGCTGGACTCAAACTTCCACAGGATCTCTTGGACGAATCTACCCCTAAACTTATCGGTAATTCATGTCAAGGTGCACTCCCTTCCACTCATCCTCAAGTTTCTCTTCAGTCTAATCCAGCTCTAGTTCAACAAACTCTAATGCCACGCCCTCTCCCTCCTCCCCCCAGCACCTCTACCCTCACTCCTGTTAGTCCTGCAAATGTCTTTTCACCTCCAATGATCACATCAGCCTATCCTAATACTTCTCCAACTAATCGAACCCCTCCCCCAGCTCCTCCCCTTCGTATCCACCCATCTTCTCTTCATACTCATCGACCACCTGTCTCCATAGTTCCCCTTTCATCCTCATGCACCACAATCAATAACTCCAATGCCTCAACATACCCTCAACTTAACCCTCGACAGATGGCAGGAATGCTACCTCACCACAACCAATTTAACCCACCATCGCAGATGGTAATGGTGGGTGGTCACACTGGACATGCCCAGAATCAAATAGAAATAGGAGAAGTGTCTCAAGTTATGTCATCAAGACAGCAACTGTTTGGATTAGGAAAAACCATGTTGAATCCTCCTGGTGGCATGCTAATCGACGATATATCATTCTCACCACTAACTTCTAGTGAGCTGAAGGAGTTGGAGCATCCTCCTTCCATAGGCAATTCCTATCCTGCCCCTCCTATTTCATTTGCAGATGACCTGGACAGCATCCTGAATATCACTATGCCCTCTGGGAGTGGGGCAGGCTATGGAGTTGGAGTGAAAGAAGAAGAACTTCCTCGGGGGACACCACAGATTGACTTGAGGTATGTATGTAATGCTGAACATAGCTAGACTTTTTACACTTCAGATTGGGCAAAGAACCCTTGGGGGTGGGGGAGTGGGAGGAGTGAAATTTAAATCTATTCACCACAATTATTATTAATCTTCAGTGACCTTGGAAGCACACCTCCAGGTCCTCCCTCTGCTTCTTTGCTGCGTGACTGGTTGGATGTGAGTCAGCTGGATCCCGATGACATGGATGATCTCCAGAGAGAACTGGAAAGTGGAACACCGGACATGTTCAATATTCAAGATTTTACGGATTTATAGTATTAAATTTTTATTATTAATAATAATAATTATTAATTTTTAATAAAAATAATAATTATAATTATTACACATTATAATAGTAGTACATATATACAGCTGCCGGATACAACTGCCGGGTACAGTTCACGGGGGAAAAAATGAAGTTGATTTTGGTTCTTTCACTTATCGTTGGGGTGGCGTACACCATTCCCACCCAGTCTAGAGTGTGCCCTATTCTCCTACGAGAAAATGGCTTTTCCAGCAACTTCAACGAGACAATTGCTCATGCCATCCACTCCATGACTGTCCAAGGTCTCCAGCTCTTTAATCCCAGGGCTACTGAGGATAACAAAGTGCCTACAGTCAATATGGACCGCCATTCTGAGCAGAAAGTCATCCCCTACGCTCCCGAGGACAAGCTGGGGAATGACTTCTATACACCTAGCATGAACACCATTGATAAGATCCTTAGCAACATTGGTAAGGATAATGATGGATTGGGCCCCTACTGGTCTCCAGTGGAGAGGATAGCTCACAAATTCCACATGCAGGATGTCTGGATGCGAGTAGAAGAAGTTTTCCATGAGAAGACCATCAGGAACCCACCTACTCAAGAGGTGTGTGACTGTCTTCTGGATGTTGGGAATAACGGGATATATAATGCTGTTGCCTGGGTATCCAATCATTACGATAGTGGAACCCCCATTACACTCCTTAACCGCCCCATCCCAAAGTTGACTGATGCCAACAGCTGGCAGGTTTGGAAAGAACGTCTCCTGTGGTATTACCAGGAGAGGAATTTGGAAGATGCTGCCAGTTACATCTACTGTGCTACTAAAGATTTCTAAACATTATAAACATTAGCTATTATGCTAATACATGACTTTCTTGTAATATTTACCATGTTTTATGTACATCATTGTTATCTTAAAACAGTCTTGGGCCAGGGACATAATAATTAGAAACTGTCAGATGTCTATATATGCATATCCTGCCACTTATGAATCACTATACACTTGGTCACATGACCATCTCAATAATAAATTCACCATCATGGTTATGAATCCCTTCACTGAGGCTACTACTACAAGGTCATGGCCATGCCAGACCCTTTCCCTCAGGGGGTGGAGTGGCAAGGAGGTCCAGAAGAAGGGTATATTTCAAATTCCTTGTTAATGGTCAGTGTGGAGTGACTGGCATATGGATGCTGTCTAGACTGTTGTATACACTTATTACTCGGACTATTCTCATCTTAGCCATAGGAATACAACAGTTATAAACTGTTTAGCCTATACATTTATAATGTGGAGGTATAAACTAGATTTAAAATGTAAGTCAATCACACACCATCATGAATTCCTTATAGATAAAAATCCTATTATTTTGAGACTATTCCCTGGGCTACTAGTGTTTGTAGGAAATGTTTGATAAAAGGAGCAATGTGCTTCTGTTTCTCACACTTCAATGTGAAAGATAGAGATGGATCAGCCATGACTATTTTTGCTTCCATCAGAACCAGATGCAAAGAGGAGACCTGGAAGTAGAGGAAGACAAGTTTTATAATTAGTTATGTAATAAGGGTACACTCATAGGTAAGGTGGACTCATCACACTCTACACTGCTCACTCACATGCTGTGCATAAAAGAACATCTTGATGACCTGCTGGTCTGGAGGGCTGGAAGCCATGGTCATGATGAACCGAGCAGAAAGAATTCTTTCAAGGTCCTTTGGAGGGGGCATGTAATCCAGCTGTACCTGGCCTTCTCTCCTAAGGAAGAGTGGCAAAATTACAGAGACAGGACACCACAGAACTAATATTCATGGCTCAGAACTTAACATCTGCCAATACTACCACCTCCCACACTGCTACTTGTGGCTACTCACATAACGGCCATACTCAACCATTTGCTCTCAAAATCTCCTGCAGACATGGTAGCACTGGGGTTCAGCAAAATGCAAGGTGGGGTATTGGCCCTGGGGGGTTCTGGAATTTCAATCTATGAGGATTATAAAAAAATCTGTGAATCCAATTCACAATGTACAAGGCTGAAAACTATTACTCACTGGTGCATCTATCTTCACTTCTTCTAGCAGCGAGGAGGAACCTGAAGAATCGCTACTGTAACCATGTGTCTCCAGCATTATGTCAAAGTTACTTTCTGAAAGAAAGAGAAAGAAGTCACAGATGTCACATGACTTATACATACCAGCTCCCCTAGATGACGACCTCTCCATCATCACATAAGGAGGTTCCTGATCAATAAAATTTTTAGACATGTCTCCATACATGACTGAGAGGGAGTTGAATTCTGAGAAAAGTGAGAGCTAAAGTGAGAAATAGATAAAAACATTAACTGAGAGATGTATAATATCTCAGAGTATTCCCTTCCTTATCGTTACAACGTATGTGACCACAACTTTTCATTAGTTCCCTTCTATTCCAATGTTATCCTTACTCTAGGTATCACCATGTTCTTATCAGCAACAGTCTTGACCTGACCACAGACAATTCTCTCTGCTTCTTTCACGTCTTTCTTCAGTAATCGATAGTAAAGTATTCCTCTGTCATGGACATCAATATCTCCCTCCTCATCTGATTGGAAATGGAGTCAAATGATGTCAGAGGTGAGGTGAGACATTAAAGGTGCATTTATTTACCAATGGCATGTTCCAGTAGTCTTCCTAACATCTCCTGACACTCTGGAGGTCTCTTGAAGAATATCTTCATAACGGCAGATAGTAACTGCAGCTTCACATGTGAAGAAGGCTCCTCAGAGATAGTGTTCACCAGTTCCTCTAGAATATAAGGAGTGTTGGGGAGGAACTGGGACAAGAGAGGGCATGGTCAGGGGTGTGGTCATTTAACACCGTCTGTTTACCTCTCCATATTCTCCTAATATCCAGAGGAGAGCAGCTCTTCCCTCAGGGTCTGAAATGCATTCAAAGTTACAGGGAAGTTGAGGAAGAATAACCTCCACCATATTGTCAAACTTGCGAAGGATATCTGAAATTATGTGATACCCATCAACCAGTCCATAAAGGTAACTATATACATATTCACTCACTGGTCATGACTACAAGAGTCTCAGAAGTGACATAATCCACCTCAAGAGTGAGAAGAGAAAGGAGTTTTCCCACACAGGTATTGGCCCTGGCAGGTAGTCTAAGGGCTATTCTTCCAACTGCCTGGATGGCATTCTTTGCAACCAGAGCATTCACATCAGTGGCATATTCACTAGATTATAATCAGATGCACAAAACATTGTGTCTGATCCGAGTATCCCACTCAACCATCTTAAAATTCTCCTAGTATTGACATACAGAATACTAACCTCAACTCATCCACTATGTCTTGTGCATTGGCCACAGTACACACCTCCGTCAGTAACTCCAACTTCTTCATCTTGACATAAGGAGGATCGTTGTACCTGAATTATCGTTTCAGAGACTACTAAATTCTCATGGAGAAATCACTTCTCGTAGCCTTACCTGCAGAAGAATGTTTGGTAGTCATTGCTCCAGAATTGAGGCTGTCTTGCCAGGAGAAGCTGGATGTGTTGGAGACAAGTGTAGACCAGTTCAGCAGAACTGGATCCAAGGAAAGTCAAGAGAGGGGCTGTGTAAATACATTAATAGTCAATCTAGACTGGTTCATGCTTCACTAACTAAAATATCAAAAAAAAAAAAAAAAAAAATGGAGGGGGGTTCTGGGAGACTAGCTACGAGAGGAGGATACAAACAGCCATTATGGTCAGATGATAACTTACTATGTATTCTACTATAGACATCTTCCTGTAAATGAGGCATGTCTTCTGTGAGGTGTATAAAGAGACAGACTGCCGATAACACTACTCCGTAGTTTGCATGCTTCAGGCGGTCATCGATAATATTCTGCACAGAGTAGACATGAGAGTTGTAAAGGAAGTGGAATTAAGACTCTTCATGTTACCAGTATGTCAAAAGTTTCATCCTCAGAGGAAGGCTGGTAGTGCCTCAGTAACTCTAGGACTTGACACTGCCCCCACTCACTGAATTCTCTTAGTCTGTGTGGGTGGAATAGTATAGTGGTGGGTGGGGCTGGAAGCACCCCTACATCTTTACTAGTTGTGGGAGGGTCCCCAACTTGGGTGTAAACATTACATTTAGAATGGGAAGTTATGAAGGGATAGTGTAGGTAAAAGTTCAGGGTCTAAGCTCCACCCACAAAGATAGAGGGGGAGGGGGGGACCATGACTTAATAGCCCTGAGGTTAACTGATGATTATATGAATCAGCAGCACTTAGATATGTATACTTTATAAACTAAATAAATACTGAAAGACGAAACTAAAAACAGAGAGAATCACCTGTTGAGGAGATAATGAGCTATCTTTTTGTTGACTACCATTCCTCCCTCGTTGGCCAAGATCTCAGAGAGAGCAGCGATAGAGTTGCAGACCACCTGAGGGTCATGGTCACGAAGCATCTGATAGAGAACATCCACAAAGTTCATCTCTAAAATGATGGATAAGAGAGGAAAGTTCAACAATTGAAATGAGTAATGTTTCTACCTGTTATAAATTCTGGTACCACATAGAAAAGTTTTACTATCCCCATGATGGATGCCTTCCTGACATAAGCACTTCTGTCTCCCAGACCAGACTGTAATGGCTCACGAAGGTACTCAATGATATTGGGCAATCTGTAACAATAAGACCAAGAGCTGGGTCAGGTACCCTGTCTGATACACTGGTCTAGCAAGGCACCCTGTCTGATACACTGGTCTAGTGAGGCACCCTGTCTGATACACTGGTCTAGTGAGGCACCCTGTCTGATACATTGGTCTAGTGAGGCACCCTGTCTGATACACTGGTCTAGTGAGGTACCCTGACTGATACACTGGTCTAGTGAGGTACCCTGTCTGATACACTGGTCTAGTGAGGCACTCTGTCTGATATACTGGTCTAGTGAGGCACCCTGTCTGATACACTGGTCTAGTGATGCACCCTGTCTGATACACTGGTCTAGTGAGGTACCCTGTCTGATACACTGGTCTAGTGAGGCATTCTGTCTGATACACTGGTCTAGTGGGGTACCCTATCCGATTACTGGTCTAGTGAGGCACTCTGTCCGATATACTGGTTTAGTGAGGCATCCTATCTGATATAAAGACTTATTTTAGAGCAATTTAATCTCAGAAAAAATATCTTTCTTTTCCTTAACCATCCTCTTCTATAGCCCCTTCATATACTGACCTGAGGGAACACATGCTTCGAAGAGCTAACCCTCGCACCATAGGGTTACGATCTAGACAGTCCTTTTGCAACGTGTTCACAGTCAACAGAGCAAGGTCAGAATTAGATTTGGAGTAATTTCCCAGATAGAGGTAGACCAATTTCTTCTGAACAACATCTTGAGTAGCTCCAGCCTATGGAGAAAATACTGCCATACAAGCTAAATTGCTAATTACTCTCACCCCCAACCTCATAGCCACAGGTGCCCTATTTATCCTCAGCTAACTGGTTAGATGGCTGTAGGTCTTCTGTATTTAGACCATAATGTGTATCTTACCATTATCATTTCACTGAAGAGCTTTGAAACATCAATTCCCAGTGTCATACATGCTATGACCTTCTGTACAGCTTGAAGATAGCGCCTGGTGTCTCTCTGGACTTCTGGGTTCCTCAGTAGAGCCCTGATGTACAGGAAGGATTCTAGCTAGCTTGTCAAAAAATTTTTTCGCCTACCTTAACTCTCCGACTTCACTTCTCTTAGAATCTCGACCAGAGAAAGCCATCGCACGTCACTTTTCAAGGTATACTATAGCTGCATCGGCAGTGGAGTGGAAGGGATCGGAGCGAGCCCTGCTAACTAGATGTGCTTCAAATAGAGTTCTAACCGCACTGATGACGTCATAGTACGATCAGCTGTTTCATTACAACACTTCATAAAAATAAGTATTTTTTACATCATTTCCGTAAAAATAAAAATCTCCGTTTTATCTCTTGTGAATAAATCGACAGTTCTTCTTGTGCATTTTTAATCATTCCTCTGTTTTCATGAGCTCTCCTGGACAAGAAGGGAACTATGTCTTCCATACTACCAAATGCAACAACCTTGTTACTGTGATACCCTGCACTACCCAGTGGATAAGTCAGGTGATCAGACATTCCCAGCAATTGACCAAATGCCACTTTTCCATCATCTGGTGCTATTTCACAATCTTTCATCATTTTGAGTGCACTCTTGATTGTCTCCTTGTTATGTGATGCCACAATGATGTGTGCTGCATTATTCTGAACTTCCTTCATTAAGTAGGCAAGGGCATGATGGTAACTGTTGTCTGTGTTAGACTTGCTGTTATGAACTGGACTATCTTCTCCTAAAGCATTAGCTTTCTTCCTCTCATATTCTAAATAGCAGCCCCTCACCTGTGAATAAAGTAAGTTTTATATACCTGCCCTGCATTTATTGTTGGTCAGTTTACCAATTTTATTCCACTGATGATGCCATACTGTTTTGAAATTGCTTGGTGCATCAAAGTACAATCATACGAATTCTAAAAGGTACAATAATTGGCTACAAGTGTGAGGACACTGACAGCTACTTACAGTTAGGTAGGTTTGGATGGTGTTGTAGAAAAGAGGTCTGGTTGAGTTATACCACCTGGATAGAAGGTGGAGTGTGAGGTGTTCAATAGCCACTTGAAAATGTGTCTGTTCTGCATCCACTAAAACAGTGACTCCTTTGCTCTTGGCACTCTACATGTAGGTCATGTGTTAATCAAAATGACAGAAATAGAGTATACACACCTCTCCAATTGATGTGAGCCTTGCTATGAATCTGCTGAACTGTTCTTGCTCCATGTCACTAAAATATGTCAAATCTGGAGGTAACATCTGCAGTTCATGTATGAGGTTGCAGTCATATTGTCATGATGAGGATGGCCTGTATAATACCTTTAATTGCTGGAATGACTGGAGACCATTTGCTATAGTAAAGTAACTCTGCCAGTCAGCAATCCCAACATTCCTACATTTTGGTAATATCTGTAAATGTGCTAACATGATGTCAACCTGAAACTTATAGGGACAGCAACAAAGTAGGGATTTCAAAAATGAAGTTAGTCTGGCCATATTCAACCTACCCATGGTTTTTTCATCAATAAAACCTGGTAACACTATTGACTGCAAGCTTAAATCATCACTAATATAATTTTCATGTCTAAAAATGTAAAAAAAAAATTTTGTGCAATTTAATTTTGTATGTGGTTGGAGACCCCCCCCCCCCCCAGGAAGATTTATTAAGGACAAAAGTTTGTAGTAAGAGCTATTAAGAGTATGCTTAATTCGAGCTTGATGAATAGAGAAAGAGAGGCTCAAACTTATTATCACTAACATACATATTATTAGACATGCTGAAAATGTAGCTGACAATGTTATAATGTGAATACTATTATCAGACATCCTGTTCAAACCCACAATAGAATTCTAACAAATGAGGAATATAACATGAAAATCTATCCACCAGAACTTTGCCTTAAACTAATGAGTAAGGAAAATAACAGATCCTGGTGACGCGGGATCTCACGAACAGATTTCGTGTTTTAATTTTTGGAGGGAAACAGGCCACCCCTAGGTGACCCACCTACTTTTGTGGGATGCCTTTGAGTTTGTGGTCTCTGTTACCCAAATCAGAATAATCAAACAAAATCTTCTATAGGTGACATAGTATAGGTGAATGTATGTCTGGCCAATCTATAACTCTTGAATGGACAAACTACTATCACTGGATATGTTCTCTTACACTATTTACCCATCAGGTAACGTCCCCTTGATCTTTACTTCAGGAATAACCTACATCATGAAAAATAATATAAAAGCTTGTAGTAGAGGGACATTGTAGCCTAGAATGGAGGGACAGTGTACCTATCTAGCAGAGAAGACATTTAGTTATGTTTCTTTTCCCATACTCTCCACTGTGGAAAGAAACTGTTTCCACTTCCTATGCATGTTTTATATGCTAAATGTTTCCACTACCTCATGTAATGTTGCTGGTGAGACTATTCTGTCAACTGTATATTTCCCAGGAGTTGCTAAAGAAGAAAACACACCCTTTGAGCCAGTCAATAGACTGTTAAGCTTGTGCTGTTAAAAATAATAGAAAAATATAACTCACAGTCAAAATTCTATTTATGACCCTTTAGTTGTATTTTGAAGTCTCAAGAGTTGGGGGTATAACACACTTAGCTAACTTAAGTAGAGCCATTGTATCTGATGGAAGGATGAGGGAGGTAATTTGGGTTGTTGTCCCCCTAAACAATAATATTTACACTTCAATTACATCATGAGGAACACTCTAGGAGATAAATAGCCCTGTTAAGTGTTAACTTGTTAAGAATGCAACTGATATCAGCATTAGAACAGTAATGAGTGGAGAGTAAGATTTATAGTAAATGTTAAGTGAAGTGCTGAGTATATATTTTTGCTTTCCAGTAACCACTACTATTGCAGAATGGTCTTTTTCATTATTACCATTTTTTAGAATAAAAACCTCCTTGAGAGGTAGTATGTCACTATGTCTATTCTATCTCTATATATATAATAATAAAGACCTAAACACTAAATAGTCTAGCATTTCATGGACTTAATTGTTATTTCCTCCTAACCCAAATTATCTTCCTATAATATATGCCTGTAAAAAATCACACACATGCATGTTAACTTGATCTAGTGGAAAACTAACCAGTAAATCAGGATGAACAATTGCTGTCATCTTAATAGCAGTAAATCTCAAAGGATGTTCACGATTGCATGTAGCTACAAAAAAAGAGCACCAAGACATTAACACAGAGTAACAATTCCTTATAACTAACTAACTTGGTGATCTACCTCAGTCAAATGAGTGAACCACAGAGGAATGAGTGAGCTGTTCTGCTTCTAGAAAATACTCATTTCCTCTCCTCTTTAAAACTGTTCCTAATTATTGGTACGCAATCATCATACCTGACATTTCTATGCTTTTGAGACATCGGTTAGACAACCTATCAAAGAGTTTCTCTTGCTCTATTAAATCTGCTTGGGTTTTTGGAATAGGTAGTAACTTCAGGTCCTGTTCAGCAGAATGGTACCAGATTGATGACACATTTCTCTCTGCCAATCTTCGAACTGTTTTTTCAGCATCTACCTCATCCACACCTCCAGCAAAATGTCCAAATATAGTTAGTCTCAGGAGCTTTTCAGTCAACCATGAGCCCAGAATTCGCTTTGATAACTTATAATACTAAGGAATAAAGCATTAAGCAACTGTCATTGATTACAACTTGACTGTACATCCTATTCCCGTCCATGTATGTATAGTATATTCATGTGCATGCATATATTCCCATGTACCTATTCCCGTCCATGTATGTATAGTATATTCATGTGCATGCATATATTCCCATGTACGTGTGTATTACACATCAAAGCAGTCCCGTAGACCAGATTTGTAAAGTGTGGGTGTCAGCCATAACCACAGCAATATGGTGGATATGCTTTAATTGTATTTCTGTCATAGTAGTAGGACTGGAGTATACTTTTAGCAAGATCTTTGAGAGAGCTACAGTTTTGATACCCATTTTTCTGGGGGTAAGTCAACTGAGCTATATAGCTCTCTTTGGATGCAGATCTTAAATCAGTGACAAAATTAATTATTTCATGATACTACTGTACTAGTTGTACCTTGAGACTGTTATCAACCAACTTGTCATAGGTAAGCATTTTGAAGACCAACCATCCCCTTATTGCCTCCCGAGTACTCATGTCTTGAATCGGCTGTGTAGAGTAATCAAATCTCATTTCAGCCATTGGTGGCTGAAAGCTGCTGGAAAGGAATTTTGCCTCATCACAATTCTTCTGTTTGGATATGTCCTTAGAAAGGAATTTCACCTTGACATGATCATTTTGCATGGATTGCAGCTTTTGTGTACCCCAGAATCTAAGAGCACTTGGCACTGAATAAACTGTTGCTGATCTAGCATGCCTAGATAACATGGCAATCCTTTATGGAGATATAGAGTGGAATACAACAATGAAAGGACCTGTTGCTGCAGAAAATTAATAGAAACACAGAATACCAACAAAACTTTATAGTGACTCTACTGTTATGCAGACACTCAACTAACATCAATCTATAACAGATAGCTATATACCAACATTACCAACGCTAGACTACCCGCTACTCTACTAAGCTTACACATACCCTATGTCCCTCAAAGAATCAGGCTAGGTGTAAGCAGACATAGTAAGTTAACAGCGACAGGCCGGCCGTAGCAACTGCATCGACCGGACCGTCCAGTTGGTCCAAGGCTTGCCAAACGTGTAAATCCACCAATTAAAGGGACTTCCAAATACTTATATCGGAACTTCAATGGCTACTTACAGCTGTTTTGAAATAGGATTATTATTGATGCAAAATAGAGTGAAATCAGGCTTGCCTTTAGCGCACATTCTTACGAATCTCTCCTCGATCCCGGCCGCGGCGCACGCACGGTCCAACCCCTCCTCTTTATTCGTAGCTAATTAATATAGCTACATAATCTATAAGAGATTGGATCATTAGCCGCCGAATTTAAACTATTATTAATTAATCTGCTAATAAAAATCGTCATTGTACCAATGATGTTCAGTTTACAATAAAAAATAATCCTGATAATTTATAATACTCCATCTAGTTGCCTGTAGGTAGCTAAACTTCAGTATGTCTGCATAAAGAGAAGGAGATAGCTATCATCATGACAATGTTGGAAGATGATTAATTGATTGATGGTGTGTGCAGAATCTAATTAACCTACTGTTTCATATTCACAACTATCAGTCCAATGGCCAAACACTACAAGAGTTAAACACAGTTATAATATACAATGCAACCTCTTATTACACAGTGTGCATAAAATTGTTATCACTGACTGTATACAAAAATATAATGACAGAAGGACATCTTTACTAGTCTTACTTTCACAGTTCTCACAGTAAGGCCTGTCAGAACCACCTGGTGCCTTTGAGCCATGGTGCATGCTGTGAGGGGGAGAATCTGACATGGTCTGCATGGGACAGTCATCGGTGTCATGTTGATCAAACACGTCACAGATATCACAGAAGAGCCGAGGAGGAGGAAGATCTTGCACCAAATATTCGTCGTCATCGTCAATCACATAACTAGAGAGAAAAGGTCACTTGTAGACATATCTAATAGACCGCAACAATGTCATGCATGCAGGTATCTATTAGCCAAAGCAGTTTGCCTGACAATCATGCATTTTCTGGCTATTTTCAGTAAAGTATCTTATTTTTACATACTCTGAGACACTCTCAAGGTTACCATGGAGACCCTTCATGGCTTCTACTCCCTCCAGCTTATTCTGGAGGTCTGAAATCACAGAGTTTAAGAAATCTGTCTGTAAGAAAAATCTCTTTAATTTAACATACCAATTAGCTGAAATGATAGAATACCTGTTGCTTGTAATCTTCTATCTTTAGAAGCAGCTCTTCCTGGTAAGTTTCTGCCTCTAATAACTGTGTCTGTGTTTCCTCCAGTCTGAGGGAAAGACTATCAGCTGTAAACAAAAGCATTGTAACATTGAACCATGAATTGTGTTTAGAAACTTATTTTGAAGTACCTATTCAAGAGTATTAAAGAAAAGGATGTTTATATAAAAAATGTGTTTTATAGCTACATGTAACAGTTCAGGTAATAGATCTTTACATCCACATAAACTATGTCTTATAAAATACTTGTCTGGATAATGTGAGTCCTCTCTAATCAGAAATTGATCTCAAGTGCAGGCATAAAATAATGCTCTAACTGTATAGGACAATTCGGAGTCTTAATGTTATAGGAAGTATAGCAACTTACTGTCCATGTTAGCAGCTTTAGATAAGTTGGGTTTTGAATCACGCTGTGGAATATATTTCATATGCTTATTATGCAGTCCTCTACTTTAACTAACAGGTACTAGTAACCACTAAATTATATAATATTAATACTGTAAGCATACACTTTTATGGTCCTGCTTACTCACAATAAAAAGTAAGCAATGTTTATACTGCCTTTATCATAATTATTATTATGATAATAGAGTAGACTCACTCTTTCCTGTGACCTTTCCAATTGTAATGTTAGTTCTTTGACTCTTTCCTCCAGGAGCTGTTTTTCCTCTTCCAGTAGTTGTTTTTCTTCTTCCAGTAAAGCTTGATCATGCTATGACAGAATATAAAACATTATTTAACGTCATACCATCTTCGAATAGACAGTCCTGTATTAGTCTTGAAGTTTATAATCTTTGTAAAAACTTTCCAGTACTTCTCAAGAATTCAGTCTCTTGACGATGTTGTATCCTGACTAACTGTATCTGTGTCACACACACACAGATTCTCCTCACCTTTCCCTGGCTAGCGATTAGGTCATCAGATAGAGAAGTGATTTTCTCTTGTGCATTGGCCACCTCACGTTCTCTTTCTGCCAGGATAAGCTCCGTGGCTTCTAATCTTTGCTGCACAGCTAACACTTCGCTACTGCTGTCATGTTCCAGTGATAGATGCCTGCACAATGGTCACATAGGGTGATGTATACAGTCTCTAAGGATTCTGCACACATGAGGGGTTGGTGTATGGCTTTGATTCAGCCCATGCTGTGTGAACATGACAAGAGTTACTGTATTATACCTATTACTGAGCTCATCCAGTTGGAATTGGAGCTCTTCTGCTTGAATCTGTGCAGTTTCAAGGTCCATCTGTAATCCATCCCTCTCTCTCTCCACATTCTCTAGCCTCTCTGCTAGTTCCTGTGCCTCTTGCAAGGCAGAGTCACGTTCCATGGCTGCATTAGACACACGTTGGTCCACTTCCACTGCAGTGGCCCGTGAGAGTTCACTGGGAGTACACATAGGAGAGTATACACTAATGAAATGATGAATAGAGTTTCCTTACATTTGTTCTTGTAAAGCAAATTTCTCGTGGTCCCAAGCTTCACCAGATGTCAACAACTCATTTTTCAGCTTCTCAATTTCAGTTTTGGCCTGCATCAACTGGAGAACACAACAACTCAGGGAGTCAGGTTAATTTCCCAATGATGCCACACCTCCTGACTGAACAGTTCATTAGGTACAGGTCATTAGAGGGAAAGGTAATGTACATACAGAACAAGATGGGCGGTGGCTCTGAACAACAAAACATACTCCAGAGCCACCACCACCTATCTTTACAGATACTGTCCTGTAATCTGCTGTAGATAGCAAGCAACAAACAAACAGCCAGCAGTCAACAAGTAAACAAACAATGGGACAGACATATTTATCATATATACCTCTCCTTGAACAGAACTGTATTTCATGCTCATCTGTTGAGAAGCATCTAAGATGTCTCCTTTCTGTTGCTGTAGCTCATTCAACTGGTGAATTACTTCACCATGATCACTCATCAACTATACATAACAACAACAACAATCAACAACAACAATCAACACATTACCAACACTGGGGATTTAGTATGAAAGCACCTTTTCGTGTTCAGTGTGCATGGCTTGTTGCTGAGCCAGCAGAGAGTCCCTCTCTAACAACAGCTCCCTTCGCTGCTGACTCAGTTCATTCTGTTCTGTAGAGACACTGGCACTTTGTGTCATGATGTGGTCAAGCTCAGCTAGGGCTCTATCCCGCTCGTTAGTTAGTCTCTCCTGGTCTGTCCGAAGGCGTGACCGCTCCCCAAACCATAACTCTTTCTCCTTCGATAATTGCCTAATTGGTGACCATGAAATGCACACCGGCATTCAACATGCATTGACACATACCTAAGCTTGTCTTCCATGGTGTTCAGTTCTCTGGTCCTTTCCTCCATGAGTGCCTCATGCTGGCTACACATGTCCATGGCTTCCCGAAGATCCTGTTGTGAGCTCTTAACTTCGTCTTGTAACTCCTGAGCTGTTTTTTCTGTTTGATTTAACTCTCTCTCTAAAGATGTGCATCGGTGGGTACCCTGACTAAGAACCTCTTTAGTATGAGTAAGTTCCTGTTCTAATGAGGTGCAACGATCTTTTTCTGCCTCCAGACTACTTTTAGTCTGGGCAAGTTCCTTTTCTATGGATGACAAGTGATTTCTTTCTGATTCTAGATTTTCTTTGGCTTGTGTGAGTTCCTGTAATAAAGAGGTGTCCTTCTCATCATTACACGATTTCCCCCCTATCTCTTTTTGATGCAGCTCCTCAGTCTAAAGAGAAACAAAACAGTGGCCAGGTCTTAGGGTAAGTCTAGAAGAGAAACCAACAGTGGCCTTGTCTTAGGGAAGTATAGAAGATAGACCAACAGTGGCCTGGTCTTAGGGTAAGTCTAGAAGAGAGACCAACAGTGGCCTTGTCTTAGGGCAAGTCTAGAAGAAAAACCAACAGTGGCCTTGTCTTAGGGCAAGTCTAGAAGAAAAACCAACAGTGGCCTTGTCTTAGGGCAAGTCTAGAAGAAAAACCAACAGTGGCCTTGTCTTAGGGTAAGTATAGAAGATAAACCAACAGTAGCCTGGTCTTAGGGTAAGTCTAGAATAGAAACCAACAGTAGCCTGGTCTTAGGGTAAGTCTAGAAGAGAAACCAACAGTAGCCTGGTCTTAGGGTAAGTCTAGAATAGAAACCAACAGTAGCCTGGTCTTAGGGTAAGTCTAGAAGAGAAACCAACAGTAGCCTGGTCTTAGGGTAAGTCTAGTAGAGAAACCAACAGTAGCCTGGTCTTAGGGTAAGTCTAGAAGAGAAACCAACAGTAGCCTGGTTTTAGGATAAGGATGTAAGATAGAGAACATTAGTATTATTACAGCAAATAATTTGTGAGTGGCACATAATAATATTGTGATGTGTGAAGATATTCTATTGAAGTACATTATCCACCAAAAAATATGAGTCAGTAGCTAGTAAAAATATTAGCCAGTAGATTTGTTGACAAAGTATCTTACCAATTTAGCAATAGTGGTGAGGTGAGTAGCTACCTCTTGAGATCTCTCTTCCAATTTGCTCTGTACATCTATCAACTCTCTCTGTGTGTCACTACTACCTCCTTCATTAGACTGCAGTGCAGAGAACCAGTATCCCCTTACCAGATCTTATCAGGTTTAGTACAGTATATACCTTGAGCTGGTTTCTTAATTGTTGCATTATTCTCCTTTCTTCCTGTAACTCCTCTGTCAGTTTTGTCAAGGACTGGGCACTTGTCTCTGTGGCCGTCTCCAACTGGTCACCACTGATCACGCCCTGTTCTTCCAGTTGGAACTGAAGGTCATCTACTTGCCTGAACACACAGTGAGACCAGGACAACCATTACTAAAAACATGTCCTGAACATAGGACCCCTTTATGCCTAGGACAATCATTACTAAAAACATGTCCTGAACATAGGACCCCTTTATGCCTAGGACAGTCACTACTATAGGCATGTCCTGAACATAGGACCCCTCTATGCCTAGGACAATCACTACTATAGGCATGTCCTGAACATAGGACCCCTTTATGCCTAGGACAGTCACTACTAAAGACATGTCATGAATCTCTATGTGTGTATACTATCCTCTTTAGTACATGTGCATTGATCTATATAACTTGCCGTCTGAGTTCAGTCAATTCCTCCTGGTGAGCTTGCTTCTCCAACTCCCGCTGATCAAGGGTAGATTGAAGAGAATGGATCTCGGCATCCTTCTCCTGTAGCAGGAAGGAGAGGTCTGCTGCTGTGGTGCCTTGGAGGGATGCATCCTACATAAATGAGATTACATCATACTCTCCTGACCAGCAAATTGGAAAACTCATCATGTGTATAGTTATTACTGTCTGGATTAGTCTACCAGATTTTGACAGGCCCTCATACCTGACTAAATGAACTCCCCCCTCTCTCTGATGGGCATTCATAGGACTAAATGAACTACCTCCCTCTCTGATCTGCCTGACGGGGCCCTCATACCTGACTAAATGAACCCCCCTCTCCCACAGGGACCTCATACCTGGCCAAATGAATCCTCCACTATGATGGGCCCTCATACCTGACTAAATGAACTCCCCCCTCTCTGACGGGCCCTCATACCTGACTAAATGAACCCCCCCTCTCTGAGGGGCCCTCATACCTGACTAAGTGAAACCCCCACTCTGACGGGCCCTCATACCTGACTAAATGAACTCCCCCCTCTCTGACAGGCCCTCATACCTGACTAAGTGAAACCCCCACTCTGACGGGCCCTCATACCTGACTAAGTGAAACCCCCACTCTGACGGGCCCTCATACCTAACTGCCACATTTATTATGGTATCAAAATGCTCTAGAAATAACTATTATCATTGTTCCCAGGACATCTCAGGACATCCCAATTACCTGTTTCTGCCTACTATGTGGTCCTTACCTGCATCAACCGAGAAGACCCAAATGAACTGATGGAGGACTCACTGGGATGTCTAGCTTTGAGGGGAGATTCAGTGTGGACCCCACCCTTATTGAAAAGGCGGGAGTTTTGGACTGCACTTATCTTGGGAGAGAAGTGAGGAGAGTGGTGTGGAGAGGAGGAGAGAGAGGCGAGGGAGGGGTTATTAGAGAGAACACCTGAGAGGATTGAGGAGGAGAAACAGAATAACTTACAAATTCACTAAATCTGTGTGGAAGGGACTCCCTTAAAGATAGACCAGAAGTGAGGAGAAAGAGATACACACCACCACAGAGTGGATCTTTAGGTATAAAGATGTGATTCAACTATTGGGGTTTACAGCTATAGGTAGATAGCTATTGTTCTGATGTGCCCCTCCCCTCCCTCCCACAATGTGTTATCCCTGGGGGTGTGGGGGAGGTGTAGGTGGGGTGGGGTGGGGGTGAGCATCATTTAAGAGTAAAGTGACCCCTAAAATGATAATTAGAGGTAGCAATAAGAGTGTTAATTAGAAGTGGCACCTATATAGGAGTTTGGTCTTAGGTGGCAAAATATCAGTGTTTTGAGGTAAAACAACACAGTTCAGAAAAGTGGCAGTGTTAGACTTATTAGAGTATATAGTGGATGTTAGAGCTCTAGCTAGTGATGTAGTAACCACAACCTCCACATGTAAGGAACCAGAAACCACAAACAACAACTAATCAAACACTAGGTTAAATTTTCTGGAAAGACTCTCATTGGAGACTTCCTTCCACAATTCACACAGACACACATTATATACAGACACACCACACCACACCACACCACACCACACCACACAGACATACCACACCACACCAACACAATTTGCCAAGAGGATGTACTGAACATAAAGTTTACAATAGTTACCCACACTTAAAAACAAGGTCACCTACACAAAGAGGCTCTTCACCCATTATCTTGAGGATTCAACAAAGACAAATTACGCACAATTTTCTACATTATGTAGTGTTTTGGAATACGTAATATGAATGTGAGACTATATACCCTCATGATTACTACTACATCCCTACATGGGACTATACCCTCATGATTACTACATCCCTATGTCAGACTATACCACTACATCCCTATGTCAGACTATACCACTACATCCCTATGTCAGACTATACCACTACATCCCTATGTCAGACTATACCACTACATCCCTATGTCAGACTATACCACTACATCCCTATGTCAGACTATACCCTCATGATTACTACATCCCTATGTCAGACTATACCGCTACATCCCTATGTCAGACTATACCACTACATCCCTATGTCAGACTATACCACTACATCCCTATGTCAGACTATACCACTACATCCCTATGTCAGACTATACCCTCATGATTACTACATCCCTATGTCAGACTATACCGCTACATCCCTATGTCAGACTATACCACTACATCCCTATGTCAGACTATACCACTACATCCCTATGTCAGACTATACCCTCATGATTACTACATCCCTATGTCAGACTATACCGCTACATCCCTATGTCAGACTATACCACTACATCCCTATGTCATCATGATTACTACCATCTCTATTGGAAAAGTAATTTCCCCATGAGGGGCCAATTGATTACACACTTGATTTAGCCATGTAATATAGTTCATAGTGAGGTCTATACTAACCACAGCTTTTTACACATGTGGAATGTTTGAAGGGAATCAATGTTTTACCTTCACTTCCAGCAGACGCCAACTTTTCAACCTTTGGAAGAGGTGCAAACAGACCATACTTGGGTTCACACTGGAAGTATCTGAAGTAAAAGATGGACATTATATTATTATAAAGTGTCAGATCATACAATAACTATACATAATATGTACACAGTTACACATGTACATGTATACACCCAGCACATGTACATACAAGCTACACATGTACATGTAGATTACCAAAATTTACAGCACCTCCAACATCACTTTTTTATGCTAGACAGTTCTACTGCCATAAGAGTAGCCAAGGCTATAATGCAGTTATCTCTATATCTAGCAGTTCAGAGCAAAGATCAAAGGGTAAAATCCTCACCATGCCATCCATCCATTACTAGTTCGGTCACAGAGACACAGCATCAGTGAAAATGTGGTTGAAAGAAAATGTTGAAATACCAGTGGACGGTTATAGAAGATGTGGAAAGTGGCGTATATTACGTGCAGGATTAGAAGGTAGGAAAGAGGACATGACTATGCACCTTGACCTTGAATATCCCATTAAAACCTTACTACTGTCAGAGAATTGTCAGTATTACACTGGCAGACATGCAAGGAGCATTGTGGGCATGGTACATGTACTCATTGAGTTTTCTATATAAGGACAGCTATACCTACAAAGTGATGACTATCACCAGTATATACAACACCTACACACAGGGTGAGGTGTCATGTGGAGGTGTTACACGCCAACCTACTCCCTCATACACCAACAGGATATCTTTCTCCCTCTCCTGGGGCCTCATACAGCTATAAATCAAGACCATGAAGTGTCCATACATGCACTCACCTTTTCCCAGACACAGAACCATCATTCTTCCCCAGAGGTTCCGGGAGCTCGACTCCTACCCAAATTCCCTTAGCAAACTCTGTTGGGCCTAAGAATCTTAAGACTCCTTCTTTCACTCCCCCCACCAGTACCAGGTCACCTATCTGTAGCTGTTCATGAAGTGCCTTCAGATCCACAGGCGTTGGCTGGGAATTCCTCTGAAGAACAGGACTGGAGTCCTGGACGGGGGTTTGAACCGACTCTTGGTGAGGTGATGAACTAGTTAAGCAGGCTTTAGAAATGATTTTCAATTTATGAGGTCGAGTAAAAAGTCCACAGTTTGGTTCGCATTCAAAGTACCTAACACCAGACACGGTTCCGTCATTCTTCCCCTCAGGGACATCCAAAATTACACCAGTCCAGATGCCCTTAGCAAACTGTGTTTCACCAATAAACCCAATCACACCTTCTTTCTGTCCATCCACCAGAACTCTGTCTCCAACTCCAAACTGAGATGCAGTTGCCGCATTTTGTTTGTTAGTTGAGGCCACTGAAGATGGCTTGGACTGGTCCGAAGTTTGATTCTTACTCCCTTTGGACACAAGCTTGATCTTCTCAGCCTTGGCAAACAATCCTCTGTTTGGTTCACTTTCAAAGTACTGGATGCCATTCACGCTACCGTTGTTCTTTCCTTCGTAGGAGTCCAGAATGATACCAGCCCAGCTACCTTTAGCAAACTGTGTGTTCCCCAAGAAAGCCAGCAGCCCTGGCTTCCCATTGGCAAGTACTCTATCCCCAACTTCCAATGACTCTTGTCCATTAGCAGTACCGACAGGTGGTCTCGGATCTTGTTGAATCTGCCGCACCTGGTTCACTTGAACTACTGGCTTCTTTCCACTGGAAACTCCTCGAGCTGGACTTGTACTATCATTGAGTTGAGGACTGGTTTTTCTACTTCCTGAACCACTAGGAGGCCTCAGGCCACTTACAGGACGTGCCAGTTTGGAACCAGGAGGCTTTATTCCTCCTCCTGGAGCCCGTAACCTTGATGTCATCTGTAAAAAAAGTACAATACAGCCTGTATTATCTTACATTATCATCATACAGACTTAGTATAGCTATAGAGTGACAATAACAACCTTCTAGACGCAGCTGATGACCTCTTCCTCCCACAGTCCTCAGAGAGCTAGCTAGCTTAGTTTGTAATAATATGTCCACCTGAAGTAGTAATCTTAGTATCATATAGTTTAGCTATAACTTACGACTTATATCTGCATACAGTGTGTTGTAGTTGCTACATGCTCTGGCTGAGACATTATAATTAGAGAGTCCGATTGGAATTCTTGTGGCTGTTTTAGTCACATGATATGAGCATGCCACACACCTCCGGGATCACGTTGAACTTTGGTCTGTCATGTCATGCATGATAACTCACGGTGGTTTGAGGTGGCTCTTCTTTTAGGTGGCTCTTCTTTTAGGTGGCTCTTCTTTGAAGCAATGGATCTTGCACCTCAGGCTGTCGAAGATTTTTGGCTGAAACAGCCATTAAACTGCTCTCGTGATCTGACTAGAGACAGCTGTTTTATTCCACAGTCTGAGGTAATGTAGCTATCAGATAACTAGCTAGATGGCTAGTGTTCATTTTTGCATTTTTTTTTTGGTTCTTGTTTTTTGTTTTTTGTTTTTTGTTTGTTTGTTTGTTTGTTTTTTGCAGTTAGCAAAGAGAGATGTCATTGCAATCCTCAGATCCATTTTGTCTGCTCTAAGGTATAGCACAAGCCCTAGAGCAATCTCAGAGAATTCATTTACTATTTTAATGCAGTATTATTGGAACATTTTCAATTATTGTGTCTGTGATAGCCAAGAAGCAGACATTGAGTCCCAAGGTACACACACACATTATTGCTCTCTCATATTTAATAGTATTAATAGATTATTGTTACTATGGTAATAATAGTATAGTAATAATGTATTGTTACTAATCAGGACAGGGGTTATATAGATAGGAATATTATATTCTCCTGTGAAACTGGTTTGAATCTGTCACATTTACTTATTTTGACTCACTGAACTACCACCAGCTAGGGGCAACTTTGGGGACTCTGTGCCCTTTAAATACAATACTTATGCAGATCCATCCTATCTTCATGTTGTCCATTGCTGATTTCCTGCTAGCAGTGTTGTGGACCTTGGGAGGTGGAGTTTATTTGCATCAGTGGTCAGTGGGAAGAAACCATGACAGAGATGGCTGTTTTGCTATTCTGCTTACAACAGTTGTAAGTTCACTACCTTTAAAGGAGATAATGGTACTTCTATGATTTCATCTTCTGCCAGCTATGCTCTTTTGAATGACACTTAATTATGAAAGACACATGAAAAAACAGGTGTTGATTTAGATCAGCACTGAGTAATGCTGAGTAACATGAGCCTGAACCTAGTCTGTTCAGAGTAAAAGTTCTTTGTTGTGTTCTCTAGTTTGAATGACTGATCCACTACATGTAGATCATGGAATGTGTGACAGTGAACTTGACCTGCGTGTATGCTCTGCTGGCATACTCCAGTATCAAACAGAGAGACTTTAGCAATGTTTATGTGAGTCAATTACAGTAATAGTAAAACAGTTTGTGATCATCACAATAATAATAATAATTTTCATTAGTCTCTGTTTGAAAAGAGGTATGTCTGGAAGCCATGGAAAACTATATTGGTCTACCTGTTAGCATGGTATATATATATACTCTACTATATTAATCTATGGAGGTGTATACTGGTCATCTCTTCTCAGGACGGCACCTGTAGTATTGATGCTAATACCTTTCTTCTGCTTGGACAGAGAATATGGTTTGATTGAGTATGCTGATGACTGCACTTGCTGGTGAGTCAATTGCAATGATAGTTTTTAAACTTACTATGTTTACTCTACCAGGTGTATACCATTCTTTGGAAATGTCATTCCCTATGCTAATGCACTAGATAAGGTAAGTCCTGAATGCACTAGGTCCTGAATGCACTAGATAAGGTAGGCACTAGATAAGGTAGGTAGGTCCTGAATGCACTGGACGGATAAGGTATGCTAGGTCCTAGTATTGTAGTAGTAGGAAATGTTATTGTTTAGAGACTACTCACCAGCTATTACTTAGGAAGGAGAGTGTCATCTTTGTATCACTGTAGTCCACAGCAATATATCTCCATCAAATCAGCAAGTTAGTTCTGGCCTATTCTGTAGTCATTGGTATCCACTACGTGTTAGGCTTTATTCTACTGATAGTAGTGTACTGGAGAGTACTGGCCAGAATAAGACACATGAGGAGTGATCACAGTGAGTGCTTTATTCACACTATATACCTTATCCCTACACTTCCTGCTTAAAATTTGCTAATTCCTGATTTTACCATGGTATAATGATGCGAACAATCTACCAATGATGTATATGTATGTACATGTGTTACTGTACTGTATGTACATGTGTATGCATCCATGCATATGTCTCCACCTTCCATTTTAATTCATGATGTAATAGGAAAGAGGCTTAGCCACCATCACTTCTATGGTGCTACTGAAGCTCTCATTATCAAGGGGCAGAGTCAAGCAAAGACCAGGGTCATCTTCTTCCTCACTACCTTCATCATCACTGGTTTATTCAGTAAGTAAGAGTCATAACCAAGTGTTCATGTTATTGGCCTAAGCCTAAACTAAAGTAAAATCATTATCAGTTAGTGTGGGGGAGGAGAAATGCTTCTATAACCAATACAGGTGCCCAGGAGGTAATCTTCCTCCCTCCCTCAGGAAGACTGGTTATTAAGTGTAGTGTTCTTTCTTGTAGATGTGATTCTCTCTGTGCTGATGATAAACTATGCAGCAATGAATCTTCCTAGATATAAGAATGGTCTTGATTCAAAACCTCATGTCTTACCTCTGTCTGCCATGGTGGTATATATCTTGCAGGTTAGTTTAAAATGTAATTCTCTCAACAGTGTAATAAGGTAGTCATTATAACTTATAATAGGATTCTCTCATTGATTTAGAGAGGACTAGACGATAATGTGGTAATTATATATTATTTTAACAGTCTATTACAGTCCCTTTGCAAGGATTCCTCAATGCTATTGTCTATGGTTGGACCAGAGAAGACTTTGTACAGACCATCGCCAATCACAGAAATATAGGTATCACTTCGTCCAAGGCTCGTACCTTCCAGCAAGAGAGACCTGCCCTGACAGTGGTGAATTCCAGGCCTAGTATCACACAGTCTAGGACAAATGGACTATTGCATAGTTTATCAGCAACTAGTGAATCAGATTGTGACTAGTTATATAATATTTTTGTAAATATTTTGTGGGAGGGGTGAGGAGTGTGTTCCCTAGCAAGGGGTTCTACCCTTTACCTAGTATCATCTTGTAGTTTAATTAGCCCCACCCCCTGAATAAGTTGCTGTGCTAGGCAAGAAGACGATATGAGCGCTGATTCTTGTAGTGGAGATCCCAAGAGGAATAGTTGCCTTCTCTTGCCATCTGAGGTATATTCTATAAGTCAGTGGTGTACTGACTGTCTGAGATATAATTATAGCCGAGCCTGTATTCCAGTAGCCTATGTTCAAGATAAGTGGTCCATGTAGGCAAGAAAAAACAAAAAACAAAAACAAAAAAAAACCTAATCCAGGCATGATGTCAAGAAGTACTCTAATATTTATTTGTAGCTAGGAGAGTATGATGTCATTGCTGCTACCAGAGCAACTGTCTCAAGTTTAAGGTAATTTCATATGTAGTGACGCTGGTGTAGCTATATATAGCAGAACTAACCCTTTTCTGGTAACTTGGTGTTTGTTTATAATGTCAAATGACTTTTCTTGAAACTGAACATCAAGGTCATTATGAGCATATACTATAATATTATGCTGTGAAAGGTATATCTGAGGCTAAGAAATAGACAGCTGATTACTTTATGTGACAGTGTGTTACTATCAATATTTATCTTCATGTAATGCAGTATTCTAGGAACATTATCACTCATTATTCTAGCAATCGGAAAGAAACAAGTCTTAAAATCAAAGGTTCAAATCCTGTACTCTTAGTATAAGTTTTGTGTGTGTGTGTGTGTGTTAAACTTGTTTGCTATATAGATCCACCCCATCTTTGTCTTGTCTGTTGCTGACTTGATCCTTGCCTGTTTGTGGATAGTGGGTAGTAGTTTTTGGCTGAGAGATATTAACAATACCGAAAGAGAATGGTGTCTAGTAGTCTCACTCTGCACTGTAGTAAGTTGTCCATAACTGGGAATGTGTTGTACTAGTTATCCTGGTGTGTATAGTAATTGATGCTAGAGACTGAAACTGTATTATTTCAGATTATGCAATGTGTCACAATCAACTTAACGCTGGTTTATGCTATCATGGCATATCATGGCATTAAGAAGTATAATATCAGGAGTCAACAGGTAAGTATTGATATACACTCCCTCTAGTTGGGATGTTTCCACTTGCTTATTGAGTAATTCAACACCATAAGTTAGTTATTTTGTCATAGACAATAATTTAGAGATTAGTATCTATGATCAAAGCATTTGGAGCTAGTTCAAGTTATAATCTGAAGGTTGATGAGTAATGATTATTAGCTAGTTATTATATATAATTGTGTGGGAATAGTTGCCAATGCAATGATGAACAAAGTTTTCATTTTTAGAGTGACAACAGAAGCTCTCAACTTGACATAGCAGATAGCATATGGAGTCCATTAATCACAATGAGCATCTACATCACTGCTTGGTAAACTAGCCAGTGTAGATAGAATGAATATTAAATAACTCATGAATCACGATTACTAACAGTCTATAATAACTACTTGTCTGCATGCAGGTTGATACCAATTATTTTGGTGTTACTCACATTTGCTGGCATTGCTGGTAGCAATAAGAACATTGTCAGTGGTATTTCTGAGTGCAGTTGTTGGTGTTTACCTGTGTATGGCAATGTATTGCCATATGCCATGCCAAGAGAACATGTATGTTATAATAGTCTGACATAGATCAACTTTTATTATCTTTTCTACACTTTTTATTGCAGTCAACTGCCAAGTATTTATATGATGTTTACAAACTAATAAGCTCTTACAGCAGTGTGATCAGTGTGCATTACCTCGTAGTGTTCATACTTCTCATCATTATTTACCGAAAACTCCTCAGACACATCAAAAAGATTCGTGCTGATTATGGTATGTTTATTATCATCATGACATAGTGAAACTGTGGGAAAATTAAACAGTTGATTAGTAGTAATGATTTTGAGGACTAGAGGGTGTTTGGGTAAGAGATAGCTAGCTGGAAGCAGGACAGTAAGTCCTTCATTCAATATTCAGTACTTTTAACCATTTTCTTTTTCTGTGTTATCCTAAATGTTCAATGCTCTAATTCTATTGTAGAGGAAACACATAAAGCTTATTGCTATGGGGCTACAACCACAGCCTTCATTCTACGTCAGTCAAAAGCAAAGATACGCGTGTTCTTTTTCATTCTGGTATTTATAATAAATGGATTATTCAGTGAGTTGTAATTAATTACTCATTTTATTAAAGGGGTGTCCTCATTTCAAGATGGGTCTATATTTTATGATAGCACAGATGTAATGGCAGTGCATGTTGTATATGTATTACGCCTAAAGAATTTATAAACCAAGAAGAAAAGCAGTGAAGATATAACTATTTATAATGATACAGACTTTCTCCTGTCCATTGGACTAACTGTATTTGGATTGTTCTACCAACTACAACATGGAGTACAAGTCCAAAAATATACTCCATCTGCTGGACACAGTGTACTTATAATTCTGCTATTATTGCAGGTAGCTAGAATAGTGTGCAGTGAATTATGTAGGTAATTCTGAGTGAGCTCTGATACTGTTATTTTTGTAGGCTTTGACTGTACCAATGCAAGGTTTTCTAAACGCTATTGTGTATGGATGGACAAGGGAAGATTTTGTGAATGCTATGTCATTGGCCGAACAAGACCCACACGATCAAGAGTTCACTCATGAAGAGAACCAACCTAGGAACCAACCTAGAGAGCATAAGAAGAATGAGACATCACACTCCTTGTTCACTATCATGTCAGCACAGAGAGTATATGATTCTCTACAGGGCACAGAAATTGAAACTCTGACAGATGATGAAATGTGTCTTTGGGATGAACAGATCTAACAATGATGAATTGTTGTATACAATAAGCTTGTGTGATAATTTCTAGTTATAATTGTAATATTCCCATGACATAAACTTTCCCACATCAGCTAGAGCTATAGTCTAGCCTGCTATGTGTATTTTTAACATGGAGACGACTACTTACTGTACTGGGTTGGTGTTGCTACTTGCTGCAGTAACGAAAGGATGCTGCTGTAACTGCACTGAAGGTTATGCTCTCTCTTCACATCTTCATGTGTTTAATGCTCAGATTGTGTGTGATATTTTGTAGGGATTTGCCATTATCTGGATCGTGGTACAACTTTAGTGTGCGGAAATGAAACATGGATCATACAATCTGCTTGTCGCCCTGCAGACATCGCTGTAGTAGTGGGAGTAGGTCTTGGAGTGCTAACAACATTTATTGTTCTGTTTGGAGTTTCGGGGTTAATCATACTTCATAGAAAGAAAGGGTTAGTAACATCAGTACGTAATATTAACCCACACACCCGGCCTATGCCCCCTCCTAGGCTCCCTAGCTAGCTGCAGTGTTACTAAATTTAGTAACAAGGTCAAACATTTTTAAAAACTCTTAGACACAGTCATTTGAAGAGAAGGAACCGAAAAAAAATATGTGCTAGTTTGAATGAAATATTCTCTTCTGGAATGACTGGAGCAAAAGGCTCGAAAGGAGAAGAAAAGGAAGTGAAGAGTGAAGATGCAGAGCCTCCAGTGGATACTATACTGACAACAGACTGTGTGGCATACACCGCAACAGTACCTATACCTGCTGAAAGCATTGAGGTGCACAAGTATGAGCAAGTTTCTTTGTAAGCATCCTAACCTACTGGACAGCATTATTTATTGGGGACAGAACCACAAGTAGCTACATTCAATAGATGAATAATAAATAATACTTAGTCATTATATAATGAAAGGGAGAAAGATGATAGTACCTATACACATCACTGTTTACAGCCCCATAGCTCGCTGTCTAAGTACATAGGCCAATTCTTCATGCCCAAGGAATTCCAGTACCTCTATGGCTGATTCCCAGGTTGGGGCAGGTTGCTCCCTGGCCAACCATATCTTCCACATCTCCTTCATGCACTGGAAAGGGGTGGGGCCATGATTGGACTCCACCTCTTTCAACTTCTTCTCTGTCAGATCCAAGAATAGCCCTATCTCCATCCACTGCTCACTGATTGGCTTCAGCTCCTTGCACAACACCAGAAGGCGTGGCTTAGTGGGTGGAGCTGATTGTGGTGGTTGCCTAATCTGTGGAGTGAGTGACGTGGCGTCCAATAATACACAGGAATGTTCTATATAGAATACAATACTATAATAGAGAAGGACAGATAAGTGATAATATAACACCTTGTAAAACAGATCCTCCTTTCTTCATCATGAGCTCCTTGGCCAGGTGACCACACCCACTGACTTCATGGAGAATGTCCACAAACTCCTGGAACTTTTCTTCCTGTTGTTGGATGGTTTGTTTCACATTTAACAGCACTCTCCTCGTCTTCTCTGCATTTGTTATGTTCAACTCCAGAACAAACTTGTATGTGTCTTCTGATATCAGAGATCGAGCAAAGCATGAAGAAGACACTGTACCAATGGCCGCCTGTAATCCAGTCACCAATCTGTCATGGCACTCCACAAGGATTTTATGTAGGACTGTAAATAAAATACAAAGCATTATTTTACATTATGAGAATAGAGCAATATTTTTACCTCCAGAACATTCACCATTAGCAGCAAGAACAGGAAGTGACTGCAGGAAATGTGTGGATAATGAACTCTTGTTAATGTATGAAACAAATGCTCTCACCTTTCCAAACCATACTAAATGCTGATCTAGCATTTCCACAGGTTCGGGATTCTTGATGTTTTTGAGACAGCACATTATGTGAGGAGAAGTCTCCCTACTGTCCACCACGCACAAGTGATCTCTCTTGGAGTGTAAAGGGCATACAAAGGAAATCTGATATTGAAAGGAGAAGGCATAGTTCATGCAAGAAGAAACTGTCTTTAAAGCAGACTCGATGATGTCTCGGACAGCACTACATACCACATGTGTCGGGGTTTTGGCAGCTGGTGGTCGGGCAATTTGAATCTCATAGTATGTTGGTCGGGAGATTAGAGTGACTGTATCATAGTCTGAACCAAATAGAAACTTGACTCGATTCTTCTTGATGCCCTCTGTAATTAATATAAGTGAGCTGTGACCAACGAGGTTAGCTATCATGGCCGGGAAGACTCCAAGTGGGACAAACCCAC
The DNA here is from genome assembly GCA_964016965.1 of Diacarnus erythraeanus. NCBI lineage: Eukaryota > Metazoa > Porifera > Demospongiae > Poecilosclerida > Podospongiidae > Diacarnus > Diacarnus erythraeanus. The sequence goes on from OZ024679.1 coordinate 6,244,118, forward strand.
ACACATAGCGGATCATCAGTGAAGCCAGGAGAGGTGAGGAGCAGCCGGCATCAAGTTCCTCTTCTGTTGCATTCTGAAGTATGCACGGCATCAAGTAAATGGTACTTGAGCTCTGGGGAAATGAGGTCCAGGGTTGATATTGGTTGGAATTGTCGACTGGAGCTATGATATTGAGGCGAACCAATAACTTCACTAGTTGGTCTAGTGGAAGGTAGTCTTTCTTGACTCCTGATAAGGCTTTTTGCAAATCCTCTACTTCTAAACGTTTGACATCTTCTGCTCGTTCCTGTGGGGTTTTCCCCACTTTCCAGAGTGGGTAATACTTCACCAGTGCTGACATTACATCCTGAAGAAATACAGAGTCGAAACAACTATCACTTACTTCCTGATATGCCAGTGCCTTTCTTATATCTTCTAAAGAAAACTGTCCCGTTTCCTTGAATATTTCTTGTGCTGCTTTCTTCACTTTACCAAATTTGAATGTGTTGACAATCATATTTGTGACACTGTCAAAGACAATCTGTACATCACAGATAACAGTATCATAAAGCTCGGGCACATCAGGGAAGTGCATCAGAACACCAGCATGGTGATGGAGAAACCACAAGGCTAATCTGGTCTCATCTGGAGGCATGCCAAGATGACGTGCCAACTGCTCACAGCTCTGAAGACTAATTGTTCTCTGGACTCTCTTGCGAAGACAAAGGCTGAACACCAACCATGCAGCTGGTATAGAAATCTTCTTGAAGTGGTGCTTTATACGCTCTTCAAGGAACTTACGGATAGTCTCCACCTCTTTCACTCCTCCATTCATGTTGTCGATAGCAAGTACGAGTCGATTCTCAGTAGCAAACTCCACTAGTCCTTCCTTGTAGAAACTGGTATTAGTAATAACATTCTTGAGGTCCTCATCGAATTGAGCTATGTGGTCATCAGACACAAGGTCCTTGTGAGTGCCAACAATGAAAGCGACTGAATTTAAGGATGTTTGAAGACCACTCATCAGTGGACTGTTTTCAGTAATTTCACCAAGTGAGTCATCACGAGATGATGAGTGAGAACAGGCAACAGCAGATAAAGCCTGAAGAATTACCTCTTCCACAGTGTAAGTGGACTCCATTGGTGTCGTGGGCTCACCTGACGGACTGAGATAGGATATTCTATAACGGCTCTTGAGGTCATCAATGAGTCTACAGAAGATGAAGTATAAGGATGGACCCATCACAAGTGCTGGGAGCATATCCATGAATTCGGGTTGGCCTCCAGTGTCTTCCATTTTAATTAGGGCCGTGTATTCCAGCACATATTTAATCTTCTTCCAATCTTTCGACGCCATTGCTTTCATAAACATGTCAGAAAGATCTATAGAATAGCTGAGGTCAAACATACTGGAATCATCTGATTCTTCATGTGAGGGCTGAACAAGCAATTCTTCCACGTTCTCCACTTTTTCAGAACTGATATCTGTACTGAAATCTTCTACACTATTGCCATCATTGTGTGATTTTGGAGGTGGAGAGGTTGATGATGGTTTAGATGCCACATAAGAGTTGGTTTCATAGAAGAACTGAAGGAGCATTCGTGCTTCCTCTGAAAGATCTTTAATGGAAGACCACTTTCCTTCCACGATTACAGCTGTTGAACAGGATAGGTTTCGGATGACAATGTGTCCAGACTCGACGGTCCCTGTGCTGGGCTGCTCATGTTCTGCAGCAGAATTGATGTCTGCAATCTCTCCCGTCAGACGACGACGTGTTGAAGTCTTTCCCATACGAGGAGGACCAACAAAAACAAACTTGAGGAAGAACATATCCAAATACCCTCGTTTGTTAAGAATCTGACGATAAGCAGTAAGGTATTCCTGATATTGGCCTGGAAGTTGAAATAATGGAATTTGTATCAATACATGTAGACTCCAACAGTACAGAAGCAAAATTATTACTAGCTAGCTTAAAAATGATTGCAAACACTCATTACTGTATTAGTATTGAATTGCCGACATGCAGAGTAGCTGCACAGGCTAGCAGCTTGCACAGGTTAGTCAACAGGCTGTATAATGCAATGTTAAATGTGTAACACACTCACCATAGAGATAATCTGTAATCTGCTGACTCAGCTCATTCATGCCAAGTTCACGCAATATGTCTAACAGTGACCTCCAAGTTGGGGGACGAAGACTCTTCTGAGTCTCCCACTTGTGAATCACAATCTCTATACGTCTATCAGGATTTGGCTGACGTTGGTTCTCCCAGTCCACAGTAATCCCGGCTATTTCCATCAGTTGGACATAGGTCTTAGTTAGCGATGTGACCACCTGGATTCCTGCACCTCCCTCTAGTCTAGAGAGAGCGCTCATGGTGAACCGGCTGTCTGGGTCAATTTGGGATACTGTGGGTAACACAGTGGGTAATTTTCACACTGAAAATGTTGAAATTATCACTAGAACAGAATATACATATAGAGCATATAGCTAGCAACCCTTGAAAGGAGTAATATCTTATATTCTTACCAGATACTGATGCCTTGAACACTCTGTCAATCCTTGACGAGAATCCTGCACCATCAAATCCCCCTATTACCAATAACTCTCCACTAGGGAGGACAGCAGTGCAAGTACTTTTTAACTTTATAGGTACATCTCCTACATGCATATCCTTCTCAGTGAGGGAAGAGTGGACATGAATCTTACAGGTTACACCATATGTATAGGAGAATCCTCCGACAGTAATCAGCTGCTGTCCAAATACGGCTGGGCTTGAGTATAAAGTAGGGCCAGTGAATTGGCTCCATAGATCATCCACTTTTGTTGTGTAGGCTGCTGCTACTAGAATCGAGGCCAACTTGCAATAAAACACTTTATCTTTCTGCTCAAAACCTCCCATTATGTACAAGTTCTCATTATAGAGGATAATTTTTGCATGGGCAATATGTTTAGGTAGAGATTGAACTGTTGACCACCAACCCTGTGTCAACACCTCCACTGCATCCGTTTCCTGCTCTTCCCCTTTCCAGCCACCTGCTACTATGAGACATTCTGGACTACCGGCACTAATAGCCGATGACCAACTTCGCTTTGTGGGCATTGGAGGCAGCGATGGTTGCCAATTAATGTTAGCACCATCACTAACCCACAACTTGTTAGTTATCTCCTCAGTAGAAGTTTCGTTTCCACCAACCAACACTAGCTGAGAGTGGTAAGTAGTAAGGGCAAAAAAATAGGTGGGTGTGGTCTGTGTAGTCCATGATTCTAAGTTGCTGGAGGAAATAAAAATCTTGGAACTTGAAATTTTTTTTCCTCCTGTGCCTCCTCCTCCCAGGTATATTCTGCCATTAAGACACACACAGTGGGCATCGTCCATACCTACAGGTAGTCTGCAACACTCCTCCCAGCAAAGAGTGGCCAGAGGGTGAAGGATATCAGCCTGGAAGGAAGTATTTATAAACATACATCAGAGTGTAGGGGATTCCCCTGCTGTCCCCCCCCCCCCAGTCATGATTAGGGATGTCCACATTCTGCTGGCATAATTTTAGGCAAAATAGGGACAGAAGAGCGAAGGGCATCATGCCAGCATAATAGGCTCTGCTCTATCATAATAATCTCTGCCCTAGGGCAAAATTTGTAAATTTAGGCTTAGCTTGATGCATGCAGTAACATAGGAACCATTATGTTACAGTACAATAAGTGTTAAAATACTTATTCTTGTAACCGTGGCATAAATTGAGCATAATTTTGAGCAAAATAGGGGAAAATACAGGCAATGCCCAAAAGCAAAATAGGGAGAGAAAATGGCAGAATGTGGACAACCCTAGTCATGATGACCATGGCCTACAAGACAGAAGCCTGTTACATTAATATGGTTTAAATAATAGCCTTGGATGACAATGCAGCGAAGCAATACTTATAGCTTACCTCCTCCATGGTCATGGAGTACAGCTAGTTGTAGAACTAGCTAGTTTAGTGTCATGTCATAGATCCAGTCAAGGAGACTGATCCTCTCTTCGTCCGGTAAGCCTTAACTAGTACTCAGTATAGCAATACACCACCCCACCCGGCACAGCACAGCGGTACACCACACCCCACCCGGCACAGCATGCACAGCAGTACACCACACCCCACCCGGCACAGCAGTACACCACACCCCACCTAGTGATTAGACTTGTGCTTCCGGCTGGCCAGATTAGCAGCAGCGTAAAAAAATTTAATACTACAATGCAACAAACATTAATGGCTGCACAGCAACCAGCTTACATGTTCCCGGAAGAAAAACTGGCAGTTGGTGATGGTCTATGCTAAATCCAATTTTTAGTTATATATTGCTGATTTAAAATAGAGAGTTAGTTACCTCCATGGCCAAGGTTGGTGAATTATCAATGGTGATATATATTGATAAGCTAGACTGGTGGAAAAGATGCAGAGTCTGAACTTCCACTGTGGTGCTGTCACAGATCTGTATCCAGTAGTAGAGAGAGTTTTTCCTGGTTAACTCACTAAAAGATTCTGTTGTACTATCAGGACACTCATGCATGACTCTTAACAGGTCACAAACATGAGATGGAACCCTCCCTCATTTCCTATGTTCAGTATTGTCATTGACATGTGCACTGAGTGTAGGTATCCCATCTAGAATAGGAAACTGAACTCTTTTCAATTGAAGAATCATGACCTACCACATCCTCCCCAGGATATTATTATCAGTAAGAACAGAGCATGCAGCCGATTTTATGCGGTTATTTAAACTAAGCAGGATGTGCTGACTACAAGTACAATGAGAGTTCAACATACCCCCCCCCCCCCCCCGACTGTGACTGATTAATTGTATAATAAGGTGTAAACTGATTAGTAGGAGGTAAACAATGTGAATTTAAAACTCTTTCCCAAAGTTTACACTCACACATTGAAAATAGACAGAGGAAATATAATTGACTGCACTAGCTGACATGTATATAGCTACACCAGTAGGTAGGTACATGCATTTAACAGGATTTTAACGACTATTTGAGTAAGGATAAAATATGGAAGCATCAAATATCTCCATCAGCTCTGTGAGTTCTGAGTCAGTCACTTTGTCCTGGATAAAGCATACTGGTTCTTTTGAGTATTATCTGGTGGGCTGCACTGGTGAAGTCATGTACACTACTGATCTAGTCATCAAAAATACCCACTCTGTCTTCCTGAGCGTTATGAACTCCACCAGTGTGGCAGTAAACAACTTGGTTCCTGATACAAGTTACAACTGCTGCATCTCAGCAGTATCTCTCCCTACAACTCAAAGCTGTGAGGAAGTATTGACCCTTGAAAGCAGAGCTGGTCTGACTGCAGTAGTGGCTGGTGTAATAGGAGGTGCATTAGGAATGGTGATAGGTGTGTTAGTCTTACTGGCTGTACTGGCTGTGATAGGAACAGTGCTATTTGGATACAAAAAGTGCAGGTTAGTGACAATAGCTGCATGGAATATATGCTCTAGCATAGTACAGCCTTAGCCTTGCATGTCCCATATTACAGCCTCAGCCTTACATGCATGTAACAGCCTTAGTTTTGCATGCATGTACCATAATTTATTACAACCTTAGCCTTGCATGTATATTACAGTTAACAGTAATAGTAATATGGCACAGTTAACTGACTGAGACAGTGTTAAAGATAACGTCATTATCAATAGCTGGATACACAAGGTTTTGCAGCAAACCTACATAGATCTTAGCTAGTATGTGGTGCAGCATTAGTGCTACATCAGATGAAAAGTTCTGGATGATTGAGTTTGGCATTTATATTACAATCCTAGAGGAATATTTACACTCCCCTTCATACACAGAATTGGGGACCATGCTAAAAGAAAAGCTGTTGCAAGGACACTCTCCTCTGCCATCAAAAATGAACCAACTTTTTCAAGGGAAACAGAAAATACTCAAACTCCACCTACCCCCACTGATAGCGTCGAAAAATCAATTTATACAATTTACAACAACCCAGATGAGAAACCTGGGCCTTATTACGCCCCCACATTCTCTTCCCATGCTTCATTCCGTAACAAGCCACCACCAACAGAAGAAGCAGGAGAGAAGGGGATGATGGAAGATCTGAGTCTAGATGACCAGGAATACGAAGTGATGCTTGGAACTGCAACCATAACTCCAGCTTACAAGAACGTGTCGCACCCATCTCAACTTTTGGGCCAGATATACGAACAACTCCCTTAAAAATATATACTACAGGATTCATGTACTTACAGGCATTGTTTACAGGCATTGTTTACAGGCATTGTTTATTATACAAATTGTACTCAATAAAACACACACAGAACCTCAACTGCCTGTAACCACCTCACATAAAAAGATTAGCTGAAGTCCTCCGAGGAGGCTGTTTGTTCTGTCCTAATGGGTGTGGTCCAGAGGAGGTGGGGTCATCCATCTGGTTATCCCACAGTTTTGAAGGTTGGAAGTTTGGAGTATCTGACAAGATGGAGTTGACAAGGCCAACACCATTAGTGATGCTGGTTGTACATACAATGTAGTCTGTAGTAGCTGCATAATATTAAAACAGTATCAGTATTCTCCCAATATACAGTTCAGAGATTTGAACTGTTTGAAATATAGCATATCATAGCATAGGAATCCATGAATTCTAGGTAAAGCTTTGTTCTAATAGTATTATTACTGAAGGGTATGAGGTAGTGTAAATATGATCAAGATTGTCAGATAAACAATAATACTTTCAACTTCAGAAGTCCCACAATCTGATAAAACAATGACTATTCTTAATTTGAAGGTATACACACACACACTCTATCAACAACATTTCAAAATAGCTATTTTTACTTGTCCCAAGTAATCATGATTAAAGTAGCTGTGATCATAACACGCAGACTTAACAAATACTCTGTCAATAAACCCTTTTCTCAGGAGGAAAAGACTCTCGTTCCTGACAAATATGCTAAGGTGACTTCTTAACTTCCTCCCCTGAACTACACTACTATCATGTCTGCTAAACCTTAATCCTTACCATCCTCTCTCTGGGATAAGAATCTAAGAGCTGCAATCTCTGCATAAGTACAACCGCCCAGGAAGAACACTAACACAACTTGAGGCTTGTCTGTCGATGGACGTTCTGCACAAGAAATATAGTGTTCTTATGAGCTGGCATTAGCAGAGTTGATAATAACTTACTTCTCTTCTCTTGTCCTCTGGGTACTGACTGTACCTTGGTAAATGATGGCCCCGGAAGAAGGCGTGTGTACTAGTAAAAAACATTGGCATAAGTGTGTGTGCATGTGTGTGCAAATCTACCTCTTCAAACTGGTTCCATCCATTAGGTCTGTCCAGTAGCTCTAACAGCCTCACACTGAGGGGAGCATACCCAGAGAAGACATAAGAAGTGTCCTTAGGATTCTACCATATAAATAATATAACCAATACATGATGCAACCATGGACCAGCTATAAGACAGTGGTATCCCCTTCTATCAACAAGATAGCCACTGACTCTACCAATCAACCCCCAGTGTTGCCACACCCCTGCTTTCCATTGGGCACTACTAGGGCCACAAACCAGTTCATCCACTTTATCTGACACCAGTCTAAGGGACTTTCTGAGCATAGAAAATGACTTGCTGTCCTGAGGGCAGAGGAGTCCAGCCTGCTCAAGGCGCTGTAATGTGACCAAGTGTTCATGACCATAACCATTCAAGATGGCCCGCTTGTAGTATTCCAGAAGACGTGGTCTAAGGCCATTGTTAGCTACACTCTGCATACAGATAAGCCGCAGAACCTGCATGTGAAATTGTGTGTGTGTGTGTGTGACTACATTACTGGCCATCCATAAGGTATAACTTACCTTTACAATGGGCTCTGACTTCCCAATGGCCATCTCAATATATTCATTAGCCTTGTCAGGTGAATCTTCTTCTCTAAGTTCTAAAAGGTTACAAAGGTGTCTTCTAATAGAACTATTACCACCCACTAACCAGTGAGTTCTAATAGGAGTATTACCACTGTTTCATACAGAGGGGGGGGGGGAATCCCACTCCAAGCCAAAGTTCCTCCCCCCCCCCCCCCCCCCCCAAAGAAAATCTGGAATATATTTAATATTGCAATAACAGCAAAAAAAAAAAATTATTTCTCATAAAAACAGTTAAGATTTCTTCAAAACCATTTTAGGTCCTTCAATGGCAAAAAAACTTTCTCTTGTCAATTTTTAAAAGCACATGGTCTAGCAGTAAAGTGCTGACAAAGTAAAAGTGGGTATTACACATCTTTACTTCATCAGCAGGTTTTAAATGGAATTGATAACCTTTCTGATGCCCACTTTTACTTGTGGTCAGACTCCATAGCATGTAGCTACAAAAATTATGGTTGTGGTCAGCAAAATTTTCTAGCACACTTTGTGTGCCATCTATTTCCCCTCACAAATAAAAAAATCCTGTATGAAACCCTGATTACCACCCACTAACAAGTGAGTTCTAATGGGGGTATTACCACCCACTAACCAGTGAATTCTAATTGCCTACTCGTCCCTCCCCACAAGATACAGGTGTAAGATAACTTACGTTGTTCTGTGTAGATCATTTCAAGAAAGTTCTGTTTGTCAGTGACACCCTTAATAAGTTCCGCTATAGTCGTATCTAAGGTAAAATGAATGCTTCATAACATCTCCAATATGAGCCCTAACTTGTCCCACTAACCTGCACCACCATCCACTAACCTGCACCACCATCCACTAACCTGCACCATCTCCCACTAACCTTCACCACCATCCACTAACCTGCACCATCTCCCACTAACCTGCACCATCACTCACTAACCTCTGCCATCACTTACGTTTACTAAGTGATTGTTTAGTTTGCTGCATGTGAGGGAGTTTCTGCACAAACTGCTTTAATTGAGATACGGTCTTTGCACCATGTCTTTCCTAGGGAGAATGTAACTGTATATCAGTCAGACAGACAGACAGATGGAGAGACTGATGAACAGACAGACAGACAGATGGAGAGACTGATGAACAGACAGACAGACAGATGGAGAGACTGATGAACACACAGACAGACAGATGGAGAGACTGATGAACAGACAGACAGACAGATGGAGAGACTGATGAACACACAGACAGACAGATGGAGAGACTGATGAACAGACAGACAGACAGACAGATGGAGAGACTGATGAACAGACAGACAGACAGATGGAGAGACTGATGAACAGACAGACAGACAGATGGAGAGACTGATGAACACACAGACAGACAGATGGAGAGACTGATGAACAGACAGACAGACAGATGGAGAGACTGATGAACACACAGACAGACAGATGGAGAGACTGATGAACAGACAGACAGACAGACAGATGGAGAGACTGATGAACAGACAGACAGACAGATGGAGAGACTGATGAACAGACAGACAGATGGAGAGACAGAAAGACAAAATTAAGTGGCAAACCTCATAGGCTGCAGTAATTTTCTTCAGTTCTTTGCTAAGGAAGGGACCTACAGCTCTGAAGTTTAAATCTCTTAATTCCGCAAACATGGTCTCCTCTGAAGTAAAGTGGAATGAGAGTGGGCCCGTAGGTTGGGGACCTCCTTTAGGAACTGCTTGAACATCCTCTGAAAACATTTGTCGTGGAAACTTGGCACAATCTATACAAGTATGGTAGGTAGGATGTTAAAGGTTAAATTAAGGGTTAAACACAAGTATGGTAGGTAGACAGACATAGGAAGTTAAGGGTTAAGGTTAAGTTTATAGTTAAGCACAATCTATACAAGTATGGTAGGTAGACAGACATAGGAAGTTAAGGGTTAAGGTTAAGTTTATAGTTAAGCACAATCTATACAAGTATGGTAGGTAGACAGACATAAGATGCTAAGGGTTAAGCTTTTAAAAGTCCAGGTTTAATTATCCGAAAGTTCTTAAAAGTCTGTGTCACTTACTGTGTTTAATGCCATATATTTCATCAATGAGACCCTCGTACGTCAGTTGAGTTGAGAGTGGGGTTAAAAGGTCAACAGCACGATCTAGAAGGACTAAGGCGTCAATTTGAGGAGAGAGTTCCTTGACAGATGACAAATTGCTGAAGGTATCTCTCCTCATGCGCTCTAACAGGTCAGCTACAGCCTGTAATAACATATCTTATATGGCACAGAAAGCTCAAGAAAATGCTGAATGTAAGGGAGAGATATGACCTCGAGAGGTAATCACATATCTATCCATTAGACTAGACATGAGAGGGCTCTTTATAAAGCTCTATTACACTCAGAGAGAAATGACGTTACAGAAGATCTAAATTGGCCCTACCTTTGAGTTCTTTCCTTTTCCATATATTTTAGGTATGATTCCATAAAGGGACTGGAGCATACAAATAGCCTTAGCAACATGGAAGTTTGGGGTGGGGTCAGCATCAATAAACATGTCCTACAAACAGAATTAGGAGAGAAACAGGAAATAGAATTAGGAGAGAAATGATGTATCACATGTAGCAGGGCAGGCATGTAGCCATAATGTCATAAGACCCTTCATAGTAAATTGCAAGGTATATGGAGGGTTTGTGGAGGGTTTGTGGAGGGTGTATGGAGGGGGACTGTAGTACCGAGGAGTACGAATGATCCAGAGTTGATAACATACTTACAGTAAAAGCAGAATCAATGTTCAGTGTGATGAGATCCTGATCAAGAGGTAACATCTCCAAATGAAGCTCATCAATGCTGAAAACAAAAGGGACCTTTGAATCGTGTGTAAACCCATACTCCTATACAACATGAACAATCACACACAATGTAAATGATATTCACCAGTCATGACCTATGAACTCACCCTGAATCTCATCACACAGTGGAGAGATTTAATTGGCACAAAGACAACTTTAAACTTCTTTCCATGTTTCTTACCTGATGTCCTACAAGCTGATATCATATCTAAGTTCTCTGAGAATGTAGTAGCTAACCTGATGGCCTCAATGATAAGATCCACGAACCGTATCAAAGGTCGAGCAAAAAATACATACTCATTAGCCTCAGGGTAGGCCTCAGTAAGGTTGGTGGCAGGTAACCGAACCATCTTAGTGACACCGTGTTGTCGCATGAACTGAACCTCTGCTATCAGCCCCACCTTACCTATGAGAGCCTCATCCCAGACCACTACCTAAAGGTGAGCATTAATAACATACATCTCCTCAATCATCAGTGTCTGACCTTCTTGGAGTCCACAGGGTCCAGTACTCTAGTCAGATCTCTCCTGGATGATTCCCACAAGTAAGCAAGGTTGAGCCTAGGCCCCAGTAAGTGGATAGAACCGGCTGTTCCTGTTGACATCTCTGATCATTTGCTTTGTTTCATCAGCTCTAATAAAAGATGCAACGTCGCACTCTTGATTTACTGGAACACAATAGTCTGTGGTCACTATATTTTATACACACTGAACCAGACACACACAGCACCTAGCTAGCTCCACACTGCACACACACAGCACCTAGCTAGCTCCACACTGCACACACACACCACCTAGCTGCTAGCTACACTTCACGCAACAATTTACAATGACGTCAATTTTGTCAAGTTATATGATCAACATCTTGAACTGACGACCAATGATAAGGCTGTGGTTGTATAGCGAAGATTATGAATGCACCAGCTGCATTTGAGTCGTTTCTTTTATTAGATGGTGAAAAGAAGTAAGTGTATAATGTCACAGGTGAACTAACATTCTAAATAGAGCGCATCTCTTTTTGCAGGATCACTATTGCTAAAGATACTAAAGTGCCCAATGCTGCAATTTTTACAGTAAATAAAGAAGATCACACACTGGGGAACCTCCTGATGTTGTAAGTGGGTACAACATGGTTCCACCCAGCTTCAAAGGCCTTTATATATTTCACATCTCTACGTACTAATCCTCCATAATACCCCCCTCTATTCATACTAATCCTCCATATTACCCCCCTCTATTCATACTAATCCTCCATAATACCTCTATTCATACTAATCCTCGGTAATACCCCTCTATCCATGCTAATCCTCTATACCTCTCCATTATAGTCAGTTGCTGCATGATCCACAAGTGTTGTTTGCTGGTTACAAGGTGCCCCACCCACTGGAACACCAGTTTGTCCTCAGAGTGCAGACCACCCCTGACTACAGTCCACAAGAAGCTCTTTCCAATGCCATTACAGATCTCATAAGTGAAGTCACCTCTTTGGAGGTAAAATTCAAGGAGGCACTTAAAGAATTCAAAGAAGGTATAAGAGAATGACTATTATAACAATAATGGTATAAAAATTTGATAATCTGATTTCTAATTTCTGCATAAGTCAACATTAGAACACAAATATCTAATGGTGTATAAATTAGAATATTGATCATGATACCTAAAATATGCCTGATCTGTGATTTGAAGAAACATGAGCACTTCAAAGCACAAGACTCTAAACTCAAATCTATACATTGTCATAATTATTCTGTTATATTACGCTACAACTGCTGATAAATGAAGAGCTCAGCTAAACAGTTCCCCTGCTACCTCCAGTGGTAAACAAAACAAGTTTCTTTCGGCCTTTCTTGGCAGTCTTGTTGCCAGGTTTACCTCCAGCAGCTATTGAGAGAGAGAACATTAATTCTGGAACTCTACACAGAATAATGCAGAGATGTAGCTAGACAAGTAATGGAAATAGGACCTTTGTGGGCAGCCATGACAGATTCTGATGCAGTTTGAAATGCCTTGTTGAAAGCATCTTGAAAGGATGGCACTGAAGATCCATCTTCCTCATCATAACACTTGACAACATCAGATTGCTTAGGTTGAAGGTCTACACATTACATGTAGGAAATAATAGATACCCCATCACTACCTCTCTATTCCAACCCACTACTACCTACCCCTCTATTCTCTAACCCACTACCTACCCCTCTATTCTCTAACCCACTACCTACCCCTCTATTCCAACCCACTACCTACCCCTCTATTCCAACCCAACCCAACCCTCTATTCCAACCTACTGGAATGACTCATTTTAAGGCATATCCTCAAAAATGAAGTCATTCTTGTCATGTACCTTTGGATGACAGCTTTACAGGCCAAACAGGAGACTTGCTCTGGAGAAGAGCCTGCAATTACAGAGCCAGATGTAAGTGCAGATAAATGACTATAGATGCAAGTGTGGTGTTGACTGACCTGTGCAAAGGATGGCACATTTCCATCTTTTGCAGTGCCATTAGTTAGACCATCTTTGACTTCTGAGCTATCAGAGTGATGAGAATCTGTCCCCTCCAGAGATCTCCTTTCCAACAAAGAAGGAGAAGAGGCCAGTGATAAGAAATCATGCAATTTCTCTGGCGTCAGCTCAAAAGTAGAGGGAACTTGGTAGGTTGGCTCTGAAATCAACACCACCAGGATGTTAGAACACCAGTTACAATAGTGAAAGAGTTAATCATTAATGCTCCACCCCTTACACAATCCAGGTGGAACTCACTTGCCCCATTACACTTACTAGCTTGGGGACTTCTGGCCTCAGCTCTTTTTTCTCGTCTGCGTTCATCTTTCATCTTCTTTATTCTCTTCTGCCTTCTTCTCTGAACCTCTCCAGCAAAGAGGTCAAGAGTGTCTTGAGAGACAGTGGGTGGTTTGAGCTCCAGCTCACACAGAGCCAGTTCACAGGTAAGGGGGAGGTGACTCAGTGACCTATACCGTCTTCGAATATCCTAGAATTTACATCATAGAAATGTGATAGGGTAAAAAAAAAATTTCTGTGCTAGTTTATGATTATTCCACCTCTGACATAGTGAATTGTTCCATCTCTACCACTGTTGCAGTGATTTCATCTGGACAGTACTCCAGGCCACCATGTTCCTGTATTAATGGAAGAGGAACGTGGGGTCATCCAGTATCATTCATTCACACATAACCTGTACATACCTTAGACAGACACTTTGTGTTGATAGGATGCATGTACAAATGCTGACCATCAGAAGCTATAGACGAAGGAGCATCCATTTCATACAAAGATCTCATTGAGGATAAATGAAGGAAGTCCCTCACCTTGATAAAAGTATACGAGGTTGGCTTTACTGGGGGAGGTCTCACTGCTGTTGCTAGTTTCAGAGGTGTAACTCCTTGGTGAGCTATGAATAGTAGCAACTATTATGAATGTGACCCTATTTTAATAACTGTGGTTTTCCTACATTCATGTGTGTATAAGATTTGAACACACACAAACTGAGTCTAAACCTCCTTGTTATTGCACTACAAACTGACCACTGATAGTGGTAGCATGTACCTACCAATGGCAATAGGTTAGTGCTGTACCCTTACTGAAGGTCTTGCCCACATGCAAAACATAAAAACTGCTAGCATGGATACCTCTCACTACTTGGCGACATGAAGTTCTCACAACTGGCATTCAAAGAATTATTGGGAGAGATATAGTTCATCACTTCTTTCCCTTTCTCAATACTATTATCATCAAGGGATTGGCCACTGTCAGAGGAGTCTTCTTCTGGCTCAGAGAAGGGAGGTTCATATCCACCCTCAAAGTAGAGGTCAGAATAGGATGTCCATGATAAGCTGGGAGGTTCAGGAGAATCAGAGGGCTGAAGTGCTGGAGTAGTGAGCAGACAGTCTGAATAATATAAGTCACCAGGTTATAGGAGCAAACACACCATTATTCAAATAATTTTAACATACCAGTAACAACCTTTTCTACTTCAAAGTGAACTGCTTGTGCTTGCATCAACTCTAATTCCCTGACCTTCAATAGATTCGAGATTAAAATTCTCACTTTATTTTGTATAAATACCACCTTTAAATCTTCCAGTGCTGCCTGAATGAAGCATTCTTCTGTGGCCTCATCTTCCCCCAGACCAGCTAATTGAGACTGGAGACTCCTCTTCTCAGGACCAGTGATTAGTGACAATGCTTGTGCTGGTGAGGCAGACAGCAGCTTCGCAAACTGATTCACAGAGGAGTCTGAAAGGGTTAGAACATTGGAGTAATAAATGACAGCATAGATGTCTCTATAACAGGTTATGTACCATGACAGTATATACATACCTTCAATAGATAACATTTTATTGTCATTCCAGTCAGCTTTAGGAAAAACCAGAGTAGCTCTCTACAGTAAATTATACTGTCATCACACAGTTAGTATAATATAACAGCCACACCTTCTCTCTGGCCATTAGTTTCATAGTAATGGTATCTCCCACTTTGTATTGGGGACTAGACAGAGCAGCAACACTACATGGACAGAAAAAACAACTCATTAATAGAGGGCGGTCAGGATTCTGAACACAAATACCAGCCCCACCATTATTTCAAGCCTCTAGTTACCTCTTGACATCTTTCCTATAGATTGATTCATTACAAATAGGACATTTACTCCATTTCTTTTCAGTCTGTAAATTCAATGCATATTGGTTATGGTTAAGTGTGAACTCCAACACAATCAAGCCACTCACCAGTGAGAGATAATGCAGCAAACAAGACCAGCAATAAACATGACCACAACGAGTGATTTTAGCTACACAATTAAACAATGGAACATTGACACAGCCTTACTATAGACAGTACAGAGGGCATCTATAATATTATTATACATATTATACAGTGAGGAGACAGACACAGCAATCAGCTGGAGTCACAGAACGAGGTTGAATTAATACACTTGAAATGAAGAAATGTCTGTAACAGACCACTATCTCCACCACCACGCCCACACCAAATTCTATTAGAGGTTGCTAATTAAATAAGATTCACCTGCTCTTGGTGGGTAGAGACAAATGGGACAGGAAGGAATCTGGTGGCAAAATAGCCTCTATAAATAAAGTATGAGCATATAAAACCTTACTCATACATGTATACAGACCTACCACTTGCTCAATGGATTCCCACTCCACTAGCTTGTCAGGGTCTCCAAAATGAAAAGTGTAATCACCTGATGCAGACACCACAAACTGACAACTAAACCAATAAATACAACAGAATGATAAGAGTCACTGTATTTTTTTTTTTTTTTTTTTGCTAAGCAAGAGTATTAGCATAATGTAGATTCTTAATGACCCACAAGTAGCTATTCCATGTGGAAAACACTAATAATTCTGTTAATTTGATCATGTGTACACCAGTGACAAAACTATTCTTACTTGGCCTGGAGAAATTCTTCCTTATTATAGGAATGGCTTGTATTCCTCCTCCTGTGCCTAGTAACTGGGGGCACACCCCCTCCACCTGAATACCTTCGTTCTGTAGAAGTTATAGTGAAATTGAGGAGGTGGTTTAACGAAGTAGAGGGCAACTTCTTTCTTCTGCTTTGCCCTCCTCTACTCCCTATTGGAGCAAGGAAGTCATTGGAACACTCCTTTTTAGCAGACATCTAATAAGAAAAAATTCTTACCATTAAAAAGCATCTGTATCAGAAACATGAACACTCACCTTGGCATGCCTATTCACCCCATTCTCACTACTCCCTTGCCGACCTCCTCTGGTTTTTGGCCACCTTTGACCTCGACTACTCCCACCTTGAAGTGAATAAACCTGTTCATCGTGGTGGGGTCGATGCACTTTTTCATTGCTAGGATTACCAGACCACTCAGAACCAGTCCTTCTGTGGGGACCCTTACCTGAAAAACAAACAAAAGTTCAAAATGAAATAAAACCCCTGGACATTAAACTGACCTTTACTAGAGTTTTTTCTATGTTTTTTATTAAGACTGGGACTACTACGTTGCTGAATACTGTGAGTGCCATACTCAGCCAATTGACTGTGACACAGATCCACGCTGCCATCTTTGGAGGTTTGAAGCTTGTCGCACATGATTAAACTTTTTGAGTGTAATGTCGTACATGTAACTGGTTTTAGTTTGTCTAATTGAGGTAATACACCTTCTCCTCTGCTGTTGAGGTTGTCCAAAGGTACTGGTTCGTTCTCTTGAGTAGTCGTTTTTGTGGTTGGGTTTGTGACTTGAAAAGGCACTGCCAAAACTTGCAATGCTGGTACCTTTCTTCAAATGCTCCATTGATTTAAATAGACGCCATGTTCTAACACTAAAGATATAAAATATAAAGTCTAGTTCTCTTCTGTTTCAATTATACAGTTTTGAAGAAAGTCTATTGAAAATTCACAAACAAATCAAACCAGCAGCAAACTTATTATTCTATTGCTGAAGGAAGTTCTGGTGGTGACAACCTGTTTGCTAAACAATCTCTTCCTTCGAAAAACAACTCGAGTTCGAGTAGATTGGAGTCAATAAAAAACTATTCCCTTAAACTCTGACTTGAACTTTGGCCCTGTTGTACCCAACCAGTGGCAAACTAGCCACATTAGGTGCGGATACCAAAGTAACTATATAGAAACTGAACTCTTTGCTTCAAGCTCACCACCTCCCCGACATTTGTCAGGAAACTATAGTGATTTCAAGCAGCTGCACGTGCCATGTTGCACCATTTCCATTGGTCAATGTCGATACACCTTTGAAAAATTTGGCGCCTTTTTCCATCCATGCCTGCGCGCGCAGGTGGCGCAAAGAGCTGGCTGCTGGAGGATCGAGGCGAGCTAGCTATGGATGTACTTACTACCTTCCTTTAACACAGCTCTCAGGCTAGATAGAATATCATGGCGGGAATCATGGACGAGTATGACCCTCCCACACCTATCAGTGCTACTAAGGCCTACTGTGCAAGATTAAATCTTGAGGATTATGAGAATGAATCCTCAGTTTATACTGAGAATGCGTTGGATGATCTTATCCAGTATCTGGAGAAGAACCCTGCCTCGTATCAAAGAGTCATGATTCAAAGAAAGAAAGAAGAGCAGGAAAATTCTGGTGTTTTGTCATATGCTAAGGTAAAATATCTCATGAATCCTTCAGAGTAAAAGCAATTAGTTACAGTACATTCCTGTGTTCTATTTTAATTAGCTGACAGGTAAGACTTTATAACTTTTTATAGCTATAAATAGCTCTTATTTAAAAGCTGGACCAGTAGAATTATACCCAAGTGATGTAAATTGTAGGTAAAGGGTCTATGGCAACAAGTCATGATAGGTAATGATCATCAACATGCATATATGATGCATGTTAGATCTGTTGTTTTAAATGGCACCATTGCTTATTGTTTATTTGGAGATGTTATTGTTTATCCTGGAACCATTTGCTAGCAAATTAATCTTTTTTATTACCTTCTAGTTCAAAATACTTTCCTTCATAACTGGAAAAGACTCAACTCATGTCTCCGAGGAAGAATGCAGCAAGGAATTGGATAAGGTTACAGAAAGGATTATGAAGGCTTTTGACTATGCTGAAGGTATGTTGTCCTTGCATTATGCCTTCAGTATTATGAAAAACAATTCCAAAAGATTCTTTATAGGGAACTTCAATTATACACACTTAGATGTATCTTATCTTTATCTTAAGAATCAAAAGGTAGGAGACGTTCTAAACGCTTGGCTATGAAGAGACTTCAAAGTACCACACCTTATGCACATCCAAGAAACCTGCTCCCACTGTCAAGTAGTTCAGCCCCACCTCCTCCTCCCCCTCTTCCTCCTCCCCCTCTTCCTCCTCCCCCTCTTCCTCCTCCTCCTTCTCCTCCTCCTCATGCCACACCTTCTGGTGTCACTGATAGACTCAATGTAGGTATATTAATTAAGTGAAACCCAATGTTGGGAGTTGTTTGCGAGTTCGTTGTTCACTTCTGTCGGGGAGTGTGGTGGGCAGTAGGGGGCTAACCCACTTCCCTCTGGACAAAACCTGGGCAGGTTATTTATAAAACTGCTTTCAGACATATGTTGTTTATATATACATTATGGTGGGACTAGGTTCATCTGTGAAAAGATTGGTGAACACCATTTGTTCTTCGTCCTTTACGCAAAAGGGTTGGTTGCAGTACTAGCCACACCCACAGATTAATATTGCATACTCTGGGCTAAAATCTGGTTAGTGGGTGTGGTGTGGGTGGAGTTTAGTTTGCTGTAGAACTCTTTAAAGTGTAGCAATTACAGCCCCTTTGAGTAGTAGTAATAGTAGTGATATTTCTGTACTGTAGAGACAACCACTTTCCAGTTATAGCACAAAACACAAGAAGAAAGTGTAAGTGTGGCACATAATGTAACTGAACTCAGAATTATTGTCCCAATTTTCAGACTGAGTTCTAACTCTTTTCAAGATGTTTTGCATGAACTGTGTGACTCTAAAAAAAGGACGCTGAAGAGTACAGTGGAAAGGTCATTTACTCCTCATGGGTTGGGTGATTTGCTCTAAATTGCGATGTAGCCAAGTGGATTATCCAGGAAATGTGCCAGGCTTGGTTCCTATGCAAAAGAAAAGAGGGTTGATGCTCATCCAAGCAGTAATTTTACAGCAAAAGTTCACTTTCTAGAGAGAGTTCTATATAATAATGGCTATGTAGTTTTCCAAGCAATTGCTGTTCCTTGTTCTTGGACAAAAGGGGGTGGGATCCAGCTGCTTCTGAGGAAGGTTGAACTAATGACTAGTAAAAACAGGTTTTTGGCCATTGATTTCTTCTACCAACTGTCCTCAATAATATCAGCTGAAATAGCCATGCCTACCTCTCTGTACCGTCGTCACCCCTGTCTCCCTCATAGAGGCCTTTCTTTCACTATCAGCTCATCTGTATATTAGCTATGCTATGAGTGTGTTGTAGGTTAGGCTGTAGGGACCCTTGTACAGGTCATTCCCAACTTAAAATCTTGGCTACCTGAAGAAATCTTCTAATTGGTCAGAGAGAATGTCTCTACTGTTATCCCTCCATTGTAAATACACTTTCAATCTTGTGTTAGTTTTATTTTTTAATCCAGATCTCCTGGGGGAACACCAGTTACTGGCTGGTCAAAGAACAAATGTATAGACTCTAATCTTGTCTACTTCAACTCCAAGCTAGTGGATAAGTTCAAGGCTGTTCATTCTCCAGTGATTAGTTCACAAGCAGGACCTGGTGCATTTGAAAGTGCTCTCCTCTGAACTAGATGGCACCATGTCTTGACTGTACAGATGATGTAATGGAGATAGCTAATAGTGTTCCCTGTAACTAGTAGTTCCCTCTACACATTTTCTTTCCATTTTATAGCTCTATATTTATAATTAATATAATTAGCAGAACCAACTCTGCTAGCTTGGTAGGACATTTCACGTGTCCACAGTTTCAGATTGATATTAAGTTCTTAGGCCATTGTTATAACGGAAACAAGGAGCCTACCAGCAGCTAACGTCATTTCCTATGTTGTAGGAGTACGTCGCCTCAGTAACTTCAGTAGAGTGAGTGACAACAAGATGTTGAAGATAATTATTGCGTTGGAAGTTAGCCACTGAGAGGAGAGGCCGCCGATACTAGACCCCAGCACGGTAGACTTTGAGGAGAAATCGAACTGGTAGTTGTACAGGGCTAGTAATTGTAACGCGTCTAGACTAGCTATAACTGGAATGGGTAGAGTAAACCGGTCTATCTGACCACCATTGTATCACCTATCCTCTTTAGGTGGGTTTCTGTTTAATGTGGCGATATATAAGAGTACACCTTGATGTTAGGTCTGTAGGCAGCTTGGTGTGTTGAAACATCCCCATGTTCATGCCTTAGAAATGTTTAAGCAGGGAGGGAAGTATTGTCAATAATATTGTCATTTACCGTTAACAACTAGTAACATGATCAGACCTCCTCCATCCTGTAGGGAGTTTCAAAAGTTCAGTTGCAGTGGCATGTAGGGGAACTGTCTGGTAAGACCTAATGATTGTGGGGTCTGCTAGTAATTAATAGGGCTGGCGGGGCTATTTGTAGTTGGGGGCATAGACGTGTTTTTTGGCATGAAATTGGCTGGTTTTTACATTTTAACCCTGCTGGCTATTTTAACCCTTTTTTCCCACCTGCCAGCTATGCTGATTAAAGAATATCGTATCCCTCTCCCCCTCACTCTGGAGGAGTACCGGATTGCCCAGCTCTACATGATACAGGTAATATACTACTACCAATCCTTAGAGCTTGTCTAACATTATAAGGTGACGCCTCCACCTTGGAGTGGAGTGGAGTGGAGTGGGGGCATGAAGTTCTAAGGTTGTTTTCCTGGTGTGAAATTATTTGGGAGGGGTGGGGCTCTGAGAAGCCTTAGGTTCTATTTGAGTGGGTTCATCAAATACTATGAAATGCAGCTATTTGGGAATCCTCTGTGGGCTACAGTAATAGAGTTAGTGCTGGAATGTCTATCACTGAACTTTACGTTAGTGGGAGGTGATGTTATTTGTTTATGGGTTAATGATTGTAGAATAACCTGGGAGGGGGTGATGTGTGATTGTTGGGGGTGATTGAGTCTCATAATAGACCAATTACAAATGTTAATGATTGTGTTTATCCTGCAGAAGAAGAGTCGTGAAGAAAGTGAAGGTGAGGGCAGTGCTGTGGAGATCTTAGAGAACCATCCTTACAATGATGGGCTTAATGGCAGTGGACAGTATACTTACAAGGTGGGGAAAGAATGAATATTGGTTACATCATTCCTGGGAACTCTCTCTTCTTCCTTTACTGATATGCAAGTACAGTGGAATCTCCCTCCCTCCCTCCCAGGTGCACACTGTAATCACCATACAGTGCAGTTCCTCTCTGTCCAAACCTTGAAACAAGGGCACCCTTAATAAACAAGAGCACCTTTATGGAGTCAACCCCTGAAATGATTCTCCACCCCCCTAATTAGGGTTGATACAATCTTCTAATAATATTATACTTATGCCCACTATAGATATTTCACATTGGTAGGCATCTGCCTGGATGGTTCAGAAACATTGCTCCTAAAACTGCTCTGGAAGTGCATGAGGAATCATGGAATGCATACCCTTATACCAAAACTAAATTTAGCGTACCTTTTGTTGACAAATTTTCCATTGAAGTGGAGACTTACTTTGAACCAGATGGAGGGAATCAGGTAGGTGTAGAGTAGTAATAGACCATAGGGGATCAGGTAGGTATAGAGTAGTAATAGACCATAGGGGATCAGGTAGGTGTAGAGTAGTAATAGACCATAGGGGATCAGGTAGGTATAGAGTAGTAATAGACCATAGGGGATCAGGTAGGTGTAGAGTAGTAATAGACCATAGGGGATCAGGTAGGTATAGAGTAGTAATAGACCATAGGGAATCAGGTAGGTGTAGAGTAGTAATAGACCATAGGGGATCAGGTAGGTGTAGAGTAGTAATAGACCATAAGGGATCAGGTAGGTGTAGAGTAGTAATAGACCATAGGGTATAGAGTAGTGTGGTTATAATAAATGTCTCTCTACTTTTAGGAAAACAGGTTTAATTTAAGTCCTTCAGAACTGAGGCACAGAGAAGTTGGTATGTTTATACTGAAGATTAGTGCTAGGTTTACATATAGACATTAAATTTACATAAATGCAGTCCATTCCAAGCCATGTAATGAGTAACAACTTCACCCCACTCCCTTTAATCAGGACTTCTGCTGTTCACTGACAGGTAACAGGAACATTCTACAGACACCACCCTTGAGACCACACCATTTAGATCACACCCCTTGTGTATTCTGTAACCACACCCTTGTGTATTCTGTAACTGAGAACTAGAGATGTTTACGGGTGCCTTCCAGTTGTTGGTTACCTTATGCTGTAGATGTGATTGATGTGGTGAATGACCAGTTATCTGGGAATGATTACAAAAAGGAGGAAGATCCTCGCTTGTTTGTCAGTAAGAAGAATGGGCGTGGACCTTTGATGGAGGACTGGATAGCTAATCCACCTAATGACATCATCATGTGTTCTTATAAACTAATCAAGGTACTTGGATGAAGGAGGGAGGAAACCACCTAATGGTGTCATCTCATTGTGTTTGTTTGTCAGAATGTATGGTAAAACTGGTCACTAAGGTGACTTCTCTGTGTACCTAGCCTTCATTAGGGTCTGTGTACACCCCAAGGTGACTTCTCCCAACCTTTATTAAGGTGACTCCTCTCTGTTCCCCCAGCCTTCATTAAGGTGACTCTTCTCTGTGCCCCCTAACCTTCATTGAGGTGACTCCTCTCTGTTCTCACTAGCCTTCACTAAGGTGACTCCACTCTGTACCCCCTAACCTTGACTCCTCTCTGTTCTCCCTAGCCTTCATTAAGGTGACTCCCCTCTGTACCCCCAGCCTTCATTAAGGTGACTCCTCTCTGGGACACTTTCAGAGGTTGTGATCATAAGGTTACATAGAGTTCAATAAGGTCACTGAAGGTCATTGAAGTTTGACAACTTTATTCCTGACTTGTGTAGAAGGAAGTAGTTTAGGTGTCAACTCGTGCTTTCATTAGCTGGGCTTCTAGGAAATAATCACGAGGTCTGGACACACCATTGGTCAGGTTTCATCCACATATTTTAGCTATTCTTCACCGGCATGATATTGTGTTATAGAAAGTCTATACCACACACTCACACAATGCTCTGTATTCTGTTGGCCCTCCATCCAGGTTGAATTTCGATACTGGGGCCTGCAGTCGAAAATAGAGCGGTTTATTCATGACTATGGCATGAGGAGGGTCATGCTAAGGGCTCATCGACAAGCGTGGGCATGGCAGGACGAGTGGGCAGGGTTAACCATGGAAGACATCAGAAGATTAGAGAAAGAGACACAGGTATGTATAATATAGAGGCTCGCGAAGAACTCTATTTAGAATTGCTGCTACAAGTGATAGTCTATAAGTGAAGATGTGGTCTCAGAAAATATTACCTTCTCTATAGCTCATTCTTCAGAGGAAACTAGGTCGGGTTCCCTTGGATGAGGAGGAAAGAAATGAATGTGATGGAGATGGGAAAGCAGACAGCAAGACTAATTCCCAAGGCATTGAGAACCCCCTGTCATTAGTGACACAGAGAGACTCTGTGGAACAAGTACCAGCCACACCTACTACCCCATCTCTACCCAGCAGGAAAGGATCTCTGATAAAGGCTCATAGGAGTAGCATGCAGAGTCAAGGTTCCACGGAGAGTCCCTTGATGGAGAGGAGACGGTTCTCTAGGTCAAGAAAAAGAGGGTCAATTCGGAGTGTGATGTCCAGCAGGAAGTACTCCTCTAGTAGTTCTTGTACAGAAGGACAGGCAACAGATAGCTCCCTTAATAAAAGTGGGAGTGGCAGCTTTATTGAAAACGAAAGTGTGCGACTCGAATGGGCCCTGGACCAAATTGAGTTGTCAGACACTGATTCAGAATTGGAATTTTTTGACGCTAAAGGTGAGCCATGCACAGGATCCTGGGGTATTGACAAACATATGTTGTGTAGATACCATTGAAGAAGACTCCCTTGATGAAGAGATGGAAGATGCTGATACGTTCCCTGAATATATGATATCAACGAGTGTATTAAAAGGATCAGCTGCTGAAAGAGCTCAGACGTGGAGGACAACCATTACCAGTTCTGTAGACACTAACTCTGGAGATGAAATGGCTGGTATGTAGTCTCATATCTTACCACACTATCTCTTATTCTGCGACAGCTCTAAACCTCTGAACCCTTCAACTTCTTCTATTAGTTTACAGAGAGGTAGCACAAATAAGCTCATCCCCCTCTCCCTCCTCCCCTCTCCCTCCTCCCCTCTCCCTCCCCCCCTCTCCCTCCCCCCCTCTCCCTCCCCTCCTCTCCCTCCTTAGATGTTGATACAAGAGATTGTCCATGTGACATTTTGTTTCTGATCCTACACGGTGGTTCCATTATGGATCCCATTTCTGATTGCGTTGGGAAGACCTTGGACTTCTCTACTCTTCAGACTAACATGAAGACCATCACCGAATTGCACTTTCATTCTGCCATTGGACGTATTGCAATGCGTATGGTTCCATGCAAGAATATATGTAACCTGGCTCTGCAGACACTGTGTGAGGTTAGGGCATTCAGCGAGGGCTGTATGGAGACTCACCACTCTATCACACTGTCTTTCTTTCCTAGGTCAGTCCTGTTCCCGTCACTAAGCAAGAGTGTGGTGAAGGACTGCTTCCAAAGAGTACTTTAGAGCCACAGCATGTAAAACAGCCCTACAACACTAACTTTCTGCAAGAAGAGAGAGATTGTCCGTGTTTTTTGCCTGTGGGGACCATTCCTCTGTTGGCCACTGAATGTCATAGTTATCAAGATGCACTGAAACGAGGAGCTGAAGTAGCCAATAGAGTGTATGCCGAGTTTCTACGGTCTGAAGAGGGGCAGAACTTTACTGGACAGGTACGTAGAATCATATAGAAAGACTGTAGTTTCATCCTCTGGGGTGGGAAGAAATTAAGCCTTTGGACTCTGTTCTGTCAGTGATGTACTACCCCCCCCCCCACCACTCCAATATTGCAGGTGTGTTTGATAGGAGACTGTATGGGTTCAGTCATTGGTTATGACATCCTTACCTCCACCTCATCTCGTTCCAGGGCTTCTCCTTCTCCAACCTCCCCTCAAGTTCCCTCCCCCAAACTTTCATACTCCTCCAGGAGTCCCATAAGAAATAGGAAATCTAGCTCTGATGTGGTAAACCCACTATATTATGCAACAACCACGCCTCCTCGGAGTCGGGTCAATACCGTAAATTCTAAGATCTCTATAGGCAAGGTGAGTGTTGTTCAAAGCTCCTCTCACTGCTCCACCCTCTGCTGGTAAATTTTGTGGTCCCCAGAGCTTCTCCCACTGTATGAAGCAAGATAATTTATTATTTTGTGTGTTTTCAGGATAGTCCCACTCCACCTCCATTCAAACTGAACCTCAGTTTGAAGGAAGGGTCACTGACCTCTCTGTCCACTGACCATTCTTCCACTACCTCTATAAACATTAACTCCATCTCTGAAGACACCTGCTTTTCCTTTGAAGTCAGCCATTTCTTTGCCTTTGGGTCTCCTCTGGGATTGATTCTTGCAAACCGCAGGGCTAAGAGCAGAAGAACTCGTTCCTGTATGTTAAGTAGTATACTGACTGGCGGTGGTAGTATACTGACTGGTGATGGTAGTATAATGAGTGACGGTGGTAGTATACTGACTGGTGGTGGTAGTATACTGACTGGTGGTGGTAGTATACTGACTGGTGGTGGTAGTATACTGACTGGTGGAAGTAGCCACAATCTGTAGTACTTATCACTTCAGAAACTTATAGCAATATTCATGGAGAAACTCTGTTCATTTATTAGGGAGCATGCATTAGAGACATTAGTGAGGGAGTAGTGCATAGGATATTAGGGAGTATACATTAAAGGGTATATGCATTAGAGGAGATTTATTAGGGTGTATGCATTAGAGGAGATTTATTAGGGTGTATGCATTAGAGGAGGTTTATTAGGGTGTATACATTAGAGGAGATTTATTAGGGTGTATGCATTAGAGGAGGTTTATTAGGGTGTATACATTAGAGGAGGTTTATTAGGGTGTGTGCATTAGAGGAGGTTTATTAGGGTGTATACATTAGAGGAGATTTATTAGGGTGTATGCATTAGGAGCATACATTAGAACAATGGTGGCCATACTTTAAGTGTTACTTGTTAAATGATAGGTCCCCCGCCACGCCCCTCATGTAAGACCTTCTATAATGTTTTTTATGGAGTGGATCAGATTGCTTCTAGAATTGAGCCACTCCTGGACAACCGATTTGCCACAATTCCTCCAATAACAGTCCCAAACTACAGGGCCTTCCCAACGGGTGAGTTTATCAGATAGTTATAATGTGTCTGCATTGCCACGGTAAGCAGGTGGTGCATCTATGGGGCATTAATTTGAATAGAGCGTTATTGTAGTAAAGATATGAACACAGTGCACTGAATGAATTGACAGGTAGCGATGAAGCTCACACTCTGAAGGACACAGTTGTCAAACATCCTTTCCTCTTTGTTAACCAACGACTGCCTGTCCCCTCCGTAGCAGGAGATGGAAGAATGGGGAAGAAAGCAATTTCTAGTGAATGTATCTTCTCTATGGATGATAATGCATCTCTCAATAATGTGGATGCAACAGCCGGTAAGTACCACTGCCACTACATCACTGCCACTACATCACTGCCACTACATCACTGCCACTACATCACTGCCACTACATCACTGCACAAATTTGTAAAGAATTTATTGGCACTGTTGGCATCTGCCTTCCAATAACAATACTGTGGGAGTGGCTGTGGGAGTGGCTGTGTGTGTGGCTATTGGTTGACTAGAGTATTATTATTATTTTATTAGAAATCAAGCCATTCTCAGTGTGGTGGAGTGACCACAGAATAGACTACTCTCTGGACACTCCCTGGGGGAAGGAGACTTTAGAGCTGCCAATGGCTGTCTTCTCTCACATTGTCCACTCACGTTACTGGGAGGCAAAAGAACTTGTATCATTCATACTGCGCCAGGTATTATATTATAGTGCTCTAGGGGTTATAGGGGTGGGGGGTATCTAGTGGTGTAGGGGTTATAGGGGTGGGGGTATCTAGTGGTGTAGGGGTTATAGGGGTGGGGGGTATCTAGTGGTGTAGGGGTTATAGGGGTGGGGGGTGGGGGTGTCTCCCCTCACCTACCTCTCTCTACCTGTATGTTCACTGTAGATGCTCCATCATGATGTGGTATGTGTGAGGAATATGAACAGTGGAAAGGATGCTATTCAGATCCCCTTTGTCCCAAGAGAGAGTGTTGTGAAGTGGAATAGGAGAACTACATCTGTGACTATCAGTGTGAGCTGTAGACTCAGGGCTAGGGCACTATTCATACATATGTTCTATGGGTCACCCTACACAACAGAGAACTGTGCAGTGAGGAACTCTAATGATGTTTAATCTCTAATGATCTAATGATGTTTTAAGCTATGATCTAATGATTTTTTAAACTCTAATGATTTTCTATTCCAATGTAGCGAATGCGTTCCAACCATAGAGCTGCTGATGTGGTTGCTCTTGAAGGTACTAGACTCCCTCCTATTGTGGCCAAGTTCCAATATGGTCCCCTGGCCATGTCCTCTCTCATCAAGGAGGAGGTAAGTCTCTCAGAGATTCCTTCAATTGGTACAAGGTCATAGTTCTACTGGAACAGATAGTAATACTGTGATCTATTATACATCCACTACTACACTCCTTCATGACACAGCCCATCATTGACGACCCTTTACCATTTATTTTCTACAGGTGGATGTGTATGTGTTTACTCAGAGTCCTAAGTCCAAATGGGAATACACAGGATGTGAACTGACAGACAAACATGGCAAGCTCACATTCAGTCTACCCGAGAATGCTTCCTTTTCTCCTGGCCTCTATCCCATTAAATTCCTTGTAAAGTAAATATTCATCTTAACTAGTTAAGTTATCAAAATGGTTGGCAAGTGCCTTCATGTCAGCTAAATGTAGCCTTGGGGCAGGAAAGCCTTCAGACAGTGAATGTCTGAAGATAATTATGTAATTTTCTGCAGAGGAGACCACACAACAGTGAGCTGCAATCTCTTTGTTGTATCTGCCTATGCCGAGGCTGTTGTGTTCAGTGTGGATGGAGCCTTGGCATCCAACTTCAGTTTGAGTGCTAAAGACATGAAACTCAAACATGGCTCTGTAGAAGTAGCCAGGTATGTTAAATAGCTATCATATTGCTTGCTGGTACGTCGTGGGGCATGGGGTGGGGCATTGTGGGGAGTTGGGTTTTTTTCCTGCTTTAGAGCATGATAAATGTTTTTGGTAAAGGTAGTTTGATCTCTGGCCATAATTAATTTTAATATCCACCAAAAATACAAGAATATGCAAGAATGTACTGAACTAGTAAATTAGTTGTGTGGTGACGATGTTAGGTTATGGCAGGAGTTAGGATACTTCATCATCTACATATCAGGAAGACCCGACGTCCAAAAAGACTACATCCTGAACTTTTTAGGTGCCCATGGCTTCCCTCTGGGCCTCGTGGCATGTGCAGAATCATTTTCAAAGGACTCACAGTCTGTCAAGACTGCCTACTTGGCACGACTCATTAAACAGGTGTATAATGAACATAGAACTGTAGTGACAATACAGCCATGCATAAATGTTTACCATTCCAACATGCATTGACATGCAAGGTTATTATCCATGTTACATGTGGCTCTAGTAGCCAGACACATAGACAGATGTATAAACTGCTGTATTGTCATTGCTGTTACAGACCAAGGTTATTATCCATGCTGCATACGGCTCTAATAGACACTTGGGAGTCTACAAAGAACTGGGACTACAGCCAGATCAGATTTATATCCTTGGGAAAAAGACTAAAGGAAAGAAGTCAGTTGTTGAGTGTCAGGTAATGTACCAGCTCTTTCTCTCCCCTCTCTCTCTCTCTCTGTGCGCGTATGCATGCGTGTCCTGTAGGGGGGGGGGAGACTGTAATGGTGACCTGAACTGGAGAAATGGGAAGGGTTGGTAGTTAAAGTTAAAGGGGGTGGGGTACTTTATACCAGTGTATGTGAGTTGATGGTGAGATGGTTATACCCGAGCATGCGAATTGATGGTGAGATGGTTATACCAGTACATGTGAGTTGATGGTGAGATGGTTATACCCGAGCATGTGAGTTGATGGTGAGATGGTTATACCCGAACATGTGAGTTGATGGTGAGATGGTTATGCCCGAGCATGTGAGTTGATGGTCGTGTATATATAAGCTGTTATACTTTCATGATAAATGATAACAAAGCAGATACAATATTCTCACCATTTCACCAGTTGTGTGTGGACAGGTATTTGTGTGTGTGGTCCATTAAATATATAATTTCTCCTGGGAGGAAAAGGGGTTAGTGGGTGGCTGTTTTGTGGATATAACGGGCGGGAATCCCATTTCCTAGATAGGATATGAAACTAGTAGAGGCATTAGCTTCTTCTGTTGTGGTGGGTGTTGTGAGTTAGTCATTAGAATAAGTTCCTACAATGTAATTGATAGTAACCACATAAGGGTATGTATTTTGTGATGACCCTAAAGGTATATATTTTACTTTGCTCACATGAAGGTAGCAGACATAACGGTATCTGTATTCTGTAATAATTCTGTAGTATCTGGCATGCGGTTTTGCTGAGCACCATGATGAGATGCTGTCCAATCCTCCCCGAAAGGCAATGAATGATGTGAGGGACTGGTTTGGAGAGGCTTGCTTTGCATTGCCTGGAATCGAGAATCAGCAGAAGAAATCTCGGAGTGCAAGGTCAGCCAATAGGAACCAAAAATAAGAATGAGAGAGAAGTAAAGTTAGCAACTCCTAAAGGAACAAACTAATATATAGTACAAGATCATTTTATTTTTTTAAATTGGTTGTCTGTTAATGTCTTCATCATTTTATATTTTGTTCTGTGTTTGAACTGTCTGTATACGTGACCAGTTGTTCCTCACATCTCTCAATAACTCATTTTTTATCCTTGAGCTAACTATGGGTGAGAGGTGGGTGGGGTTGGCTATGAGTGAGGTTAGAAGTGTGGAGGAGGTTGAGGTTAGAGGTGGGATTAGAGGTGGGGTTAGATGTGTGAAGGTGGGTGAGGTTAGAGGTGTGAAGGTGGGTGAGGTTAGAGATGGGTGGATGGGTAGGGGGGGATTAAAGGTGGGTGGTATTGGGTATGGGTGAGGTTAGATGGGATTAGAGGTGGGTGGTATTGGGTATGGGTGAGGTTAGATGGATTAGAGGTGGGTGGTATTGGGTATGGGTGAGAGTGGGTGGTATTTGGGTGAGGTTAGAGATGGGATTGGAGATGGTGGGAGTACCTTATCCATTATCAATTTTGATGTTTGGTTTTGATGGCTACTGCTGTGCAGGGCTAGAGACCTGTGTTGCATCTAGGGCTGAGGAGGGAGGGGGTAGAGTTAATGTAAGGCCCTTGTTAG
Organism: Diacarnus erythraeanus; assembly: GCA_964016965.1. Taxonomy (NCBI): domain Eukaryota; kingdom Metazoa; phylum Porifera; class Demospongiae; order Poecilosclerida; family Podospongiidae; genus Diacarnus; species Diacarnus erythraeanus. The sequence continues at coordinate 6,274,889 of OZ024679.1, forward strand.
TGGCAGATGAAGTGCTTATCTATTCACTCTATCACTGCCTTTTGGTTTCTTCAAAGCATAGTTTGCCAACCTTCCATCTTGCCATCACTTAGATCAAAATAATGAGTTGGTAAATTGTTATTAAATATCTCTCCCTGTTTACTTATGGTGGATGGAACACTTCAATCATCAAATTACTAGCAACATTGCATTTAATAATTTTTTTATCAGGAGACATTGCCAGCCTATAGCAGCCTATGACAGCCTATAGCAGCCTGTGACAGCCTATAGCAGCCTGTAGCAGCCTGTGACAGCCTGTAGCAGCCTGTGACAGCCTGTGACAGCCTGTGGCAAAAACAGCTAGAATTAACCAATCTAGCTGGTAGGTTATTGTGAAAGGTTGCCTTGGACAGAACCACACTTTTTATCCTGAGTGCTGGCTGTGTGTGTGTGTGTTCCCAGTTGATTACCTAACTCCTCTGATTACCTCTTCTTCTGTAATTGTCTTGCTCATCTGTTCCTCTGAATGAATAGAGATTGGTTGTTGTCTACAGTGTTAGGTAGTGGCATGGAGGTTTCCTATGAAGATCTACATTGGAGGAAGATGATCTATAATTAGCTCTGTAGTGTTCATCTGCTCATCCCTGCTTTAATGGAGACTGTTCTCCATCACCAACTCCATCTCTGCAATTATTGTTGAGATAGTATTGCAGTGAGGCTGTATTCTCATGGGATGACTACTGCAGGACAGATCCATGCACACACCCACCATGCAGGCCATACCACTGTAGGATATTGGTGAGTGGACGTGAGCCCCACACTAGAGGGAGTTGGTAGTGAAGTACAGTATATTGGTATTGTTCAATATACTCGCCCACATAATGCCATGCATTCCTTCTAGAACAGAAGGCTATATAATTAAATAGATTTTGGATGCAGGACTTTTGTCTAGACCTAATGGAGCAGAAATTAACCCAGGACAGAGTCTATTATCTAATAATGTTAGGCAATATAGACTCCCCCCCACAATATTTGGACCCCCATATGTTTCTAATGTATAACCCCCACAATGTTTGGACCCCCTAATGTGTATCTCCCCCAGTGTTTGAACCCCCATATTTCTTTAATGGGCCTCCTATGGAGCCTTACAATATCTGAGTCCCACTTTTCACTATAAGAGCCACACATCTGAAGAATGCCTTCCTTGTCTGAGGAGGTCCACTCCACTACAGTTCTCACTCTTATTAACATTGTGTGCCATACAATATTATGTAACCGGCTGTAGTTTTAACCAGCTGTAGTTTTAGAAGCCACATACATGCTCCATGTCCTCACTATATTGAAGTCTCCAGTTTGGAGCCTCACATCTGTATCCTCCACATGAAACTAAACCTCTCCACAATCAATAGCTTCAGAGACTATGTCAAATTCTCTATTCCAAAATAACACAATCTTCCCTACACTCAATGTCTACAGTGCTACAAAAATAGAACACTGTCCCACAAATACTTCAATGAGGACAGTATGTCATTTAAGGGTTGCAACATGCAACTTTTGGCAGCATTTCACATGTGCTAATAACTATTTTATTAGAATGCAGTCTACTTCTCATCCATACAGAATGTTTACTTCCTTGGATTCAGCTAATAATGCTTGGTCCAGTCATCATTATGTAGGACTTTATGTAAACTCAGCCAGACTGCTACTATTTCACAGGGAGAACTTAATGTGGCTGATCTTGGAAATGCTACCGTGCATGGCTCATTGGCCTCACTACTTGGGAGTGATGAGCTTAGAATGTGACAAAGTATGTTCATTTGAAGCTATTCTCTGAGCGGCATTCTCAATATTGTAAATCTTATCACTTTGATGTTATCAGTCAGCTAGCAAATCCACACTAGTCAGAACTCACTCAAGTAGTGGTTTGAGTTCACATCGCCAAAGGCATGCCCCAATTGTACTAGAGCAGGCGGTTTAAAGTCAGATTAGTTTTAGAAGTGGGAAGGAAGGAACTAGTCAAAGAAAAACTAAAATAAACATTAACTATGCCATGAAAGAAGGAGAAGATGAGTACCCATGAAGAAGCCATGATTTAATTACTCCAACTACCCCTAGAACCTTAATTAACCACTTCATTTGGCAGTAGTACATTGATTCCCTATTGTTGTAAGCTACCTGGCTATTTTCACTTGCATTTTAGTAGCTGTGGTTGCTGGCCACTGGTGTAATGTAATCTGTATGCATGCACATTGAAGTTCTTTTCATAGAGAAATCCTTCTCTCTATTCTGATGTCAGTGCAAATGTAACCACTTTTTCCCCCGATTATAAGTTTCAAGGCTTAGATATTTCATGCAGCTATATGGCCCAAGTAATTAATCCGTCTACAAAGTGATTGTGAATAGACTTTGTTAACATCAAAGAAGTCTCTTTTTAGCTAGTCACAGGGATGTTTAGTCTCTTATGCAATGGACTAGAAAGAAGACAATGGTGAGACTTTAATATTGTGGCAGTAGAACCCTTCTAACCTCCTTAAAGATTCACCATAGAGCCCTACAAAAGTACATTGAAACATGTACACATCTACCAATAGACACCATCCTTTAAAATTAAAGATGGCAGCTACATAGCTAACTTATTCAATTAGTCTGATATGGGACCTTTGAGTCCTCAGTTATATAATATTAGCTATATATGTGTGGTATCTTCTTCTTCCCTCAGTCCCTCCTACTCCCTCCTTCCCTCCCTCCCTCTCCTGGGTTCTCAGTTAATAACTGAGAAAGTGTGTGTTTGGGTCACTACCAAAGTATACATTGTGGTGAGAATTTTTTTATTAGCTAGCAGAAATTTCTTCTCAGGGACAATGCCCATTACAGTGTAACTTGTGAGGATGGGATGCTGTAGTGTGACCGCAGGAGTGTAAGTTTTTCAATGAATGAGCACTGATCTGTCTCCTATTGAGAACCAGTGCTGATTGAAACTAGCTAATTTGTGAGAACCTCAAATATATGCTTGATTCAATTATCTTTCTCAGGCCATGAGTGCATGGGCAGTGTTGGTCATTAAATGATAATATAGCTTTAACCTCACTCATTATGTGAAAACCAGTTTACTAGTTTGAACATTTGCCACAAAAGAACCACTCTGCCATATCAACTAACTAATATTCAATAAGTTCTCAAGTCATCACCGCACGTGCATTCTCTGGCCACTTGAAAGATGTGATGTAGGTATCTGGTTAGTTTAACCAGCTACTACTGTGGGAAAAAGGGGGATGCTCTAATTAGAATTGCTAGTAACTACGGACCTTTGACTGGGCTGCTGTGGTATTGTAAGGTAAACATGTGCACCTGCTTTCCATGGGGACACGTCCATCTCTAAGCTGGGAACGCTAGTATTATTTAATTAACCTGATTTCATTAGAACCTAGTTAATACAGAGGTACAACTAAAACTTATGGAAAATTATGGACCTTGAAAAATGATTTATTAATAGTGCCCAAGATTAATAATACGAAGCAATGTAAATACAAATGCTGGTCAATGTGACATAGAGTGGTTTAGTAGCAGACTTTTTATTAAGTGGGTATAACATTTGACACTTAATTAGAACAAGCAAAGCATATTATTTGTGGCAGATAATAATTATACACAGCATTCCTCCACTGGATCATTGAGAATGTGCTAATCTAGTGGTTCCTGTGGTCATTAAGTATACTTATGAAGTGGTGATCAGTAATAGAGTAATGATGTGTCAACCTACACAGCAGTGGAAACATGCAGCAGTACACACAGCTAATGAGAAGGCTTTGTAGTATCACAATAATAAAGTCCTGCTGTTTGCATAGACTGATCAGCTAACTGGTTATCACTCTGTTTTGGTGAGAGTAAATGTGATGGGACCAATTTGCATTGGATTCACACAATTCTGTATTGAAACACTAGAATTGGGAATATAGCTACACTGACTTTGGCATGTGATTGCAACACTATGGCTAACAGTTGAACAATGTATCCATGTATAGCTATTTCAGCCTTTTGTTACAATCTTGCATTAAGAAAGTCAATCTATGGAGAAATATAACTGTTGTATTTTGCTGTGGATCCAGTGCATGGTGTCATCAAAATTCTCAATCATCTCTTTCTCAATAAGAAACTGAAGATCTAATATCTTTATCATTTATCATCAAAGCAGCACTTAGTCTGTTTACTACTAAAATTTGATCAAATTCTTCACTAATATCTAGTGTTATGATGGACTTGGATCTATCTGTAAAGAGTTTTGCCTTTTTTAGTCTAATTTTGATTAGTTAGGTGATATAACAGTACTCCAGTGTCAACTAGGGATAGTTCTGAATGATTTATCTAATCATGAACAGGATAAAATTATTAGTAACTTTGTATATAAACTGCTGATGATGTATATAAACAAGGTTATGCATGTAGGGATTCACCAATTATCATTTTACCATGGAGTTAGTTTCATGAGGTTAGTATATGGATCAGTGTGACAATGGTTCCTTTTAGATGGTGATGGTATGGGGTGGCATATAGCTAAAGGTAACCAGGTTAATGGTCATTACTTTTTGCAGCGAAAGAGTTTGTTGTGTCTCATTTTATAGATTTATGTTCTCTAGAACGAAGCCCTCCTCATTTTCAGGCAAAAAATAAAGTTAGACTGTTCTTTGCTGTATGCATTCCAATTAACACATTCTAGTAACCCAGTCCAATAACATTCTAAGAGTGACATTCCTCTTCATTAATATTATATTACCATGGCTACTGCGGGCTGTTTGTAGTGGAGATCTAAAGGACCTCTATAGGTGAATTTAAGATGCTTCCAAGTCACCAGAAATTTAATTTATGCATCCTCATCTCTGTAGCTTTCCAAAGAAAATTTGGGATGTCAATACATGACTACATTGGGAAAGATCAATATTGTTCCTAGTTCTCAGAGGAACTTTGGAAAGTCTTGCTAGCAAATTCATAGTCCTATCATCAATCTTCCAGATGTTTTATTGTGATAGTATATGGATAGAGATCCGATTGCTGACTATGGGAGTCTGTGGAATAATTTTTTAGGTCATTATTTCAATATATACTATAGACTATGTACATACAGTGGAAATTGAAACTGTTAGTTAATAAGTTATTTCATTAACCACAGTGACAACAACCAGTTAGCATTTTCATAACATATGGTAGCGCCTAGCTGTTAGCAGGATACTAGGAGTCATTTCCCTTTGATGTGGGTGTGAGAATGCTTTGAAATTTCAACCTTATTACAGTACTACTCCATTGCACTGCCATATAATATGCAAACAAACCACATGTTTTTCTGATATGACACAGTCCAACGTATATGCCTCCTGAAATATGCCCTTGCTACATGAGACACATGGTCTATTTGTGGCTGTCATTTACCTTCCACTTTATAGATATGTGCTCTCCTTGTGCTGCACACCTGTGCTCAATCTGCAGCTCCTGGTTTCCTGTTATAAAAATCGTGACTAATTAGTACTGAATCTCAGCATATGCAGAGCATATATTATGTGTAGCTAGTGGTGGTAGGTTTATGAGATAGCTGGTTAAAGTGGTATCCTGCAGGTGCATGGGGTAAAGGCGTGTTGTAGTGGATCAATAGCCTATGGTCACTTCATGAATGGAAGGTTTCTGACTGACAATGGTTATTTTTGGTTTGAAGTTTTAGAAGAACTCTGGGATATAAAATGCACGTATCACTTTCCATCTATTTTGGACATTACACTAAATAATGGAATTTGTTCTCTTGTTGCAAGTCTGTATTATCAGTGTTCCTATATTATTGTGAAGTAGCCTCATAGCTCCTCCTTTTCTCATTTTGACTTTTCCATACCATTGCCAAATCTTTCACCACAGCTAACTTACATCCATTTAACTTCATAAACTGTGATTGCTCTGGTATTCTTCTCCTCAGTCATTAATGGGGAATGTATCCACTAGAGGTATGAATGTATCCACTGGAGGTATGAATAGGTGGATTTAGTTATAGGCTATTTCCTCTGCCCTGAGAACTGGTGGGCTAATTTGTAGTGAATAATGCTTACTCTATGCAGGCCATTGGCTTCTTTTACCCCACACCTAACCATAGTGAAACTGAACTAATTTCTGACTACAGACTGCATGCTCTGGTACTTTTACCAAAGGCTTAAATAACTGTTATAGTTTTTTACCATTTCGAATGGCATTCCTTGTGAGATGACTCAGTTTTTGGCTGATCCTACTCTGATGAATAGGACCTGAAAGAGTTAGCTATGCATTACTAATGGTAAGGTGAAGATTCAGACCTCATGAAGGTATACTGAACTCCACCAAACACCTACATCAAGGATTGGAAAGACTTGACTATATCTTAGTAGAGCTGAGTAACAAATGATGTTACATTAGATTACATGGTTAACACTCAGTTACTCTTCTCTGTATCATTCCTTCTCTCTCTGTGTTTACAGGAATAAAATCTATTATTATGTAATGGCCTGGCCACATGAAAGCTAACAGCAATTACTTACAGCAATATGAGTCCTGGATACTATGGTCACTAAAAAGCAGTCTTTGTAGTAGATGATAGTACCGCTTTGGGGACTGGAGGGGGAGGGGACTCAGGTCCAATCAATATGCCTAAAATTTGATACAACCCAATGTTTTCAGGACTATAGTATTTCAGCTAACCTCTTTAAAAACACTTTATACTTTAGATGGAACTATAGAAATCATTATGTAGAGGACATTGGATAACTATAGATAGAGGTTCTCTATTCCAGACATGATATTGTTCTCACTGTATTAGAGGTATCTGCATAGGACTCTAAAAGGTGACCTGTTATGCAGGTGTCCTCATGATGTCCTCTTCACTGTGCTGATCTGAGCCGCTCTGAGCGTATGACCAGTATAAAAGGGAAACTAATCTGATTGGGCTAATACTGACACTTCTCAATTATGCAAACTGCATAAACATATCCCAAGTTCTTACACCCAGCTGTGTGTTTGTAGACCCTGTGGGCAGTTCGTCTTAGGGGATTCTGATTAATTGGCTACATTTATATAACTCTATCCACCACACTAAAACATTCTCCTAATGACATTACCTTTAAGCACTCTCACTGAATGATGTATTCCATTCTTTTGGTTGGGATGACATAGAAAGCAGAATGTGTGGGTACTATGTGTGGGGTTTGAAATCTAATACTCATTGAAGTGGTAAATAATTAATATTTTCTTGCTAATTAAGCCTTAAAAGTGCTTTTATGTCTGAGGATGAGTAGTTTTTGTGATCCTAAGTAAGTGATAAGAAGTATTAAATTGTGATATGCCTGCTTCTTCATATGTATATAGCTATTCACTTCTGGAAACACATGTACAAGGTGCAGTATTATAGGTGTACTATATGTAGGGTTTTAGAGGTGTAGGGATTTAGAGGGTGTACACAGGTGTAGGGTATATACAAGTATACTGTATATAGGGATTTAGAGGGTATACATATGTATGAATATAGAGGATGTACACAGGTATAGGGAATATACAGGTATACTGTATGTAGAGTATATACAGGTGTACCCATTGTGTGTAGGGTATACATAGGTGTAGTGTATATATGGATTTAGAGGGTATACACAGGTGTACTGTATATAGGGTGTACTGTATGAATCACGCACTTCATTTGATTCTCAAATTTTTGACTAATCTCATTTTTATTATAGCAGGTGAAGATGATTTGAGGGTCTATAATGAGCTTACATAGCTAAGAACTTTCCTTTTAATAATGTTAATACACTCATTTTAGCTGGCAATCTCCTGTTATTATTGTAGCTATGTGAAATTGTATTTGTTATTTTTATCTCCACTCAGATTGCAATCTTCCATTTTTACAATCAGTAGCTAAGAGCTTTGTCAGATTATTCTCATTCAGAATTCGCAGAAAGTTTTGTTATTTTTTTAAATGAGTGCTGCCTGGTGAAATAATACACAGTGCAGCAAGTCCCAATGTGTAGAAACCATTAATATTGCTATCATCAATTATATATACATCAATATTAAATCTGACACCTTAATCTATTATTTTTTAAATATGTTGAAAATAAATTGGATGTAGATACATAGGGATTGATTGTAAATTATCTGGTGGAATAGCCTACAGTCCTGTGTACACTGAAACCAAAGATAATTAATACGATTTGTCACTCTTGATTGTCTCAATTTAAGATGCCATTTTAGTTTACATGATAAATATCATTTTAGTTAGCAGCAAATAGAAAGTGTTTAGTATTGTACTAAATCTATAGCTAATGTCCTTTTTCTAGTCTGGATATCGATTCCTCCCCTCCCTTATAATCAATCGGGTCCAGCCTACTGTATCAACATGGATACCTCTACTCTGACTTGTTCAAATATAGAAAGGAGATACCTTCCAAAGGTGTCCCCTCCTGAACTTGTCCTGGTAGTGTTTTTGGTAGTTTACGCACCTAATATTGTTTTCATTATTTTTTGTGTAGGTATAAATCACCTTATTACTTCATAAATATTAACAAGACTGTTGTTAGAGTATAATTGGTGTGTTATTATAATTGGTGCTATTTTCTCCCAGCTGTCAATACTGGAGTACTTCCCACCAACTCCATCTGTATCTTTAGGTTAACTAAAAACTGATAGTAAACACAGACACTTTCCCCAGAAGACCACATTCTAGTAAACATAATTATAATAATAATTATAGGTGGATTTAAAGAGTTGCACCTACTCTCCTATAATATCAGCAATGAGTTGCAGGCTTTATTGTTTGTGTGTTGTTGTTAGCTAAGGAGAGGGTTCTTGTATGCATTTTATTATGGCATTGACAGGGGTTGAAGGAATGACACTTTCTTGTTTTTCAGCAATAGCTTTAATATTGATAAGCTGCAAGAGAACTGCGCCATCAGCATCTCTATAATGTAGTCTGGGCAGATTCCATTATCATGGGGAATTTAAATAATGTACAATCCACTATCCCTGGTAAAGTATATTGTGAGAGACTAATGCATATCTATAATTGACCTCCCAAGATAGGAACTGAACAACCTTTCTACAAAGGACACTGCTGCATCTCATGATTATCTACATTTTTGTGCACACTATACCTTAAAATTTATATAATAAATATTTTAATGCTTGCACCATTTTTTTTCCATGACACAATTAGTAAATTATCACTTGTTGTTAGTAGGATGTGTACCATACCCGGGTGCTTTTATGTGTAAATTTATTCCTGATATATTACAGTAATCTTATAATTATGGGTATATTACAGGTATATATATTACAGATGTAATTATAATGATATAATGTAAGGAATTTACACATAGAAGTACCCTTATACCCTGTGGACAGGAATGTGGAAGCCAATTCTGGCTGTACTCTTATATACTGTAAAGTTCCTGTACTTACTAGAGCTATAGATATTGCTTGTTTGTAACCTTGTATCACTGTTGTCAACTGCCTCTGGAGTTTGCTTGTTCACATATTGCAAATAGATGAAGCTATTGTTGACCATGACAAAGAAATGTGTACCACTCTATTGAATATTTAATCCTTGGGAATGGTACCACTATTCCTAAAGAATCCAGTTATTGATTAAAATCCTGATTTAGGTGTAATAGCATAAAATTCATAACAAACCATAAAAGTCTCTAAAAATTTACAGACTATTGTGTTCATCTATTCCTTTGATTCTAAGAATCCTCTCACACAGGAACAGAGGTCTTACATGTAGCCATGACGTGACCTTTAATACTCTAAAAGTAAAGACAAAAAAAATAAATAATTGACCAGATCCAAACCATCTCCTGATGCTCTGTATAAACAGGTATCCCCTAGCATTGCATACCTCCAGCCCAGGAACTACCAGAGTGTAGAGTGGATTAATGTAAGTACATAACACTCAGCAAAGGGAATTACACCGCACGCATTCAGTTCTCATGTGAGGCATTTGTGGAACTTTTAATCTCTGCTGTGTAAAGTTCAGTAGACATCTGTTTATGCTTGTAATTGGATGAACATTGGATAACAAAGCTACTGAGAATGGTAATGAGAGATTGTATTATTGTGATGTAGCATTACTGTAACATTAATACAGCTAGAGCCATTTTAAATCCTCATCCTTGCATCTGCAGAATCATGAATAAATGATAAGTTACTTTTGCTGTTTATATTATTATCATCATATGATTGTTATTTCCACTTGAAAACTGCTAAACCATTTTCATTGTTAATCTAGTCTTAATAAGAGGAAAATGTTGAGAAATATTCAAGAAAATAATCATGACTTATTTATCCTATCTGGATTCCAAAGACACAAAGGTACACCTGTCTAAGTTCCATTAGGAAGCAAAGTCCACATGGTGATTTTCTTTTCAGAAAAAGTAATGTATGAAATGATAAGTGTAATGAGGATAACAGATGGTTTCCTTGTTTTTTCAATTGTTTATAATAACTGTCACTTGAGGTGTTTGGAGCTTGCATCAATATGTCATTACATGTATTTAAGTTGCACAGGTATACATGATGTCAGGCAGGAATCCACATGAGTTATAGTTACAGGTGCTTAAAATTTTGTATTAAATTTTGTACAAAACATAATGCATAGGGCCATCTGAGAGATGAACTGAGCATTGAGTTTAGTCACTCTGAGATACTTTGGATACTAGTCCTGATACTATAGTAATTTTATAGAGAGTGTTTGCAAACTCTTAGCCACTTAAACACAATTTTTTGGCCACTTTGCAGAAACATGTAACAAAAATTGTTATGGCATGCTAGCATGCTACTTTCTGAGCTGTGGTTTCTGTAAAATTAGTTTTGGTGTCTGTTAACTCTCCTTTCTTTAATGTCAGTCCTGTGTGTGTTGCCTGAGACCAAGCATCATCATAATATTTGTGTCACATAGGATAATATAAGTTATGCATGCAGTGTACAATACTGCTTACTTGGAAAACTTAACATCATTCTCCCTAGCTAGAGTGATCTAATACAAGCTGGTGTTGACTGGTTATGGCATAATAACTACTGACTGGTTGGCAATTATATTATGAATCCACAGAACAGTTTTGATAATTCTATCACAAGTCCCATATACAGTAAATTCATTATAGATGTACACTTGTCATGATGGTTTATATATCAGGACTGGCAAGTTGACAATGTCCTAGAATTAGTATTTGTGTTGTGTGACACTCCATCATCTTGTATCAAGCTCTGCTCAGTACTGGATATTGTGTTCGCATGTGTCTCAACTCTCATTCATATCCAAGTATGGCAATAGAGAGCACTTTGAAGGCCAGTAGTATTCTGTTTTAGCAAACTAATTATTTCTTTCATATTTTTGCTGTTAGTCAATTGTGTTAAGATCCAGTTACAGTCTCAAACACTCAGATGGTAACAAGAACACATATTGTGAATGAGGTAATAATTCTTATCCAAAGGTGACTTCAATATATATTTTTCTCACTACTTAAGCAGATAGTGTGTTATCTTGCTTGTGACTTCCACTCAGGTATTTAAGGGTACAAAAGAGTCTAGTTATAACAAGAACTGTAACAGTATAAAGTGAGTTTATTGATAGAAATGATTGATCTTACTCCTCCCTTCTCAAGACATAATTTGCTAGTTGAGTTCTGAGTAAGGCTGTTGATAGAATTTTCAGAGTGTAGAAGTTAGTAGAGTGAGGCATCCTGATCAAAGGTCAGTGTGGGAGGAAGGAAGGTGCTGTGTTGTGTTTAGCTGTTAGTATGACTAAGGAACTTAATTGGTATGTGATTGCTATTCTTTGCTTGGTGTATTTAATTTTTGTAGCTTCAAATTTGTTTTCTTTATGGCATTGTTTATAATCAACTAAAACTTCTTGTAGCTAGAGAATAATAAGAAGGAATAATAATAATAATAATAATAATAATAATAATAATAATAATAATAATAATAATAAGAAGAAGAAGAAGAAGAAGAAGAAGAAGAAGAAGAGCAACAACAACAACAACAACAATAACTGTCAACTGGCACACAGATTAGAAGTTTATTTAGCTATCTTATTTTAAATGATAGTGATCTTCAGTGATCTTCTGTTATTAGAAAGCTGGAATTGCTGCAGTACATCATGCTATTGACAAGCAACTACATACCACTTAGTTCACACCACAGTTCCAATGATTGAAGATACAATGTGCCCACCAGCCTCCCTTTCAGAACACTCTGGGCTTACAGTCTAGACTCCAATGGTTTTACATTGTAATCAACAGATCCTTCATTCACTTGACAAATGGAATCTCTCTATATTCTGTAGGGAGTAATTAAACTGACACCAATAAAAATAACATGAACAGCAGGATATTATAACTCTAAGGTTATTGTAACTTTTCAATTTGCTTCCATAACTTAAAACAAGTTTTATGAAAAATGGCTGGTATGGGGAATTTATAAAGTGAGGGCTGTTTTGACCAGTGAACATGCTAAACAATAATTCTTGATGACTTTAAAATAATTAACAGCAGTTCTAAGTGTAAAGTTGCCACAGTATAAAACTGGCTATATTTTACACCTTCCATTGATGGAAGACCCAGTTCAAATATATAAAAAAAAAACCCATCTGCTAGCTAGTTAGTTTACACAGCCATGAAGTCAACACAATGATGCGAGTGTCAAGGAAGTGTCAAGGTGCTGTGTTTCGAGCAGGAAACTGAATTAATAATTCTATTATGATTATCACTGTTTTAATAATAGGATATCCTCACTGAGTTTTAATCGTCAATCATTTATAATACGCAGATGCCAGTGGTTTAGGCCAGAGGTTGGAATTCTATAGTTGGCGACTGAGCCGCGCAGCAAGCTAGCCAGCAGAGCTGCAGTTGTTTGTTCCAGTCAGGGGCTGATCCTTGATTTCGGTCTGACACTCGTTACAGAGTGGAAGGCTGTTGTTGTCGGAATGGACAATACTGGAAGTAAGGGAAAGCAGAAAACTGCTAGCTATGTGTTAGCTAGGAAGGGCTGAACTGAAGTAACATGTTGTGAGTGTACAGTTTATTGTACACTTAAAATAATAGTGATTGTTACAACTTGGAGTAAACTATAATTGGTAATAGTTTTGTATAAATAATTTATTCATAGACTCTTAACTGCATTCTAGATTATAGATAGAGAGTTCCTCTGTGATGCATGACACAGTCCTATTAAATGGTCTAGTGACAGACTAATAACTAGCTATCTCATGTAGAGTGTGTAGGATGAAGTTGTTGTATAAGGTTAGTGTGCAGCATGTACTGACTTACAGTAGTTGTACCTTACACTTTTATGAGGATAAAGTATCACTGTATACAAAATTCTTGTGTACTACCTTAAGCCAATATATCTCTTGTGGTCACTTTTGTAGCTTCAGCCATTAGGAGTCTGTTATATTATTATATAGTGCATGCAGTTGTAGTCTTGAGCAGCCGTGTATTTGATATCGTGTATTCGATATCGTGTTGGTGTGGAACTCTCCAGAAAAAATATCTTAGGACTTGCTAAGATCAAAGGATTTTAGTATTCCTGACCCATTACTTTTGAGCATGACTCTGTAAGATCATAGCTGGTAGAGCATCAGTCTATAATATCCTTCCTTAGCATGCAACTCACAGCCATTCTAATATGACAGTTTCACTTGTATTATATAGCATTCTCATCAAGTGTTTTGTGCATTATCACTTCTCTGGTTCTTAGTATTAGTAGCTATGTTCTACATTATCACACGAGGGACAGTAGTTGTGAGCATGGCAAGATGCTTATAGTTTAATGCAATGACAGATGCTACAGTAGAGCATTCAGCACACATGTATTAACATCACAATCATTTATTCTGCAGGAGATTCATCTGGTACTGAAGGTCCATCATCAGTTACATCAGTAGAAGAGACAGAAGGGGCAATGGGAGGAATTTCAATTAATGAAAGTGAGTGATTGCTGTTGTAAATAATTGTGGCTATAATATCCAATAACTCATATCCAACTAGTTCCAAGTCCTCATGACTGTTGATTTTATTCTTAGCTACTGCAATAGCAGCTTAGTAAAGTTTTTTCTAATGAAATTGAATACATAACTATCTAAGTTAATATCACACTGTATAGTGGAACTATACATATATGGTGGGGCTGTATAGTGGGGTTGTATATAGTGGGTGGAGCTGTATATAGTGGGTGGGGTTGTTAGTGGGGCTGATGGTGAGGCCGATGGTGGGGTTATATACAGTGGGACTATATTATAGTGATGTCATATCTTTAAGACAGAAACCTAGGTTATATAATAGTCATGTTATCCACTGTTGTCAGTTATAAAACTTGGTGAGCTGGAATATTAATCCTGTGACATTCAGAATTTTCAGAACATGGTGCTAACCATAATGAATAAAGTGAGCACATGAAGTAACAGTTTATGGCTAGTATAATATATAGTATACTCAAATTGTAAGTTAGTATACTAAAACTGTAAGCTTGTATACTCGAACTCTGTTATTGCAACTGCACAATGATAGCAACAAGGTTGATTTTCTAGCCATTTGGTAGAAGTATAGTTTCAATTACTATTGTATTAATTACTGTGAAGTGTTAATTAATGTTTATATCAGTCAAAGATTTTTGGGTAAGAGAATCAGAGAAGTTGATTGATTAGATCAGCTACCTTCAAGCATTTAGCACTTCATGTGTTGATAATGAACACTATAATACTGCAGACTGCAGAGTGTAGCACTGATAGTACCTTGTCAACTGAGAACTGGATATGTAATTTCTGTTGTTTAAGAAGAGTCCTACAAGGTCATTTTTTTAAAGGGTCAAACACATAGTTGTAGTAATGGTTGGTCAAAAGAAAGCTGCTGGAAATTCTTCCAGTCCCAAGTACTCTAAACATGAACTGTGTTTGTTGTCCAGCTCCAACAGCTGCTATGTATGTTTGTGTCTGACCATTAATGGGGAGAGTTGCGATTGAAGGGACACTGTGTCTGGGTAACTGTTCAACCTCTGCAGCACTTAAATAGTGATCAGTTAAAATTAATGGGAACAGACTTATAGTAGTGACGTTGAGTTGGTCTGAAAAGTGTCATTGCTGAATCACACAAACTGCTAATGTAGAAGGAGGGTAGACTCGTACTATGTACCCACAATATTAGAATAGTATTTTTGTCCAAATACTTTGAACATTGATATAACACAATCCATCTACTCTATCATATTGCACTATGAATTAACTGTCTGTATCCAGTATGCTATAGTTACACTAGAACCATTCATGCTTGTGAGTGATATTGATGACACCTTTACTGTTTGATTAGAACCAAACTAGGAACTGTCTATATCACATGACACACTATATAGGTAGTAGCCACTATCCATTGACTATCCATTGCTGTTATTAGTAGTTGCATTTATGACTTGATGAGGTAATGCCAACAGTGTAATTATGTCCACAATAACGCAACTAACTCCTCTTTCCAGACACCTTTTGAAAGACTATCAGTTCTTAATCCTACTAAATGGTCCTTAATGCAGGTAATGGAGAACTAGTTTCCTCAGACCTTAAACTAAGTATATGTTGATTTAGAGTTAGACTCGGTTAAACAATAGAAATTAATGACTCGTGATCGTATGGAAGCAAAACCTTAAATTTATTTCTGCAGTCAAATGGAAATTGCTTTTTCTATTCACAAGTGTTCACCCTGCATGTTCTAGCTTCACTCACCCACAAGTGTTGAGATCCATACCATGCTAAGGTGGCATATGATTTCCATATATAGACTCTGTGGTTCGCTTGATGCACACTCCTTAGTAATGAACACATCAAAGATATCAAAAAGTAATCTAATATTGTGTCTAGCTAATTAGTGTGATATCACGATGTTGATTGACCCTTGACCACAGTATTGGTATTGTCTCTACAATGTCCCAGTCAGTTTCTGTAATGTCTATCCTATTACTGTCCATGACTATTGAAGATAATTACCAATTATAGCTATGGTACCACTGCCCGGAAGACATGCAAACTCTCTGATCAATAAAGTAATCTAATTACTTTACAGAAGTACAAAGTCTTGCAAATAGCAAATATGAGACTAGAACACACTGTGGCTATATCTGGGACACCTCCTGGCAACTGAATGGAATGGTGTCCTCATTGAGTTATGAATTCAAAAGAAGAATGTAGAATCAAAGAAAACATGGTGGACGGCTCTTACATGAAGTAGAAAAGTATTGAAATTAATGACAAGAAAAGCTAAAGGAAATTTTCCCTTTGTATTTAACCCTGGAGGTGTCTTTGTTTTAGGGGACTGTTGAACCACTATCAATTGGGTGGAGGGATTTTGCAAACACTGACATCCATTACTAAACAACATTAATGCCATTTCAAACTCATGCACAGATGATGTTACCTAGTGTAAAATTCTATAGCCTTATTCACTCTGTAATGAAAGCTATTCATGATGTGGTCAATACTTACTATCACAGTCTATTCTATGGGGAGGGAGCTGAAAAGGGTTATTTGATCCTGCATGTATTATTAAAGAGATGTGTAAATACAATGATGTGTGGAGTGGAATCATTTTAATAGCACAGTACCTCTCAGGAGTAACAATATTCTATGACTCACAACACCTCTCAATGTATAGTGGAATAATGACCCTCTCTTTTGTTCTTGTAGTTCCTAAGCCTGGGACAGTAATAAAGATGCCTGAAACTGGTACAACAATCACATACTCAACAGCAACAGCAGAGTCTGTTGCTCCAAATGGCACCAAAGTCACTTTACATGGGTTGGATCTATGGTCTGAATTTCACAAATCGACCACTGAAATGATTATCACCAAAGCTGGAAGGTATAGATGTATATCTGTGTGAATTACTTCACTTATCATTTTTGTGGGTATTATAATAATTTGTGGGCCACGTGAATATAGTAGTGTGTTAACTTATCTCAGTGAGTATTTTCTGTGCATCACTGTCAGTTTTGTCATGTCAATAATAAGTTCTCTCATATTTTACAACTAGTCTCGAAAAGTGATAGTTTCTGGACAATATCTCTCTATATGGCACCCACACAGCTCTAACAATTCATAGTGTTATAGCTAGCTGAAGCTCAGGCTTGTTCTCTGACAATGACAGAAGCACAGATAATATTCAAGACTAATAATGACATATTTATGTTCTGGCTAGGCGGATGTTTCCAGTAGTGAAGTGCAGTGTTTCAGGACTCGACCCAGATGACAATTATGCTGTGGTAATGGACATAGTAGCAGTTGGAGATAATAGATTTAAGTTCCATGATTCAGAATGGGTAGTCACAGGAAAAGCAGAACCAATGGGAAACGACAGAGGGAGACTCTATGTGCACCCAGATACACCTTCCTGTGGTGCTAAATGGGAGAAACAGTTATTAACATTTCAGAAGTGCAAGATCACTAACAATCATCTTGATCAACTAGGCTATGTAAGTGATTGCCACTTAATTGATTCTAATAATTATAAGACAGGTTCAATGGAAGTTCATTTTTTATTTGGTTGTTCTGTTTGACCTTTCTCTTGCCCCAAATATCTCTAAGTGCAAGTGAATTCAGCATGCAGTAGTTTTTAAGTGCAGAATTAAATAGCAGGATAAATCTATTTCCATTTCCAAGAATCAAAACATCATTTTTCATGCTGACAGTTTGCATATAGCAGCTGTGATCTTGTTTTTGAATATAGCTAGGAACTGTTTGCATATAGCAGCTGTGATCTTGTTTTGGAATATAGCTAGGAACTGTTTGCAACTATTCTATCAATTACTTCTAAGGAATTAATGATTATTCAATTTTGTGTAATCAACTTTTTAGCTTTTCCTTTTCATCCATTTTTCATAATGGTGCTCCCCCTTCCCTCCCCCTTCCCTCCCCTCCTACTCAAATAATTGTCAAGAGGGTACATGTTAGTGGAGCTTGATTCCCATGGGTTCGTGGCAGGTAACTATAGGATTGTAGAAGTCCATTGCATGTACATTCCAGTGATAACATCATCTAATGCTTGTTTGGGGTGTGGGGATTAGCTAAAACCTCTCTATATAATATGCTCATGTAAAGATTAATGGTAACATGATAAAGTTGATATGCATGGCTTTTAGGAGCCTCCTACATACATTCTCTGATTCAGCAAAGCAAACAAGATTCCTAAAATTCATACATAGTAAAATATTGTCCAGAAAAAACAGCTCAGGAAGTCTTAAATTATGTTTATTGTATATATAAATCTGTTACCTCAATCACAAAGAAGGTATGAGGATCACTATTAGGTCACTTAGGGGAACTCTCACTGTAACCTACTATTTACTATATGAGGAAAATGACACTCTGTAATGTATCCTGAATGCCAGAATTTTGTAATTAGCATTAACTAATAAGGCCAGATCCTGGGCGTGTCTACTATAGTAGCAGACAATTATTTATCTTTAAAGTGTTAATAATTAATGATGACAAACATTTGACTTCACAGGTGTCCCAGTAATTTCCTGTCTAATCATATGAACTACCATGATGTTGTTAGAAAAGTAAAGCAGAGAGACAGGTGTTAAATTATTTTAATAAAGAATAGCATTCAATATCTATTGGAACAGATGGTGATAAAGCAGTAGGTTTTGTTACTCCATGCTCCAATGGAGTGTTTATGTCAAATACCAGGGTTTTGTTGGTATAAAAATGGATCTAGTAAAGTTTCTGGATGTTCAAGTTACAGATACAACACTACAAATCTCAGTTATGCATTAAACCTAGTAGTGACATTGATACTTGCAATAATGAAAGCTATTTTTGCAGCTTATTTTGAACTCCATGCATAAGTATCAACCTCGTATACACATCGTAAAAACCAAAGATGACAAAACCTTTTCTGTCCAGCAAAAGATCAGTGACCGATTCAGCACACACATTTTCCCCGAAACACAGTTTATGGCAGTAACTGCATATCAAAATCAACAGGTATGATAAATGATATGGCCTATGTCAGTCCCCTCCCCTGCATGACAAATTTATATAACCACAAGCTCATGCAATATTAATAATAATTGCACAGATAACACAGCTTAAGATCAAGTACAATCCTTTTGCCAAAGGCTTCAGAGGTTCAGAACTATGTGGATCAAGAAGGTAATCTGACCTCCTTATAAGATATTAAGTCAAACTTGGTATCAGTTATAGCTACTGCATTATTTATAGTCGGATAAGTGCAGGGGCAAATAGTTTTGGTTTGTGGTTAACCATTATTATGACAATTCTATGGGCAGCCACCTTAATTAGGCAGGAGCAGTGGATGGGAGTAATGACCATTGAGGTCTAAGATAAGTGACCATTGAGGTCTAAGATAACTAGATTAACATTACCTATACAGGAAACTAAGAACTACATGTTTATATTTTATCATCAGATGATTAAATTAGTAGGATATGAGATTTGCAAATCTTCATGTTCTCAAGTTTCAAAATCTCATTTTTAGATGCTAGAAGGTTTTAGGATCCCTATCGGCACACCATTGCTTATTTGATACAGTGGTATTAAGTGAACTGCACTGATTCACCACCACCCCTCACTATCAGCAAACCACTGCTTACCTGACACAATGGTGTTAAATGATGAGTCAGTACTGAGTGAACTCCTTCAGCACCCCCCCCCCCCCCCCCTCCCCCCCCCTTCCCACTGCTTACCTGACAGAGTGGTGTTAAATGATGAGTCAGTACTCCCTCAGCACCCCCCCCCCCCCTCCCCCCCCCCCCCCTCTTCCCACTGCTTACCTGACAGAGTGGTGTTAAAGTGATGGGTCAGTAATGAACGAATCTGCACTGATTCACCACCCCTCTCTCACCATTGCTTACCTGTTAAGTGATGAGTCAGTATACTGAGTTGAATCTACACTGATTCACCACCATTTTATCCTAAAATTATGTAGAGACAGTGTGGGTACAATGTCCTCAAGAACAAGCTCTACTTCTAGTCCTCCACCCTATGATCAACCATATGCATTTGGAGATCCGTCTCTCAGATCCAGCTCTATATGGATTCCAGGACATGGACAAGAAGTGGGATTCACACAGCAAATAGGTTAGTCTATATCTGACTCTATTTAATAAGTATTTCATTCTGAGGTCATATCTCTTTGTACCCAATGATGTAGTATTGTCTGAAGCAAATTAAATTTTAAGGGTAGACATCACATGCAATTAAATAATGATATTTGCAGTTCAATGACATTTCCAAAGCTGGAAATATGTGTGAGGGAAACATTTTCATATTTAACTAATGATGCAAGCTACTAACTCCTCAAAAAGAAAGTGATGTTATACTGATGTTGTCTTGTTGAATTTTTTGTTCTATAGACATTTTGGGGGCACAGACTAAGTATCCAAACTATCAAAGACTTCAGAGGTGGCTGAGGCATTTTAATTTGGGAGGGAGGGAAGGATGAGGTGTAGTGTAGAAGAAAGTGGGCCGTAAAGTGCAGAGAAACCAAGAGCAGTTTGCATGCACTTGCAGCTGCAAAGTTTCAATCAGGCAGTACTACATTTGCTATAGATTTGATTGTTTTTACAGAACCTTACACATTCTAGCAAGTTGTGCACATAAAAAGATCATTTAATATTGTAGGTAAAAAAATTTTGGTGGGGCTCTAGCCCACCCTCAGCTGTCTATGAAAGTCCATAGTGTCATAATAGAGGAAGGGGGGGAAAGAATGGGATTATATACCGCCATGGCAAGGGGAGGGGGGAATGGAGTTTGTTACAGAGAAGATGGAAGGAAAGGGTTATTGTTGGTAATGATAAAGCAAACAAGTGGTCTACCAATAGTGTTTCCAATAATTGTGTTGTGATAGTGATAATGTTATGATAAACCAATACTTAACCTGCTTAACAGTATATTACAATTTTATTGCTATTATTCTGGGAATAGCAGTAGGTGTAGGATTAGGAGATGTTATTATCATTTTGAAGTGATTTGTTGAACTAGGTGCCATTAACAAACACTGAAACCTAAACTTACTACACCATGGAACCAGAGTTAGTCAGCACCTGTACAAGGAGGCTACAAACAATTGGAGTGAGCTCCATACTTGCAAGTGACATGAGAGATTTTTTTATATAATTAGGTTTCCAAATGCAATGGCCTCAATGATACCATGCATTCTTAGTATCGTATGCTATAGGAAAACTTTCATTTTATCGTATCCATGATTGTGAGCAGCTCTTCACTGGAACTTGTGTTTATGGCCACTGTTTTTTGACTTTGTGTTTTCTATTTTTAGGTCCTCAGCATGCTGGTATTCTTTATGATACAGCAATAACTTATCGACAGGTGCCTGCCAGCCAGCTGATCATGAATACTCGTTACGGTTCAAGCCACACACCTTACCATCTAGGCTCATCAAACATTACCACCACATCAAACTCACTTCAAACTCTAACCCACTTACCTTCACAAACAACTCCCTTCCAATACTTACCTCAAAGTACACAGCACAGTTCCATATACCAGCAGAGACACTCTTCAGTAGCTGCTTACGGACAGGTATTACCATCTTCAATCCAAGTTGCTTCTTCACCTGCTGTGGCTGGGCCAACCTCTTATATGACAACTCAACAAAGTCTAAGGCCATCAACTATGAACTATAATGTAGGTTATGGTAGTACAGCTCTAAGTACCACAGCTCCCTCCTTCACACCATCATCACACGTGCAGTCCTCTCTACAGCCTAGTCCTAGTTTGGAGAGACTACCCAACCAGACATTATTTCCTTCTCAAGAACCCTCAGCTTTTGGCTCTCCTCAAATATCACAACACCAGCAGCAGCAATGGAGTTCACCAACTGACTTTCAATAGCACTTCATTTCTTTAATATTATTGTTATTATTATTATTGTTGTTGTTATTATTATTATTATTATTATTATTATTATTGTTATTATTATTATTATATCATTATCATCATCATCTTTCTCATCATCAAAATTAACTGATATCAGGACATTAACTTTAGACATTGATTCTTTGATTTTTAAGCTCACTCCACCATTGCTTGCATTGACTGTGGTTTCTTTGCTTATTTTTGTTGCTGTTTTCAGATGACAGATGATTGTCAAATCACTTTTATAATATATTACAGGTCTCTGACATAACACAGTACCACCAACTGCACTCTATCCCCTCTGACTTTCTTCTCATCATCATCATTGCATATAATTATATTATTGTTAGTTGCTTGAATTCCAATTTATGAAAGATAGAGGATGATTGTGACATAATGAATGATACAAGCCAAAATGACCAATTATTACTCAATAATGAAGGCACTGTGAAGGGGTTGGGGGAAGAGGCTTGACAAGGAATGTTATGGACAAAAGCATGCTATTTATGAGATGAGTCTGAGTGAGTCCCACACTAAGGGAGTTGGTGCAGAAAAAAAGAATTGTATGTTCTGGTATTATTCAATGTTATCTCAATAAAGGTATGTTTGATGTTATAAGTGATGCCATGTGAGGGTGTGTGGTCTGAGACTTGTATGAATGTTTGAAACTGTGTGAAATGAAAATATGAGCTGGAATGTGCATAGAGAGAGGATCAGCAGTGAACTCTGACCTTGATGCAGTAGCTTCCTTTCATTCCCAAGAGTACACTTTCAACTCTCCATTACTTCAACACCATTGGCACAAGGATGTCTTGCTGCCAACCTTTGACCATCAGCATCAGAATTCAGAACAATGAGTTATGGTCAGGCAGTACTCTAATGTTGGACTGCAGAGGAGCTTTATATGTACTTTAATGCACAGGATAGTGCTGTATAACATTGTCTGTGTCATAAGCAGGCCAGAAAGTCTCCAAGGAGCTCATTCTTGCCACCCTTGATACATAATTTGACCTTGGCCTACTGACGACCAGTGACAGAAAAAAATTCACATACCACCAACTGCACACTCCGTCTTCCTTTAGTTCGTCATCATATCATCATTAGGTGCTAGAATTCTAATTGGATGATACCTCATTAATACTTACAAGCACGATAGTTGGTAAAGGGTCATAATACAGGGGGGGGGGGGTCGGGCTGGGTTAGGTGTGGGTGGGGCTAAAGTCTAACTATCAGGAGTCCTTGCTACCATGTTTACTGAAGGCTACTTACTTTTAGCTATTTCATTCGTACTTTTTACGAGCAGCACTCTTATAAATGCAAGGTGAGGTTATTTGGTGATTTTATGCCTCTAAATCAGGGCTCTTATTGATTGAGCCACATAACAATATTATACTTCAGGGAGTGTAGCTCAGAAATAACAAAACCAGTGTCACAAATTCGTTATGAGACAATTGTCTCAACCTACAGTAGAGCTTGTGGCTTCTTATGGCTTTCAAGATGTCGACGGTAAGTTTCCTTTACTAGCTAGTACAATATTATCAATGTATTGGTATGGTTGGTATAAATCCACTGTCTATGGCCTCGGTTATCCAACAGATTTAGCTTAATTGCCACATGTAGTCAACTTTTATTAGCAAGGTCTTAACACTATGTATCATGCCCCATGTTACCTTCACTTAATGACGAGAACCCTTTCTGAAAATGCTTTCTCTCACAATGCTATATAATCTTCTAGTAACAGTGTGTGTGCTAATCTATTTCTTGTAGTACCAGGACAAGAATAATATCAAGACAGGTGTATCAGCTGCAGACTGTTGGCACTGAAACACAGTGTTGTGATGGCTACCAAAGGTTCAATAATACTTGCATACGTGAGTAATTATATTATTTCAGGGCTGTCTTTCAGGGCTATGTTTCAGGGCTATGTATGATATGATGTTAGCTATAGAGGGCATGGTAATTGGGCGGAGTTATGTGCGGGCTTCATTTTGAGTGGCAAAAAGACAATGGTGAAGAGATGCTGCACTGTTACAGCAGCTACCTACTAACGGACAACCTGGAAAATCCTCCTGAATATGCAGTACCCACTTTATATCAGGAGAGAAAACAACAATCCTTGGATCTCAAGGGTACCTCAGCAAAAATCATACCACTATACGTTTATTGCCTGCGCTATCGTGTGATATAATGTGGATGGTTTCACAGGAAAATATCATTTCCAACCCCCCTTCCAGTTTTTAATCTATATGTGTTGTTTTTGGTTGTTCCAAGAGATCTGGCAGAGGGACAAGGATGTCAGCTTCTGCAGAATACCAACAGTAAATGTTCACACTTTGTGGAACTTAGCTAGAAACTCTGGGGGCTGGGTTTTTAAGAGCAATTTGTAGAGGTAGCAAAATGGAGAAAGTGCTATCAAATGACAGAATATGTTCCAGGCACTACGTTTCTGGAAAGCCAACAGCATTTGAGGATCATGCCAATCCTGATTTCTTTTTAGTGAACTTCTTGTCAGCACTAATTTCAATTATTATTATTATTATTATTATTATTATTATTATTATTATTATTATTATTATTATTATTATTATTATTATTATTATTATTATTATTATTGGTGAATCACTTTTGTTAGGGCTAGAAGTGAGGCTAGAACTCCATGTTTCATGAAGTTTCAAGTCAACATTTTACTGTAATAATCTATAGATTTCTAGATTGTGTGGTATAATGTGGTATTATCTATAGAAATCTAATTTCTATAGATTATTATCTATAGATAATATGTATATATTTCACTCCTAGTACATTCACTCCCATAGACAAAAGGTGTATTATTATTCATAATGCACTCCCCTGAGGCAAACAGTGCAGTTATAATTGCACTTTACACTTCGGGCTACATTTTTCAATTTTTTTAATGTATAATGTGATAATGCATAACTGCTAATAACAGCTAAACATGAAGTTTAGTCGAGTTAATAATATATACATTAAATATCTTTCACCATAGCAAAGAGTTCATCAACTTCTTTTTCATCTTGATTAGGTTGGGTATTTGTGATATTTATAGTGCAGCCTTGCAGGTTATCAAATGAAACAGCTAGAGAGTGGAAGTTGACATGTAGTGTTTCAGTAACAGATTGTTGCCACATCATTTTTGATGACAAAGGATCTGAAAGAAGGGATGATATTGCTTTGTGTTGTGGCTGGTTGCTTCTTTCGTATGCCCTAAGTGCCTCTATTGATTGATGACCACTTCTTTCTTGGATCAATTTCTCTGGCATGCCTTTCTCAAACATGTTGGTTGCACTGGTTGCTCTCAAGCTATTTGTTTCCCTTGATATTTGCTGCCTTGCACATTCGTTTGACCATTGTATTTAAGGTATTCCTCCCTATAGGTACATCTGTATACCAAGGACCATCTTGAGGAATTCTGTTCAATGCTCGTACATAAAATATATCTTGTGCAATAGCTGTCTGGGGCAGCTTGCTGATATATTTATCAAGAATCAGCACTGGGCATCTCTCCCCTGCTGCCTCACACAAATAAACTGGAACTTCTTTGTTATTTTTATATGAACCATTGACATTTTTTGATACATTTTCATAGTAAACATATCAATCGGGATCATAAAACCTCACTACTTGTGAAATTTTTAGTCCCCTATGTTCCTGACCTCCTCTTAAACAAAACATCTTACCGACTGTGAAAAATACTGCATTTTGCAATGCCTTGTATCATTTTTATCCAAAAAATTTGGACACTGAGGAGAAACTTCCCGCATATACCTCAACAGCCCACTAAGTAGGTTGATGAAGTGTGGCTGGAGGGTAGTTTTCTCCATTAGTCTTTCTCACTTCCACTATAAATCTGGCAAAATGCTTGCGTGAAACCATCCACATTATACCACACAATAGCACAGGCAATAAACGTGTAGTGGTATGATTTTTGCTGAGGTACCCTTGAGATCCAAGCAATATGTGGAGGAGGTTAAAAACAATTTATAATTATTAGAATTATATTTTGTCTCGATCCTCCAATCTGTACTGTCCATTCAAAATCACTAGTACTTTGTACACTGAATTTGATCTGTACAGTTTCCAGTACATGCTATAATATTGCTATATATTACCCATGCTACTCCATCCAGTCTTTCCACCTTAGTGAGGACCAGGAGTTGGGTTGGATGTGTATCAGTGGCACTAGTGTCTACATAACTAGAAACACAACTAATCCAACAAGTGCATACCATGTGGTAGCAATGACAAAACATCCATCCTGTCTTGAAGCTTGGTCAGAGAAGCCACCTTACAAAATGCTGATTGGGAGTGACACCTTCAATACCTTCTCTAGGTTCAAATTCAAGGGTGACTGTTGCATAAGAGGAGAGGTAGACTGATAGGCTGATGCTGGGGACAATTGAGAAGCAGACTGATGTTGTACTGGAGGAGAGACTGATGTACAGGACAACAGACTGGGAGGATAACTGGGATCCTTGTTGAGTATCAAAGTAAAGAATTGAAGATGAGGCAGAATGGAGGATCGAGAATGGGGGAGACTGAGTGTATAGATATTCTCGACATTCACAGTACACCTATTTTTTTTTATTTTGGTACACTGACAAGCGGAACTTTCTTGGCATATCCTGTACATAAAACTGATGATATCTTGATAGTATTCAGCCATAAACAAGCCAATTCAATGATTTACAGGGCTTACCATAGCTCATTCAAAGCAACAGGGAACATAAGAATAGTCCCATAACCAGTTCATAAAGAGGGAGATAAAAATGAGGGTAACATACCTATAAAATTCACATTCAACCCCATTGTAACAGACAGGAGTTGGACTGACATTGGTTTGTTAGGCTTCATGCAAAAGTTCAAACCCTCTTGATCAATAACTGCTATAAAGAAACCAGGTAACTATTATAGTTAACCTAGAAGAGGTACACAAAAATGCCCTCACCACGCTAGCTACTCAGTTACTGGGAAAACTCCCCGTAAACAAGTTTCTCTAAGGATACTTACTAACAAATATTTGCTTTTTAAAGCTGTACTTTCGATTTTCTGGCGTTGAAACACCTTTCTTCCCCAGAAGAGAATTCACACAAATTATTAGTGTGGTAACGTGGATGGCATCAAAGCATGCAATAGTAGGTCAATAGCCCACATTGTGCCATTTCCAATCCCCTTCCAAGTTTTTAATTTATGGTTGTACACCACCAAGGATAATCACATGATCTATGAAGGCGGTGAAAATGCTCTATATTATGTTAAAAAAAGTAATTAATTTATGGACCACTTCACTACTCTGGTTACTTTTAGAGTGCACTGTGGTTGTAACCACCTGACATACCTGATGCAGGATATGAGTACATAAGTATAATATCATACCACCAGGTTAAAATGAGAAGCCTCCTAGAGATAAAATATATATTATTATTATTAAATTTCAGCTGTCTGCAGTGAAACATGTGAACCACCCCGATATTGCCAGCAACCCAACGTATGTGGTTGCCTCGATAGTGGCTACACTGGACAGAATTGTGAAAATCGTAAGAATTACAACATCAAAATTGAAAGCAGTTGGTGCATTTGATGATGTTATTTTAATACTGTCATAGCTATCAGTTCAAATTAGACTCTGCATTGAGATATTGAGTTTCCATGAGTCCAATGAATGTTATTAACTTCAAACAATGGTCATAGAGCTCACTAGACTACTCATCTATATGTTCTAATGCACACTATTCTATTCCTCGGCTATATGTTCTAATGCACACTATTCTATTCCTCGGCTATATGTTCTCTAATGCACACTATTCTATTCCTCAGCTATATGTTCTAATGCACACTATTCTATTCCTCGGCTATATGTTCTAATGCACACTATTCTATTCCTAAGCTATATGTTCTAATGCACACTATTCTATTCCCCAGCTATATGTTCTAATGGCTGTCCTTCTAATCAAATTTGTGTTGCCCCCGATACATGTCAATGTCCTTCAGGATTCACAGGAGATGGATGCATGGAAGGTGAATACATGTATTATACTAGTAGTAGTAGCTCTACCTGGTGTTGTGTATTTCTAGACATTGATGAATGTGAAGCTGTGGACAATGGGATCTGTGAGCAGAAGTGTATAAACAACAGAGGGTCGTATACCTGTGATTGCCGTGAGAGTTTTGTCATAGGAAATGATGCCCAGAGATACATAACTATTCCCCAAGAGTCAGAATAACTGAAGTCCATTCACATCCTTAGAAAAATGTCCATAACTGCAGACTGCTGATAAGAAGACTGTTCTTTGATATTATCTACAGGCCTGCCTGTACACCATCCTGGTCCCATCCTGGTGCACAGTTAACTGTGTATGTCCCATAAGTGAGTACCAGAAGACCAGGGGGTGGGGATAGGGACCAGGGGGGTGGAGATAGGGACCAGGGGGGTGGGGATAGGCAATCTAACCACATGTGTGCATAACTAAACCAATATAAACATTTCTTCTGTTAATGGATAGAAACACACGTCATTTGTAGGCTGTTTTCTGGAAGGGGAATTGACTATAGTACTGTTAACACTCAGTTCCTATGAATGAAAATTAATTATGAATGCTCATATCTTATGGTAAGTAACCATCACCATGATGTTATTTATTTAGGTACTGTCAATATGTCTGTAATCACCATAAATTCCTCCGTATTGATGGCACAATGGAACTATCCCTATTGGGACACTGAGAGACTAATCAATGCTTACAATATCACCTGCTTTAATAATGAGACTATAGTGAATGATACTGTACTGAATAGAACTATGCTGGAACTGGGAGAAAGGACATTTAATCTGAACACTGAGGAAGGATATCAATGTTGTATAACTGTACTTACATTGAATGGAAATGGACCACAGTCCTGTATTAGTGTGCCTCCCATCATCACAACCACTCAAAGTACTAGTTAACAATATGAATTTGCTTTTGGGAAAAGGGGCTATACCAGGGAAGAGACAGTGACTATACAAAGGGCACTAAAGGTCTTGTAATTTTTTCAAAGTCACTATTCTATATAGGAACAATTATTGATTCCTCCTAAACTCATATTATGCTGTTACATGTGATGATGGTTTCCCAAAGCCTTTGTAGAAATATATACAAGTGATTTAATGACATCGAACCCATTGGGTGCAGATGCTCAAAGTGGAAGTGAACTAGATTTAACGACATCAAACCCATTAGGTGCAGATGCTCAAAGTGGAAGTGAACTAGTGGATTCTGATGCATTCAAAATAGGACTAGGAGTCATTGTAGCATGTGTTACTGTGCTAATCCTCGTAGTGGTAATGATTACAGGCTATGTAGCATGGCATAAAAAGGATATCTCCTTTACTTCAGCGCCATTGTAAGTATGCCAAAATATTTTCATGGAGGAATGCTATTGTTATTTCACATTTCACAGAATTCTAATGTTTTATGTATTACAGCAGGGGAAATCAGAATGATGACAAAGAATTATCCTGTACTCCTAATGATGCCTATGCAACTGTATTTAACTATAATGATGCCTATGGAACAGTATACCAGCTAGCTAACAAACTATAGTTCATCTTGAAATCATTTAATCAGCTATACAATATTTTCACAATGTACTAAAAAAGTATCTGACTTCAAAACAGTTGCTGTTTTCAGATGACAGATGATTGTCAAATCACTTTTATAATATATTACAGGTCTCTGACATAACACAGTACCACCAACTGCACTCTATCCCCTCTGACTTTCTTCTCATCATCATCATTGCATATAATTATATTATTGTTAGTTGCTTCCAATTTATGAAAGATAGAGGATGATTGTGACATAATGAATGATACAAGCCAAAATGACCAATTATTACTCAATAATGAAGGCACTGTGAAGGGGTTGGGGGAAGAGGCTTGACAAGGAATGTTATGGACAAAAGCATGCTATTTATGAGATGAGTCTGAGTGAGTCCCACACTAAGGGAGTTGGTGCAGAAAAAAAGAATTGTATGTTCTGGAATATTTGTTATCTCACATAAAGGTATGTTTGATGTCATAAGCGATGCCATGTGAGGGGTGTGGTCTGAGACTTGTATGAAACTGCATGAAATGAAGATATGAGCTGAAATGTGTGTAGAGATAGGATCAGCAGTGAACTCTGACCTTGCTGCAGTATATAGTTGCTCCCAAGAGTGCACTTTCAACTTTCCCTCCATTACCATTGGCACAAGGATGTCCTGCTGCCAACCTTTGACCATCAGCATCAGAATTCAGAACAATTAGCTACAGGCAGTACTCTTAATGTTGAACTGCAGAGGAGCTTCCTTTGATGTTAGCTTTATATGAAAGTAATGCACAGGGCAGTGCTGTATAACATTGTCTGTGTAAGAGAGGCCCATAAACAGGGAAGAAAGTCTCCAATGAGCTCCCCTTGACAGTGGTGGATACAGGATTTTGAAAAGGGAGGGGCAATGATATCACAGAAGTGGATCCCCAGGGAGGAGGCAATATGAGACATGCATTCACGATTACCTAGTTCACTTCAGTACAATATATCACACAAAATTAGATTATGGCAAAGAATTAATGAAAGTTGTTCTTCTTCTATCACTGGCATATAAATCAATTACAAATATTCTTGTGAGCATACAACAGAACTAGCATCTTGACCTATCATGGACCACTTTGGAGTCTTTATGTGCTTGAGGACTGAGTTTGCTCTTTCAACTGTAGCAACAGTTACTGGAGTTATTGACAAGATTGTGGCAATGTTTTGGATAAGAATTTAATGTTTCAGAAAGTAATCCTTAAGATAGAAACTTTAAAATTCTTGAATTTGTTAACTGATGCAAGTTATCCCACTCAGTCTGTAGCTGCTTCTTAATGACTGAACTTTTTCTTCTGAATGATTTGACAAAAGGTCTGTCACT
Source organism: Diacarnus erythraeanus (assembly GCA_964016965.1). Taxonomy (NCBI): domain Eukaryota; kingdom Metazoa; phylum Porifera; class Demospongiae; order Poecilosclerida; family Podospongiidae; genus Diacarnus; species Diacarnus erythraeanus. Next base: position 6,305,755 of record OZ024679.1, read on the forward strand.
ATGGGATGTTTTTTATTGCTCTGTTGCATGATGAAGCACAACTATGTTGTACACTACCAAGGGTGGGCAATTAATGTTTACAAGGGGCCACTTGAGAAATAACTAGTTTTCCCCACAGGAAAAAAAGCATCAAATTATGATTAGTTGCTACTAGGCCAGTGCATCACTACTAAATAAAAATGTCAATCTTTTCAAAATAAAAGCAACATAGCCATATATGTTTTGTGCACAGCAACCTATGTTTTAATTTAAGTTCTTAGGTGGGTCAGGCAGAGACAGCCAGCAGGTGAATGTGGCCCACCAGCTGTAAAATGCCCAGGTCTGCTATAAACACTGAGCACATGCCAAACTCTCTAATAGATATTCACATGCACAGTCAGTATTGTTTTACACACAAATTGTACATCACTGCTTGACACAATTATACTTACTTTATCTATGGCACAGCTGTAAAACACGAACTTATTACCTCACATATGGGGACGGTACAAAAGCAGGATATACCCCTCCTGCATAAAGTGTGGAAGCAAAAATTTTCTTCAAAATCCATGAGGTGTAAGAGAGCAAACCAGACTAACATTCACTAAGATGTGTCCACAAGGATGGGATAGGCTCTATTTCAGTGGATTTTATACTGGAACATCTTCAACATCAATTTCTAGCTAGTATAATTCTACACTCAAACAGCTGTTACAATGTTACCATGCTAACCACTACTGTTAATCAAACCATTACAATGCACATCATAGGCAGTTTGCAAGAAAAAAAATAAGCCGGAGCCTCAGGCATTATAGTTAATCTTGTTTTCTGAGGGGGGCCCTCACAATCTAGTGGGGGTAGAGATTAAGTCATTATTCATGATGGAACAGCTAATCATAGCTACATCATACTATCTGCATAATTATAGCAGTACAATTTTCTTTCGTAAACTTGAATAATCTGTGTAGTTTAACAAGGTCATCTTGATCAAGAAAACTATCTAGGTTCTGAAGTAGTAGCTAGCACCTAAAACACAGCTAAAAAACAAAACTATCTGCAACTACAAGCAGTTGCTTGTATAGAAAAAGTATATTATTATAGCTACTTGATCGCTTAGCCTTAGCTAACTAGAAACAAGAATATCATAGCCTGATATAAAGGGGATCAACCATAGATTAAAAACGCGTTTTTAATCTATGCTTTAACGGCACCTCGTGCGAAAATCAATTGCGCGCGAAAATTAATAATTTGCGAGGGGCAAGAAAGAATTGCGAGTGACCTCTGACCTCAAACATTGATCATTATGATTTTTTGCCGGGAAATTGGCGGATGTGGTATACAGACTCTTTGTAACTTGTATTTTATCTTACATTTATGTTGTTTGTCCTTACTTATAAATTCTTACACATTGTTCTTAGTTATTTTATAGATTCTAGAACATTCTGATTTGTATATAAACAGTTTGTTAGTTTTTAGAGTTCCACAATAATAATAATTATTTCAGAACTATAATTTATCTATTATCTATTGAGGACATCATAACTTACATGAAGTCCAAAGGTCTTCTTGCAAGGAGGATGTCCTGCTCCAGGTACTTGCCAGTTGACTTGCATGACTTTGCACAGAGGCCAAATGAGATTTGCATGCTAGACTCAGTGAGCAGCCCTGTTAAGCACTATACCTTATTATTTTCACAAAGATACAAGCTTTCCTAAACCGAAAATCCACATTATTGGGAAATCACAATTTTAGTATGGGTAATCATAATGAGTGTATTACATGTGACATATCACTATTTTAGTATGGGTAATCATAATGAGTGTATTACATGTGACATATCACTCAAAAACAGATTTTGCTCCACTCACTGTATAAAGTAAAGAGAGGGCTACAAAATGACTATAATAAAAATTTAAAATATATAGTTTTCACCAAGATACATAGACCAAAAATCCACATTATCAGTTTAGTATGGTAATGTCATTGGGCCACCAACACACACTCCTCAATACTTTGGTACACATGTCATTCAGGATGCCACATGGAGCCATTGAAGAGGTGAAATCTCTTGGAGATGTAGTGACTTTGAAGAAAGCCGGTTAAAAGAAAAATAAGTAAAGGGAGGGGAACCAAGGGAGTTGCTGGACTTGCACAATACACACACACACGGCTTTGAAGAAAGCTGGTTAAAAAAAGTACAGGGGAGGGGAACCAAGGGAGTTCTGGACTTGCACAATACACACACACATAAAAGAGCTAGTCACACGAAACAATTAATGTAAAGAAGTGCAGCAAGTTGAAGCCTCTCTTCTAAACTGGGAAGAAGTCAGCAATATCCCTCATACGTAACATTGGTGAATGCTTCCACCTTACTGGGACCATGTCTCTCTCTCCACATGAATTCATCCAGATATCCTGGGACTTGGTGAGCATGACAGCCTTTCATTCTTTTAAACTTGCACTTCACTCTTGCCCAGTACAATTCAATGTTTTGTGTATGTGTTTGGGTTGTTGGATCTACAAATGTTACGGAGTGGTTCACTGTTGAATGTGAACCAATTTGGCAGTGATGAAACTTGATTATATGCTGCCCACTGGTCATAGTGTATAATTGTCCCTGGGGCTACATGAGCCTGGATTATGGGCAGCAATGTGGCTGCATCTCGTTGTGCCACAACTTCCTTATAACATAAGGCCGGAGTATGAGATGTATCTACTAATCCAAATACCCACACTTCATTTGTTGTAGCTCTTCCTCTGTGGTTCTGTGTCAAGAGCATATGATTCTATAGCTTTTGGATACAATTATAAAGTTTGCCTTGGGTTTATGGTGAAACAATGATTCATCAATTTGTATGATGACTCCAGGACAATGGGTGCAGATAGATGTATTTGTGTGCAGACATCCTGATACCAACCAATGGCCATTCTTTCACTGACTTCTGCATCTTTTGCTGCATCTGTCACTGGGTACTCCCTTGCCCATTAACAGGAGCCATTTCTGAAGAGTAACCTTATGTGTGTTACAATACATAATTATGGACCCTCTGTTTCAGTATACAGCTATAACTGCCAACCTTTGACTGCTGGAAAAAGCTTCCTGTCCTGATGCTCTTATGGGTCTTGCAGTCCCTACACCACCAGGAATATTTATCAGTGAGGTCTTCCCGTGCTACGTACCTCCACCATTGCTACATTACACCTATTCTATAATAATGATGATTGTTCATATTATTTTGTGCATGTGTACAGTGGAACTCCTCTGTAGTGGCCACCTTAGGAGGATAAAGTTTTGGCAGACAGTTTTATGTGGCTAATAAAGGATCTCTATGCACTAGGGAAGAGTATTATAGGTAGCTAGTCCACTGTATAATGACAGATAGCCACTGTGCTTTGACAGCAGGCCACAAAATTTGAGACTTCAATCAATCAGCAGCAGTTTTTGATTTCTGGGTCACAGAATTCAAACAACCACAAGTAGTAACAAAGAATTTATTACTTCTGTGACAGAAATCCTCAATAGAAGTGAAGCCCCTGCCTAGGCTTAACAGGGCTGCTCACTGAGTCTAGCATGCAAATCTCATTTGGCCTCTGTGCAAAGTCATGTAAGTCAACTGGCAAGTACCTGGAGCAGGACTTCCTCCTTGCAAGAAGACCTTTGGACTTCATGTAAGTTATGATGTCCTCAATAGATAATAGATAAATTATAGTTCTGAAATAATTATTATTATTGTGGAACTCTAAAAACTAACAAACTGTTTATATACAAATCAGAATGTTCTAGAATCTATAAAATAACTAAGAACAATGTGTAAGAATTTATAAGTAAGGACAAACAACATAAGTGTAAGATAAAATACAAGTTACAAAGAGTCTGTATACCACATCCGCCAATAATGATCAATGTTTGAGGTCAGAGGTCACTCGCAATTCTTTCTTGCCCCTCGCAAATTATTGATTTTCGCGCGCAATTGATTTTCGCACGAGATGCCGTTCAAGTCAGTTGATCCTCCTATAAAGGTGTCTACAAGTTTCCTTACGTGATGCCATTGAATTTAGAATGGGGGCACTGCTCCCATGGCTGCCAGAGAATGGGGGCAATTGCCCCCACTGCTCCCATGCTTCCGCCGCATATGTTTAGGTGCTAGAATTCTATTAGCGTACGTACAAGCATGACAGTTGGTAAAGGGTCATAATACAGGAGGAGTCAAAATAAAGCCATGTATGGGTGGGGCTAAAGTCTAATTATCAGGAGTCCTTGCTACCATGTTTACAGAAGGCTACTTACTTTTAGCTATTTCATTCGTACTTTTTACGAGCAGCACTCTTATAAATGCAAGGTGAGGTTATTTGGTGATTTTATGCCTCTAAATCAGGGCTCTTATTGATTGAGCCACATAACAATATTATACTTCAGGGAGTGTAGCTCAGAAATAACAAAACCAGTGTCACAAATTCGTTATGAGACAATTGTCTCAACCTACAGTAGAGCTTGTGGCTTCTTATGGCTGTCAAGATGTCGCCGGTAAGTTTCCTTTACTAGCTAGTACAATATTATCAATGTATTGGTATGGTTGGTATAAATCCACTGTCGATGGCCTCGGTTATCCTGGAATTTCATGTGTTCCACAAACTGACATAGTTGCAGGGACATTCTTTTTGTATGTTTATATGGAATGACAGAATTGCCACATGTAGTCAACTTTTATTAAGCATTCTACCATAGAACAGAGCAAGGTCTTAACACTAGGAATCATGCCCCATGTTACCTTCACTTAATGACTTTTATCCACGAGAACCCTTTCTGAAAATGCTTTCTCCCACAATGCTATATAATCTTCTAGTAACAGTGTGTGTGCTAATCTATTTCTTGTAGTACCAGGACAAGAATGATATCGTTACAGGTGTATCAGCTGCAGACTGTTGGAACTGAAACACAGTGTTGTGATGGCTACCAAAAGTTCGATAATACTTGCATACGTGAGTGATTTATATTTCAGAGCTATGTTTCAGGGCTATGTTTCAGGGCTATGTTTCAGGGCTATGTTTCAGGGCTGTGTTTCAGGGCTGTGTTTCAGGGCTATGTTTCAGGGCTATGTTTCAGGGCTGTCTTTCAAGGCTGTGTAGAAGTATGATTTGATAGTTAGCTATAGTATGTGTACCTATGGGAGTAAATTATGACCTTAACAGGAAACAAAATAATTAATTTATGGACCACTTCACTACTCTGGTTACTTTTAGAGTGCACTGTGGTTGTAACCACCTGACATACCTGATGCAGGATATGAGTACATAAGTATAATATCATACCACCAGGTTAAAATGAGAAGCCTCCTAGAGATAAAATATATATTATTATTATTAAATTTCAGCTGTCTGCAATGAAACATGTGAACCACCCCGATATTGCCAGCAACCCAACGTATGTGGTTGCCTCGATAGTGGCTACACTGGACAGAATTGTGAAAATCGTAAGAATTACAACATCAAAATTGAAAGCAGTTGGTGCATTTGATGATGTTATTTTAATACTGTCATAGCTATCAGTTCAAATTAGACTCTGCATTGAGATATTGAGTTTCCATGAGTCCAATGAATGTTATTAACTTCAAACAATGGTCATAGAGCTCACTAGACTACTCATCTATATGTTCTAATGCACACTATTCTATTCCTCAGCTATATGTTCTCTAATGCACACTATTCTATTCCTCGGCTATATGTTCTCTAATGCACACTATTCTATTCCTTGGCTATATGTTCTAATGCACACTATTCTATTCCTCGGCTATATTATGTTCTAATGCACACTATTCTATTCCTCAGCTATATGTTCTAATGGCTGTCCTTCTAATCAAATTTGTGTTGCCCCCGATACATGTCAATGTCCTTCAGGATTCACAGGAGATAGATGCATGGAAGGTGAATACATGTATTATACTAGTAGTAGTAGCTCTACCTGGTGTTGTGTATTTCTAGACATTGATGAATGTGAAGCTGTGGACAGTGGGATCTGTGAGCAGAAGTGTATAAACAACAGAGGGTCGTATACCTGTGATTGCCGTGAGAGTTTTGTCATAGGAAATGATGCCCAGAGATGTGTTGGTAAATACATAACTATTCCCCAAGAATCAGAATAATGGTAGCTACTGAAGTCCATTCACATCCTTAGAAAAATGTTTATTTCCATAACTATAAACACTAGCAGACTGCTGATAAGAAGACTGTTCTTTGATATTATTTACAGGCCTGCCTGTACACCATCCTGGTCCCATCCTGGTGCACAGTTAACTGTGTATGTCCCATAAGTGAGTACCAGAAGACCAGGGGGTGGGGATAGGGACCAGGGGGTGGAGATAGGGACCAGGGGGGTGGGGATAGGCAATCTAACCACATGTGTGCATAACTAAACCAATATAAACATTTCTTCTGTTAATGGATAGAAACACACGTCATTTGTAGGCTGTTTTCTGGAAGGGGAATTGACTATAGTACTGTTAACACTCAGTTCCTATGAATGAAAATTAATTATGAATGCTCATATCTTATGGTAAGTAACCATCACCATGATGTTATTTATTTAGGTACTGTCAATATGTCTGTAATCACCATAAATTCCTCCGTATTGATGGCACAATGGAACTATCCCTATTGGGACACTGAGAGACTAATCAATGCTTACAATATCACCTGCTTTAATAATGAGACTATAGTGAATGATACTGTACTGAATAGAACTATGCTGGAACTGGGAGAAAGGACATTTAATCTGAACACTGAGGAAGGATATCAATGTTGTATAACTGTACTTACATTGAATGGAAATGGACCACAGTCCTGTATTAGTGTGCCTCCCATCATCACAACCACTCAAAGTACTAGTTAACAATATGAATTTGCTTTTGGGAAAAGGGGCTATACCAGGGAAGAGACAGTGACTATACAAAGGGCACTAAAGGTCTTGTAATTTTTTCAAAGTCACTATTCTATATAGGAACAATTATTGATTCCTCCTAAACTCATATTATGCTGTTACATGTGATGATGGTTTCCCAAAGCCTTTGTAGAAATATATACAAGTGATTTAATGACATCGAACCCATTGGGTGCAGATGCTCAAAGTGGAAGTGAACTAGATTTAACGACATCAAACCCATTAGGTGCAGATGCTCAAAGTGGAAGTGAACTAGTGGATTCTGATGCATTCAAAATAGGACTAGGAGTCATTGTAGCATGTGCCACTGTGCTAATCCTCATAGTGATAATGATTACAGCAGGCTATGTAGCATGGAAATGCAAGCATAAAAAGGAAATCTCCTTTACTTCAGCGCCATTGTAAGTATGCCAAAAAATTTTCATGGAAGGATGCTATTGTTATTTCTATGATGCTATGATGGATATTTAGGTATACAAGTTTAGAAGAGCACAGCTTCCAAAATGAACTCTATGGCACAAATTTAACGTTGAGCAAGAAACCAGTTGATGAAGATGCTCTCCAGTATAATGATACGTATTTGGAAAACAGAAATGAAGATGATTATGACAGAGTCAGAGACACCCCATATCATTATGTCCGCTACTGATGATGCATTTGTGGTGCCATTCTTGGAATTTTTTATAACACTGTTGCAATAATAATAATAATAATAATAATAATAATAATAATAATAATAATAATAATAATAATAATAATAATAATAATAATAATAATAACAGCAGCAGCAGTAACAACAACAACAACAACAATTCTTCCCTTGGTTAATTAAATGTAATAGCTAGGTGAACAAGATCTGCTATCCATGATTGCACATCTATTCTTAACACCTGACTAGTGGGCTTACTTACATTGCTAAATGAACCAACCTGAATAACTCACTGTTGAGTAGAGTAGATAGCTGTCTTAGCTAGTTACCTACACATCATGTGCACCCAGTTCTAGATATCACCTTTCACACTTCTCTAGGAAAAAGACCTTTCCTTTTAAGTTTACTAACACTGTGAACTGAAGTCTATAAAAGTGAGTAACTTTATTAAATTTGGAAAGAAGAGATTATCATTCACTACACCACTCAGCTCACCTCAACAGTAAGTGGAATATGTAACTAGATATAAAATGGTTTCACTCTGTCATTCTGTAGCTGATGAGTTTGATGGATAGTACTAACTGTACTTGCAGTTCGCCTAGCTCATTTGACACGTCTTCTATAGTCCTGGGGATTCTGTTGGGGTTAATGGCCATCACTAACACCATTACCATGATACTCTTGTTCAAGAAAAGAATCATAAAACTACTTCCATTTCATATAAAGTAGGTGTGAAACTAGTAACTAATTCCTGCTGATATATACAGTATCAATATACTATCCATCCTCCCCACAACCACCACTGCATTGGCCTATAATCATTACACAACATTTAAAATGCAGAGTTAAGAGTAAACAGACTAAAGGAGGAGATGGAGATGAACATACTTATGAAGATGTGCTGAAAAGAGAAAGTACAATATATGAAGTTCCAAATTAAGAGTTGATATTATCACATAATAAATTTTCAGAGTCAATTAATAAACTGTTCATTTACACTGTATCTGACTACTCTACAGTTAGCTAAGCTATGTTTATACTGTATCTGACTACTCACCAGTTAGCTAGTAGACTGCTCACCAGTTAGCTAGAGAGTTGGGCCTACTGATAGCTATATGTTTACACTGTATCTGACTACTCACCAGTTAGCTAGTAGACTGCTCACCAATTAGCTAGAGAGTTGGGCCTACTAATAATATAATACTGTTTTATACACTGTATCTGACTGCTCACATGTTTGTTGGGTCATTAACACATTAAGTAAGATGAATGTTGGGAAAGTCTTCCGGTTTTCCCATTCATTACAAAATGTTCTTTAATAAAAGAACTAAGCCAACAGTAGTTAGACCTATAACATTATTTCAAGCCCATTGCAATGCAGCTTCATTACATATCTCTACTACTGCCTGTTATAGTGTGGCTACTGCATCATGTGAATGCAGGTAAGTCAGTTTTCATTGAATTTGTCCTGTACAATAATTTACTGCATCACCAGATAACTGCACCCATGATAAAGAAGTGAGGCTAAAGGATGGAATGTCTGGGAGAATTGAGGTCTGTTGGAATAAGACATGGATAGGGTTACTTGACTTCTCTATTAGAACTCGTGAGGCCAATGTCATCTGTAGGAAACTTAACTATAGAGCAGAAGGTACAGTCATGTAATGCTAATTATGAAGGCGTGTCAGCTAACCATGATGGAGTGTCATATACTGTTGTTTTCAATCCAAGGTGCTGAAATACTTGATGGTAATACTGATAAAGTGGGCACATTATTAAGTTGTTCATGGAACATTTCTGAGGAACTCATCTTTGACAACATGAACTGCACAGAGGCCACTGACTGCAGCTGTTGTACAGATGTTGGCATCTCTTTGAACAAATCAGCATCCATTAAGTGTCAACCAGTCCCCAGTAAGTCAATATTCCAGTAAGTTAAGCTAGTAGATATTATATTTTGCAGGTTTCTTCAGCCATCCAATTATTGTACTAATGGTGGTGATACCTCTGTTGCTGTTCGTGATAATAGTCCTGGGCATTATCATACTGATGAGAGAGAAGACCAACCACCAACCAATCAATGAGGATCCAATGTTAGATTATAGATATGTTAGATACTATGAGTAATTACCCTTTACCAGCCATACAGTAATACGCTAAAATTCTTTATATTTTAGGATGCATGAGACAGTGACCACCACGGAATGCATAGCCTATGAGTCATGTATGTTAAATAAATCATCAGACCAGAATCCCACAGCCAACAGTTTGTGCACAGCTATGCAACCATGCAATTCCTCCTAATGAAATTGATATCAAATCAATGCCATAGAACATCAGTTTCACTATTCATATGCTGCATGTGTGATCATTGAACAGCCCAAAAACACAGGAATGATAATAGTTATGATAATGAATTATATTATCATTTTTGTTCTCATAAAGTTCAAATTTAATTTCTTGTACAACTCCTCCCTCTTGTGTGTCCTCATGTTCAATTATTTCATCATTCATGAATGAGTACATTGCTAAGAAGAGGTTTAGTTTAGAAGACATGTGGGAAAGGTACCTGCTAGCCAGCTCAGCTTTAGAGTTTTTGTATTGTGCTATGATTAATAGGTAAAGTTAGCTAGACTATTCCCACCAGTCTCCATTCATGGAGGATTTACTAGACTATTCCCACCAGTCTCCATTCATGGAGGATTTACTAGACTATTCCCACCAGTCTCCATTCATGGAGGATTTACTAGACTATTCCCACCAGTCTCCATTCATGGAGGATTTACTTAGCCTATACTTTCACAAAACATTAAACAAGATTGTATCTAGGAATTTATTTCTAGGGAATAGGAGGTTATGCTCCTGAATCAGATGTTTTGATAACAGACAACACACTACCCAAAGCAGCCATCTAGGAGGGACTGGGGACATACTCCACTAGGAAAATTTTTTGGATCCTGATACAAGTGATCTGGCTTCTGCATTCACCTCTCCACCTCCACCTCTCCTCCACCCCCACCCCCCTCACCCCCACCCCATCTCACCCCCCTCACCCCCATCCCCCTCACCCCCACCCCACCTCACCCCTTCAACCAGATATAATCTCAGAAGATTATCTTTCAGTCAGACAAAACAGTGTACTACTAACCTAGTAGTCTACTTTGAACAGACAACTATACCACTGTCTGCTCATATACAAACTGTAGGGCTCTATTCAGTGGGTGGTGGGGGGAGAACTCCTCCACCCATGCAATTCTTTCAGTGCCATTAGCTAATACCGGTAAGATCAAAAGAGATGTGCCCATCTCTTTTGCATGGTTAATTATCATTGTAACCTTGCACTATTGAACACAGACACACAACATAGAAAATGGGAGCAGAAAGGAGTTAAGAAGAACAGATGTTTTTTATAGTAGTGTATAGGCATTGGCTGAAGCTGTATGGACCTGATGTTTGCTTACATCATTGTGGTTGAGTCTTCACTGTCATTCCACAATGGTTGACAGTATTAGTGTAGATTCTCCTAGGTGCTCACTAGCAAGACAGCCTCCGATCTAATATACATAGCTATATCCCAACTCATTGTGTCCTGGTAAACAACTTGTCCTGGCAAACATCCCAATTCATTTTGCATGTCCTGGAATGTCCAGGACAGTCCTGGATAATTCCTTGTCCTGGAAATCAAGATAAATTGCTAGTTTCTATGGTTTAACCTTTGGACTTTATTGAATAGGGTGTGTGGCTTTGGTATAACCACAATCACAACTTGAACTAGTGCAACTTAAGTGCCAGTGATTAGTGTGTCTATAGTCATGGATACGTATTATGCACCAGTTGCAAGAAGCTAGCTGCTGCATGCATGTTAGCTGTATTTTAACAACATCCATCATCACTGAGTGACTGTTCACATGATAACAATGGGAAAATCTATGCATGGGTATCTAGGGTCTTGCCACATTTACCACTGGATATGCAGCTGCATGCAAAAGAGACTTGTTTAGTTGTCATTCACTACTATGAGTCTGATCTAATTTTGATCAGTCTACAACTATTTCCCTCATGACTATGAAGTTTAATTTTGACGATTGTTGCTTTAATATAAAGCTCCCCCCAAAACAAGCAACTAGGGTAGCTTTAGAGAAATGATCATTTTTATAACAAGAATATTAAATATGGGTATGGCTTGGGCGTGGTAAGGGGTATGGCTTCCTGTCCTGGAAATTGTTCCAGAAATGTTGGCATCTATGATTTTGGCCCCTAGGAACTATATCCTGTGGATTGTATCCTCTGTGGATTGTATTGTGGTACTTTTATCCCACTAACAGTAACATTGCTAAATTATAATATAAACTGGCAAGTAGCTACTGTGCACTGTACACTGTGCACTATGCACCATATCAACCAATGTAATAATATTATAGCTATATACCTTCACAAGAATTTTGATGTTAGCAGAGCTGTCAAGGTTTGACTTAGCCTATGAGTGAGATTTGAATTTTGATGTTAGCAGAGCTGTCAAGGTTTGACTTAGCCTATGAGTGAGATTTTGGGCAATTTTCTACAAATTCCATATAAAATGTGTACTTATTATTTTGGAGTGAGATTGTGTATATTTAGGAATAAAACTGAATCAAAATGAGTGAGAATCTCTCCCAATGAGTAAGACATGATGGTCTGTGTTAGTTATACAATTAATAGAGTTGGATAACTACAGTGGGCTGTCATTATGAGACTATTGAAACACATGTCTACTCCCTAGGTAATACAGCAATTCAACTTTCAATAACAGTACAGTGTCAGACTCTTCAACAGCAATGAGAATTTGGGAGATGAACCTGAAAAATATCAATGCTTAGAAAATTTTTATAGCTTAAGGTGAAATTTCATGAGAATCAGCTTTGTAGGGAGACACGTAATCTTGGTGGGGATCCACATATTGTATAATAGTGGGTAGTCTCTATATCCATGAAGGGGTTCCTGTATATCTATGGGGAGAGGGTCCCATAGTTTTGGAGATGGGGTCCCAATCCCCAAAACTCTAAGACACATGGTGAGATAGACCTTGTTCTCTTTCCTGTGATGTAGTCAACTCTTGAAGGCACTTCATTCCAAGGGAACATTACAATCCCTACACATAATGATGTGTAAATTGCTGGTATTATGATAGTAGTAATATGGGCCACTTGTTTCATATTGTACACCCACTTGAACCTCTACATAATTTACTGAATACAATACTTACAGTCATCATTACACTGTGTTTATCATTTACTACTTTCCCAAAGATCTTTTGTTAAACTACTGGCCAATAGCTAATATTGTAAACTATCAACAGAAGATTAAAATCTCTTCAACCTTTTGCCATTGACAGTTAAAGATACTGTTAGTTTCTAGCTAAGTGTCTATTGATTGGGTGCATAAATGATGTGTAGGAGTTTGGATAGATTAATATTGTTTGCAGCATTTGTCTACCAGCTCAACTTCACTATAATCAATGGAGGTAAGGCAAGTTATAGGAAGTGAAGGACAAATGTAGGTTAAAATATATAGTGACAACAGAGAGATTAAATTCTCATAAAAAGCTGACTCCATATATGTATTAGCTATGTGATTGCTGCTGATCACTCTATTAGAACCATGTTTAAACCTTACTAAATTAAACCTTACTAAACCTCCTAATGACCATAATTTGCTGCACCAGCAGATAACTGCACCCATGATAAAGAAGTGAGGCTAAAGGATGGAATGTCTGGGAGAATTGAGGTCTGTTGGAATAAGACATGGATGGGGTTACTTGACTTCTCTATTAGAACTCGTGAGGCCAATGTCATTTGTAGGAAACTTAACTATAGAGCAGAAGGTACAGTCATGTAATGCTAATTATGAAGGCGTGTCAGCTAACCATGATGGAGTGTCATATACTGTTGTTTTCAATCCAAGGTGCTGAAATACTTGATGGTAATACTGATAAAGTGGGCACATTATTAAATTGTTCATGGAACATTTCTGAGGAACTCATCTTTGACAACATGAACTGCACAGAGGCCACTGACTGCAGTTGTTGTACAGATATTGGCATCTCTTTGAACAAATCAGCATCCATTAAGTGTCAACCAGTCCCTAGTAAGTCAATATTCCAGTAAGTTAAGCTAGTAGATATTATATTTTGCAGGTTTCTTCAGCCATCCAATTATTGCACTAATTGTGGTGATACCTCTGTTGCTGTTGGTGATCCTGGTGGGCAATATTGTGCTCATTCACTTTATTAGAAAAGTAAAGAGGTTGAATACCATTATACACAAACTTATCCACAAGCAGCAGAAGTGAGTTATAACAGCAACCTCTTCAAATCTAGCTAGCTAGCTTAGTCTTGCCTCATATCTGTCAGGGAAATGTCAGTCAGTACCTTGTGGTAGGGGTGTTTACATTATGCATATTTCAGTAAAGATCAGCCTACAATGTCATGTAGTCTTTAAGTGTATTGGTCTGTAATGAGTTTTACCACATCTAGAACGGCCCTCACCAAGTGATCAGTCTCACTGGAACTTGCAGTTATACGCTAGCATCAATGTAAATGAGAATCAGAGGCTTTAACAGTACATGGAGCAGACCGAGTGACAGTGAGCATGCTCAATGTTGGGTATGCATAGAAATGTCACCTGGCTCAATTATGCATGCTAGTATGTTAGGGTCAACACATTGTGCTTAATGTGAACATCCCTACCTACAATCTTCCTGCCAGGGAAATGTCAGTTAGGCCTATACTTGTCGGGGAAGCTAGGGAATGTCAATATTAATACAGCGACCTGCCTGTCAGGCTGACTTTAGAGGAGGCCCCCATAACACTAAGTAATATAACGGAGTGAAAATTGCATTGCTTGTCAGACTGATACTAGGAGACCTTATACAGCTACAGCTATAGATAATATATACCATATTATCATATTACATGTCATCTCACTCTCGTGCTTGCAGAATAAAAGCAGCACTCTATCAAAACAACTTAAATGTTGATACTATTGAAGAACCTGATGTGCGCAGCTCAATGTCCATGTATGCTAAACCAGTCATTAATGGCGGCAACAAAAAGGAGAGCAAGAAAGAAGAAGAAGTTTCAACCAGTGATATGACTGGCAGTCAAACTGGTCCCAGTCAATACAGTTTACTTGGCAATGACAAATATGAAAATATTGAACTTCAAGTGCTTGAAGATCCTCTCTGAACACAATATTTAATGTGTGACTTCATTTGAAAAGTTACAAAATACAATAAATATAATATTGTTACTGCTTGCTAATTCAATTGGGAATAGATGGGCGTGTACAGTTTTTATTACTGGATAAGTAGACGCTAAAGCGTGTTGTCCTCACCAACAGTTGTCTGTGCTATAATGTCATATTACTCACTCTACCTACTGCTAGGACACCTCATTGGTAAGCTAAAGAAATTGAGGGTATAATAATATTAGCTAGTAGCTGTGTGTCATTCATTAATGTGTCTAGTTTCAGTTAGCAGCTGTACTCGTGGAGATGTTAGGTTAGAGGATGGTTCAACAAGGTTTGAGGGGAGAGTGGAGGTGTGTATTGATGGAGGATGGAGGATAATTTGCGATAATTTTTGGGATCCTCCTGATGCAAAAGTGGTCTGTAGGCAACTAGGGTTCTTGGAAATATCATTAAGTAAGTAACTGACTATGATATATAATGCATCAGTATAATCTATAACCATAGGAAATGAGACTATTAATGCTCATGTTACTGGTGAAAGGTTTGGTCGTGGTCCTTCAAGGTCAATAAATAGCGTTGAATGCCGGAGCAATGATGAAAGATTACTTGAATGCAATTATTCCACCATATCCCCTCCAACCTGCTTATCTGCTGGGGTTAGATGCATGGAAGGAGGTGAGTCAATTCTAATAGTGCACTATATATAGCTATCAGTTTCATCTTACAGCATCGCCAACCAATTTATCATATTTCAAGAGGGACACTAATGTGGTACTGACATGGAGTCCTACAAACATTTCTACGGCAATCACTAGTCGTATAGATCCCCTTACTCACTACACAGCTACATGCATTTCAGACACTGATGAGAATTATCAACACTTATCTCAAGTCCTAGTCAACATGAATACATTAAACACTACTATATCTGGTTTAAACCTAATGGACTTTGACTACAACTGCTGTGTATCAGCAGACTATGGAAGCTACCATCCTAAAACTTGCTTAAGAGTAAACAGGATACAATTTGTCCTAAACACTTGTATGGAAGGAGGCAAGGAATCACTGTTTTTACTATCATTTATAGCTATTTTTTTTTCTTTACTAGCCCCTCAGAACATACGATATGTCATAGAGTGTACGTCAAGTTTAATCATGACTTGGAGGTACCCACAGACTAACCTCTCAAACTGTGTTGCACAACCAATTCTCAGTTACACCATCATGTGTGCTACCACAAGCAACGACAGCTATCAACATGTGGTGGCAGTCAATGTGACCAATACCACAACACATGTGCGTATTGGTGGACTGAGTATATCCACAGTTCCCTACACTTGCTGTATCACTGCAGTATACAATGTCAAATCACAAGGGTGCATAAAGATTGAAAAGTACATGCAGCTGTTTTTTTTTTTTTTTTTTTTTTTTTTTTTTTTTCTGAGGTGGCTGTTGCAAATTCCTAAAATATGTAACAAGTTTGTCCTGGTGACAGTGACTAGTATTGCCTCTGATGAGAGTGATTTGTCAGCTCTCCCCCCTCCATCTGTAACAACCATCTTTCGCTCACTAGCTATGTCATTGTTATATTAAGATGTAAAGTTGAGCTGTGAGTGTAAATTTCTACATAACATGTGTTTAGATTCAAAGTGCATTATTTATTATGAATAAACAAACAACAGGACATCACAGGAATGCAGTACTGACTCAGTGTGCAGTAACACACAACTAACTCTCATAGTGACATCATCTTCTCTAAGTTGTATAATCCTAATCCTGACTCTCGGAATGTGTTTGTTTTTCCTGTACCGTAAGATAATTCACAATACACAGTGAGTATTTTCACATTTCACATGAAGTCCTAGAATTCTAATGTTTAATGTATTGGTAATATTACAGCAGGGAAAATCAGAATGATGACAAAGAATTATCTTGTACTCCTAATGATGCCTATGCAACTGTATTTTACCATAATGATGCCTATGGAACAGCACCAGCTAGCTAACTAGCTAACTAACAAACTATAGTTTATCTTTAATCAGCTATACAATTATTATTTTCACAATGTAGTTTTTAAAAACATCTGATTTGGTGACTTCAAAACAGTTTATATAATCTGTATGAATGTATAAATTCTGGATTGATGAGAGCACTCAGTCCATAGCTACATACACATTGCCATAGTTGGAATGAAATTATAGAAGGCAAAGTTCTAGAAGGAGAAATGACTAAGTTACTGATAGTTTTATGTTTTCTGCAGTGTGTTATATCAAGTGAGTTATATAAAGTTGTATGCTAGATCATGATATAGCTATATTTACTGGTAGCTATATAGCATAATAAAACAAATTGTAAAGAATTTGTTGCTACTTCAGAGTCCAACAACTGTACTCGTGGAGACGTTAGGTTAGAGGATGGTTCAACAAGGTTTGAGGGGAGAGTGGAGGTGTGTATTGATGGAGGATGGAGGAGAATTTGCGATAATTTTTGGGATCCTCCTGATGCAAAAGTGGTCTGTAGGCAACTAGGGTTCTTGGAAATATCATTAAGTAAGCAACTGACTATGATATAATACATTAGTATAATCTATAACCATAGGAAATAAGACTATTAATGCTCATGTTACTGGTGAATGGTTTGGTCGTGGTCCTTTACAGAGGACAATAAATAGCGTTGAATGCCGGGGCAATGATGAAAGATTACTTGAATGCAATTATTCCACCATACCCCCTCCAACCTGCTTATCTGCTGGGGTTAGATGCATGGAAGGAGGTGAGTCAATTCTAATAGCACTATAATATAATATAATATAGCTATCAATTTCATCTTACAGCATCGCCAACCAATTTATCGTATTTCAAGAGGGACACTAATGTGGTACTGACATGGAGTCCTACAAACATTTCTACGGCAGACACTAGTATAGATCCCCTTGCTCACTACACAGCTACATGCATTACAGATACTGATGAGAATTATCAACACTTATCTCAAGTCCTAGTCAACATGAATACATTAAGCACTACTATATCTGGTTTAAACCTAATGGACTTTGACTATAACTGCTGTGTATCAGCAGACTATGGAAGCTACCATCCTAAAACTTGCTTAAGAGTAAACAAAATAAATTTTCCCATCACAACAGTTTTGAGGATCACAACACACAATCCAACAAGTATTAAACCAACATCTGAAGTAGTAACCATCTCACTGTCACCATCTTCAGATAGATCTCCACATGTTGTAGGCGGCATTTTGGGGACTATTATTGTTATTCAATTGATAATTATTATCTGTGGAATAATCTTCTATTTCTATCTTCTCAAGTCAAAAACAAAAAGGTATAGCCATGATGTTAGCCATGATGTTAGTATATAGTACAACAATGTCACTATTCTAAACTATAGTAACTGTTGTGTTCTTATTCTTGTACAGTAACATAAAGGTTCTAGAAAATCCCATGTATGCATGTCGTGCTACACCCACGTCAGATAATGAAGAACAAGACTTCACGATTGCATATAACATTCTGGGACATGCTTATGAACCTGTAGATGTGGCAGAAACTAATGATATAACTAGAAGCACCATGGCAACTCGATATGAATTTGCTGAAATACATAGTCCAATTAAAGAGCCTGGAAATAGAAGACAGTTGCCCACTGGCAGGTATGAGTTTGCAGAAACCTCTGTACAGCAACTTAACACACCATTGGAATACGAGATCCCCTCAAGTACAGAGAATCTGGCGTCGATGGAGGAGGACTCCAAGGATCCAGCAAAATGGTCCTTGTATCCAAAAGACACCTTGGAGTCAAGATATACCTACATGCATCTTGATACTACCAATACCCGAAGCACACATGATTACTCCCACATACATGTTGCTGATACTGAACACCATCGTAGACATTCCCATGTGGATAACAAAGATAGAAGTCACAGCTACTCTCACATTAGCACTACAGACGGGAAACTAAGTTCAGGATATTTTCATCTTGACACTGGTGAATTAGCTGCTGAAAAAGGCTGCAATGCACCACCTGTGGTTAAAACAGGGCACATAAAAGGATATTCTCATTTAGATATCACAGAATCAGCCAATTCAGAAACTGAGAGAAATATACAAAATCTTCCCGCCACAACTAATGGTGTTCCCAAAGGATACTCACATCTTGATATTCCAGAGATCCAAGTGACTGATCCAGGACACTCTCACTTGAATAGAATGGAGACTAATCAAGAGGATGTCAGCAAAGGTTACTCTCATTTAGATATTGCAGAGAACCAAGATAGGTATGTAACCAAGACTGGTGGAAACTACTATGAAAGAGAAACCAAAGGAGGTTACTCCTCTCTAAATATTGAAGAAAACAAGTGAAATTACTCACATTCTTAGTAATAGGTATAGACAGTGTAGTCATTATGATACATTGATAGTAATTTATTATGTGCGTGTAAGAACTATGCCTTGGCAATGAAATTAAGAGCAGTTAATATTAATCCATATTAAGAACACTGAACATGTATTACTCTATACCATATCACTATACCCATGTCCTTTGAGTTGTTTCAAAGTCACCCCATTACCTCAGTACACCTAATGACTATCCCTGTTCACGGATATGAATGTTGTTTTGGGAAATCAGACAGATCTATACATATATACATACCTTATGTAGATGATGCAATCATTAAGTATTTAAGTCTCAAATATGACCATCAACCAAGCATGAGCTACTTACAAGATGACTTCTATAAAGATGAAGTACAGAAATTGGTGGCTGTATTCATGTCTGGTCATTGGTATTATGCCATTCCAAGCTGAAGGCATCAAAAATGGTATGTATAATAATAATTTGCATGTTGTCTAGCAGTTATTGGCATAATGCAATAAGATTGTATTAGTGATGGACAAATACAAATCAAAGTTTCTGCATCAGCACAACTACTTGAAGGAAAATTTGAGATAAATAATACTAAATGGATGCCAGTCTGCCCTGAAGTACTCAGCCAGAATATCATGCAAAATGTGATTTGTTCAGCACTTGGATTAAAGCATGCAGGTATAATAACTAACATTACATTCTAGTTTCCTGGAGGGAACCTAAGGGGCACAGGGAAGGGGAGAGGAAGCTAAGGGGCACAGAGAAGGGGAGAGGAAGCTAAGGGGCACAGGGAAGGGGAGAGGAACCTAAGGAACACAGGGAAGGGGAGAGGAAGCTAAGGGGCACAGAGAAGGGGAGAGGAAGCTAAGGGGCACAGAGAAGGGGAGAGGAAGCTAAGGGGCACAGGGAAGGGGAGAGGAACCTAAGGAACACAGGGAAGGGGAGAGGAACCTAAGGGACACAGGGAAGGGGAGAGGAACCTATGGGGCACAGGGAAGGGGAGAGGAACCTAAGGGGCACAGAGAAGGGGAGAGGAACCTAAGGAGCACAGAGAAGGGGAGAGGAACCTAAGGAGCACAGAGAAGGGGAGAGGGGATCTACACTACAAAGTATAATTATATAGTTTTTCAAAAGAGGGAACAAATTCCATTTAGCCACTCAACAACATATTGAAGAAAAGCCAGAGATAGGAAAGACTGAAGTAGACTGCTATTCAATCAGCTACAAAAGAAAAGAGAAAACACTGAAACCAGCTAGGATTACATGTCTGAATGACGGTAAGCTTTCAGTTTACTTATGAAGTATTTATATTATCACACATAAAAAAACAACTTTGGGACTGTATGTATCAATGTTTTTTTTTTTTTTTTTTTTTTTTCGATTCAAGGATTTGATTATATCAATGAAGATCAAATGAATACAATAGTACTTCGGTTTATGAAGTACATAAAGAATGACACAGAAAATGCTAGGTCAACAATAGTACTGAACATAGGCTCCTCGTCCTCAGAATTAGAAAAATTCAACAATACTTGTGTGCACTCCTCATTAAACATTTCAATTGAAGAGAGTGACCAACTGGCAAAATTATTCGACTGTTCTACAAGTATATTAAAACACTTCTGCAACACTAATGTGAATTTGACCATAAACTCATTGGTAGAGGTACAATCACGACCTATTGAATGGACAAGTACACATGAAGTAATACCAAATACTGAGCCAAAACAACACAGTTTAGATGCCATCTTTGAGCTCACTATCACCATCTTAATCTCTCTCTTAGTCTTAACAAACATAATATTATTCTGCACTTGTTACAAGAAATGCAGGTAAGCTATTCTAACACAAACATAACTTTTAAGAGATGCTCTAAATTACTTCCAGACATCGGCCATCAGAAGCAGTATATGACACATCTGATGCAAATATGACTCTTGCCACAAATTACACCAACGTAGGTGGTTTTAATAGAGCTGGGAAAAAACATGATGGAGAAGAATCCATACATTATGAATTTGCAGATGCTACAGGAGCTGGTAGCACTAAAAGGAGCCAGGATAAAGCAGGTTATTGCATTTTAAAGGACTGCACTCTGAGTGGAAACTGTATGAACAATTCTGAATATTCTCATCTTGAACACTCATAAAACATGCATGTTGCAAAATCCATGGCATCAAACTATTGTTATTAGTTATCAGGATTATTAACAATAGAAAGACGGTTAAAAGAACACAAACAAACAAACAAAACTACATTTAATTGAGTTCTGTGACATTGGAAAGACACTCAGTTCCATTGAACACTTCAGAAGGCAAATCATTGAGTCCAAAGATTGGGATACCCACAGTATTAAGGGCAAAGGTCACAATTCCAACACATAGAATGTTCATGAAGACACCTGTAAAAACCTGTTACAATTAAATCTTCAATGAACAAACAATTCATAACACTACCCATGCTGTGAACACTATCTCTTGCTATGCAGTTAGATACATCTCTATATACATACATTGGGATGTAGTTCCTTACCATATTATAAACCTTGATGTAGCCATAGGAGAAGGCTATAGCATTAGGAGGCGTGGCTACAGGGACCATGAAAGCGTAAGAAGCAGAGACAGTGGCCGGAATCATGAGGTATAGGGGATGAATACAAAGACTGGTGCCCTACGTGGTTACATGGAGCAGTGAATAATGTGTATCAAAAATAATTACATTGAGAGGAATACAACTGTATGCATGTCATAGCAAAGAATCAAAACTAGAGAAGTAGCTAATTATTCATAATAGAGAAGTAAGTGTGAAGATTTGCAAGTAGATATACAGTAGTAATAAGTATATGCACATGTACATGTTATCATTTTATAGAGCAGAAGAAAGTGAAAGAGTTGACCATGGTCAAGATTGGAACCAAAAAAGGAAAGGCTAAGATGTTTAGAGAATAACAACACTGAATAAGTGTCAAACAATGGCACTGATTGATCAACACACAGATCATTGTCAAGATTAGCAGTGCAGAGACCAGATGTAACAATTCACAGTCTGATAAGAGGATCATGTGAAACTAAAATCAGTTTCTTACCAATTTTCTAAGGATCGGCAGGAAGAGAGTTGCAGTGGCAACATTGGAGATGAACTCTGTCATGGTGGCCACCATTGCAGATATTGTAAAGGCAATCAAAGCTGGAGGAACGTCCTTAAACAGTGCCAGATTGCTGCCTATCCAATCACTTAAACCAGATTGCTGCATTACCACAGACATAAGACAGCTACATGCAATATGATCTGTACATACAAATCTACACATGTATATACAGATCCCCAGAATATTAATTTTAGTGACATCTTTAAAATTAATATCCACCCTGAAAATAAAATGAGTGATACTGTGCTAAAATATTTATCCAGGTAAAAGTTTAACTCTATAATTATACTAAAACACATCACTATACCTACATACAGGATTACTGAGCAATACTGACCTCTGCAGCCTCAGCTATAGCAAATCCAGAGCCCAATAGAATAATCACATTCCAAGGAAGCTTTTGCTGAATAGAATCCCAATCCAAAAGACGAGGAGAGGACCCTGCCTTTAACACTCCTGTGCATAGGTTTCAGTTAACTCACCATCACCCGAGTACTGGTGGCACTTACTTTTCCATGAGCAACAGCAGGGTTCAGATGGAATCAGGAAGAGAAGGAATACTATTGCCAGAACTGCTGTAGCATCACTAAGATAGCTGTACACACCATGGCAAACAATTTATTAAGCATTGACAGATGCAAGCTATGTCCATAGTACACATGTACCTGCTATTGTCAAAAATACTCCCCCATCCAGGAATGAACTGTGGTTCTCTTAACAACCAGAGGAGGATAAGAACCAAGAACATCACTAATACCAAGATCTCAGCGTACCTGGAAAGGAGGCAATGCTGGTGCTAGTTGACTACAATCCGACTGGATATGCACACATCAAGAATTCATCTACTAACAGATCCAGACCTTTCTGATAGCTAACTATACCTTATGGCACCTAACTTCTTATATTGCCCTTTGATCACTGATTTTGCTCTTTGGCTGTTGAAGATGTATGTCTTCTTCTTGAATAACAACTTCTTCAACCACTGAAAGCTAAAAACAAATAGTACCATTCCATTATCACAGGGACATGATCTATCTACATACCTGTCATCACAATAGAGGACTGAGAGATAGACCCATGACAAGATCAGTGCAAGAAGCATGACTGGAGTAGCAAATGCAAACCATACGCCAAAATTTATCCCTAAATCACTGCATAAAATAGATTATTAGTGAACTCGACATAACTATCTTCCTACATGCTTGCATACCTGGCTTGTCCTGCAAGGATGATGTTGGGACCTGTACCAGTTAGAGTCCCTGTTCCTCCAATGTTTGCTGAATATGCAACTCCCAACATTAGTGACTTAGCCAGTTTATTAAACCTCTTATCAGCAGAACCAGAGGAAGAATTCAATATAGCAACATTGTTCCCTGACTGAAACTGTCTCTCAACATTACTTTCTGATAGAGACAGTTTATCTTCGTTCTTCATATTTTCCTCAACAGTAACATAATCTTTATCCATTGAGTGAGTAATGTCATTTTCATCTCCCACACTGTTATAACTCCTAGTATACCTCACTGAAGTTGTTGAAGCATCAACTGATGCTCCACTTGTCCTTATGGTAACTGTGTTTGGTGCTAATTCATCTCTTTCCTTTATCTCAAGGAGAACTGCTTGTGCTATGGGTAGCATCATGGCTGCAGTGGCTGTGTTGCTGATCCACATGGAGAGGAAAGCTGTAGTACTCATGAAACCAAGTAGTAACCTGTTACACAGCATGGAGTTCAAGGTCTGTTAAATCAAATGCATGTACATTCTACTTCATAGAACTCACCACTTTGGTTTAGACCCCATTAAGAGCAATACCAACAGACCAATCCTCTTATGAAGGTTCCACTTCTCAATAGCAACTGCCATCATCAGGCCACCCACAAAGAGCATGTTGCTGTCTTTCAGATAGTTTCGGGCAGTGTCGTCAGCAGAGAGGACCCCCAGAGCAGGGAAGAGAACAAGAGGAAGAAGAGCAGTTACAGATATGGGGACAACCTCTGTCACCCAGTACACACTGATAATCACAATGACATACATTCCCTTGGATTCCTACATGAAAATACAAAGATAGATTCTTCTTGGGAGCTTCTCACTTCCCTACCCACTCACAGTAGTTTTCCATACTAGGGGGAGAGGTAAAGAGAGGATGGGAGGAAGGATGATGACTATTGTCCTCCACCAGCTCTTGAGAAATTTAATTACTGGGTGCTGTATCAACTGAGTTAACTTGGACTCTGTATGAGGATCAGTATTACCTGTGGATCAGATGCATCATAACTGGCTTTGTAGCTACCTATCACAAAAAGTGTTTAGCTAGCTAAACAATATCTATGAGCAAACCTCCTTCAGAAGGCAGTAAATCATCTTCTGTATCCACTTCTGACAGGGACTGGTGTACAAGAAGGGCTTCTGTGTCAGCAATGGCGTTACATGAATTACTCTCTGCAATATTCTGAGGAGAAACCTCCAGTGGAACAGCCATTCTGTTATCAAGTTCAAAGATCAGATAGATTGGCGGGAAGTTTGAAAAAGACTAGCCACCTCAGCTGCTGCCTGCCTGCTGCCTGCCTGCTGCCTGCCTGCTGCCTGCCTGCTGCCTGCCTACTGCCTGCCTGCATGCATGCTTGCCTGTACGTTTGGCTGGCTAGCTGAGCTCGACGAAGTACAGAAAGATAGTGAAGGCTACCTAAAATCAGTACGAGTATGTGTAAAAATCTACTTAGCTATAGATAATACTAACAAGACCGTAAAAAGATGGCAGCTATTGTGAAGGACCAGTTGGAGTATGTTATTGGTGGTCTATCAGTCAAGTTTCCATATAAGCCCTATGGTCCGCAGATAGCAATGATGTCTAAGGTATGTATCTTTACAGGCTTAGCGTGTGGACCGACCGTAGCTAAGCATTCCTTTTAAAGCACACCATTCCCTTTCTAGATCATAAAAGCTCTTACTAACAGTGAAAATGCACTACTGGAGAGCCCTACTGGAAGTGGAAAGAGTCTTGCTTTGCTCTGTTCAGCTCTAGCTTGGCAAAAGAAGGAGATGAGTAAGTTATGTTTTATCATCACAAACTATACGATGTATTATGAACAGCATCTCATTCCTATGTACTTGTAGATGTCTCTATTGTTCTATGTACTTGTAGATGTCTCTGTAGTTATATTATTCTATTACTGCTTTAGAGAAAATAATGGAAGTGGATGCCCAAGAACAAACTGAAGGTAGTGAATGAGTTAAGGAATATATAGTTGGTACTGTATATCTGTATAATATACAGCTGCTGTACAGTTGAAAGATTGTTCATGCAAGTGTCATGTCAAGATTGAGCCCATCTCAAGTTGTACAGAACCTGTCATTCCAAGTAGTGCTGCACCAGGTCATGGCACGAATGCATCACCCATATTAATATCTGACAATCAAACCACTCTTCCTGAAACTGTTAATACAGCCACTTCTCTATCTAAAAGTGATGTCTCTTCTTCCAAGCCTTCTCAAATGCAGCTTCCTTCAATGTTACTCCCTGGAGCAGGGAACAGCAGTGTACTTGCTATGAATGAAGAGTCTCTTCGAACCAGTGCTGTTAATGTAGTCAGTGTCATTCCACAAACAAGTGCTTCTTGTTCTGGTAGTAGTGATGTTGTTGTCCTGAAGGGTGGTGAGGAGGAGGTGAGGGAGCTCCAACTCAAAGAAGGTATGGATAAAAATGAAGATGAGGATGTTTTTAAACCTTCAAAGAAGCGATTCAGACAACCAGTAAAAGCAAAAGTTTGGGTGGGACCAGTGAGTTAGTAGTCCAGGTTGCCTTGGTGATTATTTCATCATGGATTCAATTTTTTAGAGCAGTAAAAAAGTGAAACAGCTGTCAAAGGGAATAGTGTATGAGGATGATGTGAAGGAAGGGGGAGGGGACGAGCCTGAACTTATCCCACACACTAATGGCCAGGCCAAGTGGAGGATGGAGTTCAACACTCCTGGTGGTGTGGTACCCGGCATAGGTATCCCTCAAAGCCAGATCATGGATACTGGTAAAGTAGGATGGTCATGTAGTGGGAAAGTTGCATGGGACATTTTCATCAACAGATTTTTTAAATACTACTATGCAGGAGTGATTGGAGGTGAATCCTCTTCCATGAGCTCCTTCATCAGCAAACCAGCTACTATATCTCCTACAGTTTCAAAGTGTCATCAATGTGATTGCCAAACCATCTCTGCCAAAACAGTGCCAGATAAAGTCTTAAGGTATATAGTGTGTGTAGGGCAGGTCATAAGGTATATAATAGTGTGTGTAGGGCAGGTCATAAGGTATATAATAGTGTGTGTAGGGCATGTCAGGTCATAAGATATGTATAGTGTATGTTAATGTAGGGCAGGTCATGTTGTGGTTTCAGTTTTGGATGATATAAAGTGTAGATTTGTCTTTTGTTTTTCCTTTCAGGTATAAATATCCGAAGATATACTATGCCACAAGAACTCACAAACAGATTGCTCAAATATCTCGTGAGTTGCGGAAGACAGCCTATGCTGATACCCCGTATGTATGTTGGATTATTTTGATGCTGTTGTAATAATTACTTGTAACCACATGTCTATAGCATGTGTATTTTGGCCAGTCGAGAGCACACTTGTGTACATCCTAGTGTGTCTAAATCCTTCAACAAAAATGACGAGTGTAGACAGCTTTTGGATTATAATCATGTGGGTTTTGGTACACCATTACTTCTTCCTTCTCTTAACATTTATGGTCCATGCATGTATTTGTACAGGGAGTTTCTTGTAGTTTCTTCCATAGAGTTCAGCAGAAATTGGGGTCCCAGGCTCAGATCCGACAGTTAGGCTTAACTGAAGCATGGGATATTGAAGACCTTGTTCAAATGGGAAAGAAAGTTAAGGTATGTACACACACATGCAGTACCATCCATGTACATGTACACGTACATGTACCTTTGCTTGAACATCTCCACCCCACTGTATGTGTGTGTACATGTGCATGGTTGTTCATTCCAATGTCATTCCATACATCATGTGAAGGCTTGCCCGTATTTTGCGAGCCGAGGATTAATGGAAGAGGCTGACATCATATTTTGTCCATATAATTACATTGTGGATCCATTGATCAGAGAACAGGTGAAGCAATGGCTATACACTACACCTACTCTGACTCTTACCAGCCACTCCACTTCATTCCAGATGTTGATAGATATAGCCAACAAGGTGATTATTCTTGATGAAGCCCATAACATGGAGGACTGTGCTAGGGAATCAGCAAGCCTCACCATCAACTCTAATGAACTGATGGAAGTCGTGGATGAGATTGAAGGAATTTGTGAGTAAAACCATTAATTTTTATGTCCCTGTGAAGAGGGTGGTGTACTTGTAAAGCCACACCTTACCACAGCTCACAGAGATAGATTGCTATTATGTTATACTGTCTTATGCAGTGCCACTCTGTGGGACTAGAGTCAGTGCATACCAACACTTGTCTGCCTTGGTGAGTTTCATTCCTCAAGTGATCCACGCTCATACATTATAGCAGATCAAGGCCATTCTAAGGTGGATGAATGTGATTGCCGAGACATTGCCAACAAGAGGCTATGAGCAGGCTTATGGTATATGGACCGGACAGGACTTCATTCCTATTCTAGACAAAGAATTTGGCATTACTGAAATCACCCTACAAGCATACAAGGTGAGGTGATCACAATCATTTGTCAATCTCTGCTCTACCGATTCTTCACTTCTTAGAAAAACCTGAGAGATGCAACTGAAGCTACACTGGATAAACATGGAGACCGGTTTGATCAAGAAAAGTAAGCACGCATTAAGCATTAAGTATGGATTATGGAATTCTGTACTTGTATTCAGGCAGAGGATGCAATCAGAACCCTTTCTGGGCATAGCTACCCTCAACAGGATCAAGAGTCTACTCATAGTCATGAGCTACATCTTCAAGGAAAATGGAAAGCATCTCATGGATTATCGCATATCCCTGATGAAGACCACTGCCTTACTTCCAAACACTCATCGTGTATATAGTTGATTAGCAGTAGTGATAAGGCAAGCACTGCTCATCTTTATCTTATAGAGAAGGGGAAGAAAGAAATCGTTTGATAAAGTCTGGATCCATTCATTGAATTTCTGGTGTTTGAACCCTGCAGTGGTAGGAATGTACTGTACAGCCTTCATTATTGATAATCCTTTCACTAGTCATTGATCTTATTGATATAAAGGCCTTTTTGGACCTCATTCAGAGTCGGTCAATCATCTTAACCTCTGGCACTCTCTCTCCCTTGGCTTCCTTTGCGTCAGAGTTGGGTGTGTCCTTTCCTATACAGCTGGAGACCAGTCATGTCATTCCAGACACACAGGTACAGTTATATGTCCAGAGCAGCCATTGTCCTCACATTGAGACTCTCCCTTTCTCTGCTGCCTCAGACATGGATCAAGTCTATTTCATGCGGTCCCAATGGAGTTTTACTGAATGCAACTTATCAAAACTCTGAGGTACATGGAATAATGCAACATGGAGACAATGTGCCTACATGTATTCTCACAGACTTATGAGTTTAAAGATGAGCTTGGGGAGCTTGTACTTGGAATATGTGAGGTATAGATATTGCACACAGGGATGTAAACAGACATGTAACATGTCACATGTAGACTGTTCCTTATGGTGTCCTCTGTTTCTTCTCATCCTATAGCATGCTAGAGAAATTGACTACAAGATGGGAGGTACATTTCTCTCTAGTGTGTGTACAGGACTTGACCTGTTTAATGCATACAGGAGACTGGTGCATGGGGCAGGATTTCCTCCCACAAACTCATTGTGACAGAGCCCAGAAGTGGAGGCAAAGAAGGTATTTTGTGTTGCCACCTGATTAGAGGCAAATCCTCATGAAATATGTCTGTTGGTTCTACACGGGGAGATATTGTGTGTTATTGTGTTACCTTGTGTTCTAGTATTTGAGGAGGCTATGACAACATTCTACCAAATGATCTACCAGGCTGAGCAATCTATGGGTGAAGATAGATATAGTTATGTATGTATCCTGGTTCAAACACTTCTTACGTGCAGGTTGGTGTAGAGGTGTGACACAGACCACAGGTGCCTTATTCCTAGCAGTATGTCGTGGTAAAGTCAGTGAAGGATTGGACTTCTCTGATAACCATGCCCGTGCTGTCATAACGGTAATGCTGTCATAACAGTAATGAGGATAGCAAATAGCTGTCTATTAATGAGCAGCAATTAATGCTCTTCTCAAATATGTTGTCTTTATAGATTGGGATTCCTTTTCCAAACATCAAGAACAAACAGGTACATAGTCTATGCCTTCTGCCTACTTCTCTCTAGTACTGTGTAGTGTGTTAGTAGTGTGTGTAGTGTGTGGTGTGTTAGTGTGTGGTGTGTTAGCAGTGTGTGTGGTGTGTTAGTGTGTGGTGTGTGGTGTTATAGTATGTGGTGTGTGGTGTGTTATAGTATGTGGTGTGTGGTGTGTTAGCAGTGTGTGTGTGGTGTGTTAGTGTGTAGTGTTAGCAGTGTGTGTGGTGTGTTAGTGTGTAGTGTGTTAGCAGTGTGTGTGGGTGTTAGTGTGTGGTGTGTTATAGTATGTGGTGTGTTAGTGTGTAGTGTGTTAGCAGTGTGTGTGGTGTGTTAGTGTGTGGTGTGTTATAGTGTGTGGTATTGATACAGATTGAACTAAAGAGAGAGTATAACAATGAGCACTGCCAGAAGAGAGGGTTGCTAACTGGCAGTGAGTGGTATGAGATACAAGCATACAGAGCCCTCAACCAGGCCTTAGGTCGCTGTCTCCGGCACAAGTAAGCACACACTTCCACTATCTTTACTCTAAAGATCTGTGTTGATATGCTGCAGGAGAGACTGGGGTGCACTGATACTAGTAGATGCTCGATATAGTAAAGGAAACCATTACATCAAAGGTATTTAGTCAGTGTTCTATACAATGGTTTTGTCTCTACCTTGTCTGGTGCTCTTTAGGCCTTTCCAAGTGGGTGAGGCATAGAGTTCAGCATGAGAGCAACTTTAAGCAGTCTATGGCCTCCTTGAGAGTGTTCACTGAGCACATGATGAGAAGTGACACAGAAACAAACATGAAAGATTCAAAATCTATAAGGTCATTCAATAAATACAGTGAATGAATGTTAGGCCATGTGGCAGCTACTGTTCTTCATGTCCTATACTATCAAAATTCAGCATTCTTGAGAGAAGTTCATCTTCCTCTACTTCAGTTGTTTCATCCATGACCTCCCCTCGTCCAGCACACTCGACTACCTCCCATAATCTAACTGCCAAGCCACCTTTCCTCATTGACAGCCCTGGGGCAGCCATCCCCGAACAGTTCCAAGTCAGCTCTCCAGAGCTAACTGTGACAGAAGGCAATCCCATTACAAGTACACCTGTAACCTCTACATCTTCTTCTTTCTTTAATCCTCCTCCTTATATGGGATCACAAACTCCTCCCCCACAAGTCATTGCTGATGTTGATAGAGAGTACCCAAAGTTAATTCCTATTGTTGATGTCCTCAAACTAGAGCAGTCTACAGCACCCGATCATACCAGTGACCATACATCGTGTACAATAATCTATGACACTGATCACATGAATGAAGATACCAATGATCAGACCCTTCTACCTCCTCTCATAGATCTCACATCACCAGTTAACATCACATCATCAGAGTCAACCGAACCTCTCCTTATTCCCAACACCCCTCCTAGATCATGCCCTCTCCCTGAAACCCCTTCTAGATCACACCCTCTCCCTGACACCCCTCCTAGATCACTCGTCCCTTCTGAGTCTCCTCTCATGTTTAACTTATCAAGCTTTGGTGAAAAGAACCAGCTCCCTGTTCAACCAGTTCAACCTGTTCAGCCTGAAGTATGCCTGATGAAGTTGAATGTTGATATGACATTAGAAATTGAAAAGGAAAGGAAAGATGTGATAGATCGTGATGCTCCAACTCCACCAATACAGTCACCTCAGAGGGAACTCAAGACATCAGTACCACTGGGAGAGGAGGCTGATTTTGTAGTGAGGATGGAGTCCTGTGTGTCTCAGAAGAATGATGTAGCATCTGAAATTGAGCTGGTCATTTGTTCCCCACTTGGTCAGCCAAAAACTAGGAGAGCAAACCTCAGAATGGCCACTAGGATGAGTAGTCGTTCTACCTCCAAGTCAAATCAGGTGATTATCAATGTAGTGAAACCGGCCCTCAATTATACATTCCAGAATCAACTGGAGTTTCAATTCTGCTCCAGAACTAACTGGAACAATGTAACTGTTATTACTATAGAAACTTGACTGCAGTACTAGTGAGGCTCTCAACTGCTTGTGTGGTGAAGTTTTACTAGCTTCCATGGAGTCAGGTAAACCTTAAGGTGGAGTCAGATCCTAAGTAAGGGTGGAGTCAGGTAAACCTAAGTAAGGGTGGAGTCAGATCCTAAGTAAGGGTGGAGTCGGGTAAACCTGTGGGTAGGAGTAAGAGCAGAGTGTGAACTGTCCGTCTTTTTTATTACATTATAGTGGAAAAGATTACCCTGGAGAAAATGTTTTCAAGTTACAAGCAAGCAGATATTCGGTCAAGCAATCTCAGAAAATGCTTGCTAAGTGGATGTAGGAAGAAGAGAAATGTTGAACTGTTACTTGTCTCAGCATCTGAGCTCCACTATTCTCGGAGAAAAGGTGAGATATCTGAATTGAAGACTGTTAGGGTTCAAGGTGTATCACATTAGGGCTCGATGAGCACTATAACTGTGTGTGGGAAGAAAGGCTTGGCATCTGTTATAGCCTGATTCATTGTCAAGCCAAGTGTAAGCAGCAGGTTGGAGCCATCATTCATGCTACCAAGCCCCCCACATCAAATGAACTGATAGGAAAAGTAAGTGGTCTCTTCGTGATTCTGCATACTGACATTGTGGTAACAGCTCCATACAAGTAAGATTATACTACAACATACTCTTCAGTTGAAGAAATGGCACCTTACCATTGTGGTTTAAAGTACTATGGAACCTCAATTCTCTGGACACCTGGGGACAAATCAAAGTGTCCTGATTAGAGGAGTGTCCTCATTTCAAGGAGCAAAGTTGTATTAATGTCACTATTGTTGGGAATCTGTTTAACACAGAGGTGTGTCTTTTCAGGGGGTTGGAGTAGAGGGGTTCCACTGTATATTGAAGTGTTCTCATACTATGGGTCTAAAGCTGTAGCTAAACATGTATAGACCTATGTGGCTGCA
Organism: Diacarnus erythraeanus; assembly: GCA_964016965.1. NCBI lineage: Eukaryota > Metazoa > Porifera > Demospongiae > Poecilosclerida > Podospongiidae > Diacarnus > Diacarnus erythraeanus. The sequence continues at coordinate 6,338,327 of OZ024679.1, forward strand.
ATGGCTATGAGAGACTGTGAATGGATGTGGTTAATTACCTGGCTAGGCTTACAATGCATGTGCATCTTGATAAACTTTATCCCAACATTTATATGCAGGCTGTCATTTCTATACTGGCATTCTAAGTTTCACGGTGTCTGCATTCAAGTGAAGAGTGTTCTGAGTGTATATGCATCAATGTGTTTTTACTCATTGAACTGTCTCCATGATGCTGTCTTCTACATGTCAGTGACCATCACTACATCAGATATACATTTCAGGTTTTCAAGAATTCTATGATTCATGCATGAATTGATACTTATTAATATTTTGAGTTGTGAATGCTTGGCATTGTTCTCCAATTGCCTTCAACCCAGCTATCATTTGGAAGGAATGGACATGTTATGTAATTATAGGTAACTTAGTGTGGATGCATGTGATCACACACACACACAGAGGATAGAAAATGTATGAATTCATCTTTGTATGGGGATTTAACACAGAGCAGACAATCTTTACCAGGCACTCTTCCCTTCCCACCAAGAGGTTTACCAGGCTCTCTTCCCTTCCCACCAAGAGACCTGGTGTTCAACATTTTAAGTCTACTGCCGTAAAGAAAGTATAGGGTGTGGTGTTGACCCGTAAATAGACCTGTCACCAAACTAAACACTTACCACAGATAGCTCAGAAACCCAACCACACCCACTTTGTTGTGTTACGTGATAAATAGGTAATTATTATGGTGGAGATATCAGTTGAAGAGGTATGCATGATACTATGCAGGGCTCCAGACCCTCCCTCCCTGAGATAAAATTGGGGTACTTCTATGTGTAAATTGAGCTAAAGGATTATGTGGTAAGGGGTTACCCGTCGGTATGCAGCTGCATTAGCACGTGGGAGTTATCATTTCCCGCCATGTTTCCTGTCATAAAAGAGTATAAAGTCCGTTGCTTGTAATACTAGACTGATGAGGATCGACTAGCTATCTGTGTCTGGATCCACCACTTTATTTCCGGTGAGTTTTTAGCTGTAGTGTAGTTATCAGCGACTCCTGTGATGTACCGTGTGACAACCCCTCAATCTGTATTTACAATAATATGCTGTACGCTAATAGAGGAGCTTGCATAGACTTCTCACAGATGAAGTATCTCCTTATGACTCCTTTAAAATGATCCAGTTGAAGGTGAACTGTGTATGTTTTTTACATGGCAGAACTTCGCCTCTGGGTTCAGAGCTACTATTAAAGCCAATAAAGTTCTGTTGTCTGGTAACTTGCTTTCTCATTTTTCCAGTGGGTGTTTGGTGAGTAAGTCATGGCCAAAGCTATCAAGCGAGTGGTTGAATTTTTCCCACCAAGTGACAGGGAACTTGCCCTCAGAGCGCAGTAAGTCTAACTATTGCAGTGTCCTGCTAAAAATAACTTCTTTGTGTCCACTGTTTACTGTGGTTTCAGTGGTTGCTAAGTACACTCCACCATCTGTGGCTTGGAGAAGAGAACTTGTTTGTTGTGATAATGTTGAGTGCATAGCTGAAACCTGTTCTTATGTTTATGTAGAAACTAACTATTAACACTATCAGATTATTGTTAATGCTCTAGAATACACTAGAAGCCATCTTACCCTTCTTTATGTTCGAAATGCATTATCAGTACCTCAGTCATGACAGAGTGTGCATATAAACCTTTTAACAAAGGACTATCTCTCTGTGTGTGTATTACTTGACTGGAATAGAACAGAAAGTGAAGCCACCAAAATATGGCTGCCTACTAGTGTCATATGAATAAAGTGTTAATTGATTGGTGGTTTGATATTCGCCCACACACTTTGTCATCTCTTTGCTCAGGATTCAGACTGGCTGGTGCACTATTTCAGGTTACAGCATTCGAAGGTCAGTCCTCACTCCTAATGAATTGAAACATATCTCAATGGTATTGGAAAAGGCACAAAGTTTGGAACGCATGGAAGAGATTCGTATTGGGTAAGTCAGTCCTCTAGCGTCTATCTTGATGCGGTGTATTAGAAGTCCTGTTCTTGTAAAACCATAAAGTAAGGAATTTGCTCTGGAATGTCAACATACTTACAGTATTAGAAGCCAGAGATGAGAGATATTGCTTCCAAAAGGGAAGTGTCTGTGTGAAATTATCTGTGTGAGTGCAACAGGACAATGTAAATAGATCTCTTACAGTGTGCATTGGATTATCATCATCATAATAGCATGGAATCTCGGTAATGTATTATTCCTGGAAAAACTCTGAGTCATTGCCACATAACAAACATACTAATTAGAGAGAGAGCATGGTTTAAAGGAGATATGTCTTAAGACTCCTAATGACATTAATGGATGTGAGTTATGGATTCTCATTGGCATAGGTTGCAGTTGCTTGAGCAGGATGAAAGGATTGCCAAGTGTCGAGGAGATGGAATCACAACTTGTCGGATATGCAATTATGACTTCAACCAGAAAACCAAAAGACCTGAACCCATCCAATTTTGTAATGACTGTGAGAAGGTGAGATGTCAGATATTGACTGTAATGTTGTTGATTTAAAACAATCTCTCTTTATCCAGGCTGTATGCAGTCGCTGTAAGAATCCATATAAAAGCTTGAGTGGAGAGAGCGTTCTTTTGTGTAATATTTGTTATTGGGAAAGAGAGGTAACTGACTAGCAGGGATAACTGACTAGCAGGGATAACTGACTAGTAGGGGATAGTAGGGGAAAGAGAGGTAACTGACTAGCAGGGATAACTGACTAGTAGGGGATAGTAGGGGAAAGAGAGGTAACTGACTAGCAGGGATAACTGACTAGTAGGGGATAGTAGGGGAAAGAGAGGTAACTGACTAGCAGGGATAACTGACTAGTAGGGGATAGTAGGGGAAAGAGAGGTAACTGACTAGCAGGGATAACTGACTAGTAGGGGATAGTAGGGGAAAGAGAGGTAACTGACTAGCAGGGATAACTGACTAGTAGGGGATAGTAGGGGAAAGAGAGGTAACTGACTAGCAGGGGTAACTGACTAGTAGGGGATAGTAGGGGAAAGAGAGGTAACTGACTAGCAGGGGTAACTGACTAGTAGGGGATAGTAGGGGAAAGAGGGGTAACTGACTAGAAGGGGAAAGAATAGTATTCCCAATGCAAGGTAAATACCCTCTCCTCTGGTCTAATCTAGTTTTCTGGGTGAGGAGTGGAGATATTTGCCACTATAATATACCATAGAGGATTTATCTATTACAGATATGGAAAAGAAGTGGATCCTGGTTTAATAACTCTAAACCACATGTCTCTATGCCTTTGGAAGAACTAAAGGATATTCAGCAACAGGTAGGTAATGCTCTACTTACCCCTACAAGAATGTTGGCACAGGAAGTTAAGTGTCCAGACACTTGTGTGTGATTCAGCATGGCATGTCGAGTTATTGGTTGATGAAACACTCTGATCATATGAAGTGTCATGTCATAAATGGAAGTGAAATTCCTAGTGGTCATGTTCAGGGTTAAATACTGTTTTGTGAGGTAATACTTTCCTGTGGAAAAAAAAAAAAAGTGCTTCCTTATCTGGTAAAATACTTGTTTTGTCTTGTTATCAAAGGTTCAGTGAGTAATGGTGGTTTGTGGTTTTGTAGTGATTCATCTCCTAGTGAGTGGCATGTGTACTTATCATGTTGTGCCAGGGACTTAGCAGGGTATGACACATTTTACACTCCTCTAAGATATGTGCACTTGTTTGTAATCAGTTGAGTAATTGATACTCTGTTGTCTTTATAGAACACTAATCTGACTAACAGGGTCACAATGAGGAAGAAACGTGAGTAACTATGATAATGAGAGGTTATTATATTTACATCCAATACCTTTTTTCTTTCTCTGTAGGTGACACTATTACCAGTGATTTTGTGAATCCTTATCAGTTGTCAGCAGAAGATACAGATAATGATGATGATGATGCCAACTCTCTCTCTGGGTCATATTCACAGCTCAACTTTACTGGGTCAACTGAAAATATTTCACCATCATCCACCTTGTTGAATCAGTTGAAAGCGTCTCCCGAACTCGGTTTTGGATCATATTCCGATTCTGAGGATCAGAGACCAAAATCTATAGGCTCTAGAAGAAGTTTGTCTAGAAAGTCTGGGCTCACCCGCAAGATGGCCATGTCTGGGAATGAGAAGAACCGTCTAAAACGCTCTAGGGATCGAGCTCGCTCACGTTCAGGTTCTCGTGGAGCCTCCTCTGGTAACCATAACATCTCTCCAATCAGCAGCATGGAACCAAGTGAAGCTAGAGTCGAATCTACTGTTCATCCCATCACTAGCTCTGTTCCTTCCATCAAAATTCGTAAACCTAGTATTCAACAAGGGCCCGAGTCTTTGCCCTCTCGACTTATTTCAAGTCCTGATAGTGATGGAGATTTAACTACAAATCGCCAAAAAATTATCGTTCAGCAGGCAGCTTCCTCTTTCGATTCTGATATTATGGAAATCGGAACAAGCACTTCAGCAGTAATGATGAATATTGATCCTGAAGAAAGTATTAACACCTTGAATATGGCAAAGTTCAGGAAGAGATCAGAAAGTCCTGCCAGCAGTCCCGAGCGTGTACCTGCACAGAGTAAGTCACCAATACCTGCTCCTCGTCCACGTAGTAGGAACCAGCAAGAACCAGAGAAGAAAATAGATGAAGTATTTGATGAATTCAAGAAAGTTTTGAGTCCACAATCACATGCAGAAGACATGCCTTCCCCATGGGATGAATTCAAGAAGGTGAGTTCAGTGGCAAGTCACCCCGAGACGAAAGTTAAAAGCAGTCCAATTAATGAAGCCACAATTATGGAAAGTGGATCAAAGAAGACCACCAGCAGTCCTAGTGAAAACAGCCATGTTCCTGAAGGTCAGAATTCTAAGTTGAGTAGCCTAACTGGTACTAGCAGCAATGCAAATGAATTGGTGAAAGGGCCTTCACCTGCAAAAGAGCAAAGAAAACCAGTAGCCGCTGCTAGAAAGAGATTCCTTCCTAACATCCCTCAGGAAAAGCAAGCACTCTCTGGTGGGTCTGAGCTTAATCCCAACAGCAGAGACAAGATGCTTGGTAATATTGGAAAACAGGGTAGTAATGTATCCAATGCCAGCTCTGTACTCTCTGAGATGAGTACTACCAGTATTGATAAAGACCACACTGATGGGCTCACCTCTCCAACCAGCATAGCCTCTACTGACTCGGCTGATAGTATAAGCAAGTCCACTGAAGTAATAACCTCTCCAACTACTTTGAACCAGCCGCAACGAACTTTCACCCGTCGCAATGCCACAAGAGTCAGTCGAAGGCATCCTCACCCACAACCAAGGTCAGATGAAGAAGACAAGGAGAAAGAACAAAGTGCCGAAGGTGATTTTGGAGATGAGAATCCTAGATTCCGTGCTCGTTCTGGAGCAGTCAACAGGCCAACTAGGATGCAGCGTGGACGAGGTGTTGGTGGGGTGGGTTCTCTAGGTAACAGGGTTCCTCCATCTACTCTTGAAATGCCTTCAGAGGAAGAGCATGACCGAAGGGGACCACGCACAAGAACATCTATAGCCACTGCCAGAGATCGAGCTCTGGCCAGTACAGCTAGGAGGACTACCAAGAAAGAGGCAATGGATATTAGTGCAGAGGATATTGCTCGCTATGGTCCCAGAGGGAGGAAAAATGATGGTGAGAATTGAGTATGACATTTATCAACTGGCAACTGAATCAAGTCAACACCTCCCACTTCATTTTCAATTTTATGACAGTAAAGAAAAAAAAATTTTTTTATTGTATAAGCTGAAAGGAAATATCATGGAAAGACAGTTACAAGGAACCACACTCACACACCATTGTGAGGTGGGTGTGGTTTTGAAGGGTAAAGGGTTTAGGACTACAAGGATCAGAAGAAGAGGTCTTATTGTATTCATGCATGAAGTGCCTACTAGCTAACACTTTCAGTGATTGTGTATGAGGAATCTAACAACACATGTTGCCTTAATATTGTTATTCACTTATTGCACTATAGGAGAGTTTGGATCCGTCCGGCTATCACTAAAGTTCGATGAGGGAGTTTCTGAGCTGATGGTTACAGTCCACAGCTGTAAGGTAACCAGTTGATCAGCCAATGGATTTGTTCCTACATACCATTATAGTATCTTCAAAAATTTCCTCACTTCTCGGTTTTCGAGCTATACTAGTCACGCCCAATCAAAGTTCAAAGTTCGAGGGTTTCCTTGTGTTTCTATAATAACAATAGTAGTAAATTCAGTTAAGACCCTTGGACACACATGGCTTTTATTGCATCATCTCCATCTTTTTACACACTAGGGTCTGAGGTCTATGGACAACAATGGATTATCTGACCCTTATGTCCAGTTATTTCTATTACCTGGAAGCAAAGTGGTAAGAGAATAGATTACTGCAATACTGTAACAATAGTTTGCAATACTGTAACAGTAGTTTGCAATACTCTAACAATAGTTTGTATTACTGCAACCTGCTGCAACTCATTACTTGTTTGTATCATTATACAGCAAAAGTTTCAGACTAAAGTTATTCCTAAAAATTTAGACCCAGTCTATCAAGAAACCTTCACATTCACTGGTTTAACCAGGGAGGCTTTACAAACCAAAAAACTCTGGTAAGATATATGTGAGTAGCTGATGGTTATTACCATCCCCAGTAGTAACTGCCAGGATAGGATTCAAGTGCCATCAGCCATAGAAGTGTATGCCAATTAGAGGCAATAGCAAATCCTAGCTCTAAACCATTGATTCATGAGATTGGGCTCCTTGTTTTGCATGCAACTCTAGTACAGTCAGGTCATTCCAGTAACATTTAAGCATTCCATGTGTCCAAACATGGAAAGTAAAATGAATGTGACATAAATACAATGATAGAAGTCTGCAGACCAAGAATGAGAAGTCTTCACATGCTGAGTGTAATCTTATAAATCAATGTTGCTACTTCAAAGCTAAATTTTTGTGTGGGTGGAGGTATGTGAGCACCTTTAAGTCCACCTCATCCCAAGTGAGAGGGAGAGGGTTAATATTTCTTGTTACTGTTTCATTACAGTATAGTCGTTATGGACTATGATGAGTTTAGCAAGGATGATCTGATAGGAGGAACACAGATAAAACTCTATGAGCTTCTGGGCAACAGTTCAATGGAGCTGTGCGTCAAGAGGCTTCTCGATGACAGAAGTGTAAGTCAATTATATTATGACAATCAGCTTATTGACAGTATCCACAATGTACGTGGGATACAACTGTAATGGAGAGGCATCTGTATTATGCAACTGTAGAAAGGTTTCATTTGTCCAATTGTTTGCACTATTTCATTTCATAGATACCAAAACATGAGTTGTGGGAAAAGGGAATGATACAGCTTGGAATCTGTTACTCTTCAGAGCAGAATGCACTAATAGTGACCATATTTGGTGCTAAAAATCTAGCAGGCAGCCATCCCAAGGGACACTGTGAATCCTATGTTAAATGGTCAGCAGATCAATTCACAATGAGGCCAAAGAGAGCTCATTAATATAAATTAATATAAATTAATTAATATTATTAGTCACTGGAAGAGCAAGAGTGACTACATCAAAGTCAGAACTGCCATCTCAGCAAAGACAAACATGCCTGAGTTCAATGAGGTAAGACTGGGTATGTTACGAGGTAAGACTGGGTATGTACGAGGTAAGACTGGGTATGTTACGAGGTAAGACTGGGTATACTGAGCTATTAGCATGTTTCAGATCCTCAATCTACATTTCTTAAACCACGTTCTGATAACATTTCACTTCCTCATGATTTCCTTGTAGATGAATAAGGTATGAGAACACAACCTAATTCCCAGTAGGATACAACTCTAGTAATGTCCTGGCTGGGCTAATATTATTATATGTAATTAAATAGAATTGTTTTTGTAGTTCCTGGTTATTCCTGCTTCACTCCACAACCTCCTTTACTCTACCCTGACTGTGGGTGTGTGGGAACATCGATCTTTCAGAGATAAACCACTTGGAGAAGTCCAATTCAAATCCATACCATTCTGGAAGAGTTTTGTGAATGACACGAAGAAGGTGGTGAAGGATTGGTACATATTAGAAGAACCTAGAAGTGACATGCTTCAACGAAGACAGTCTAACGAGTTATTACTCTAGTGATCACTATAATCCAAACTATTATAACAATGGCCACCTAATCCAATGACATGTCAAACTGTTCACCAGACTATACATGTATGTGTCAGACAGAGACTACACAGAGACTACAGCCAGGAGAGGGTTATTACAAGTAGATATGTGTCAGACAGAGACTACAGCCAGGAGAGGGTTATTACAAGTAGATATGTGTCAGACAGAGACTACAGCCAGGAGAGGGTTATTACAAGTAGATATGTGTCAGAGACTACAGCCAGGAGAGGGTTATTACAAGTAGGTATGTGTCAGACAGATTACAGCCAGGAGAGGGTTATTACAAGTAGGTATGTGTCAGACAGATTACAGCCAGGAGAGGGTTATTACAAGTAGGTATGTGTCAGACAGATTACAGCCAGGAGAGGGTTATTACAAGTAGGTATGTGTCAGACAGAGACTACAGCCAGGAGAGGGTTATTACAAGTAGGTATGTGTCAGACAGATTACAGCCAGGAGAGGGTTATTACAAGTAGGTATGTGTCAGATAGATTACAGCCAGGAGAGGGTTATTACAAGTAGGTATGTGTCAGACAGAGACTACAGCCAGGAGAGGGTTATTACAAGTAGATATGTGTCAGAGACTACAGCCAGGAGAGGGTTATTACAAGTAGGTATGTGTCAGACAGATTACAGCCAGGAGAGGGTTATTACAAGTAGGTATGTGTCAGACAGATTACAGCCAGGAGAGGGTTATTACAAGTAGGTATGTGTCAGACAGAGACTACAGCCAGGAGAGGGTTATTACAAGTAGGTATGTGTCAGACAGATTACAGCCAGGAGAGGGTTATTACAAGTAGGTATAATAAGATAAATAACATGATTAGAAAGGTTCCTACTACTTTCACACCACACAATAATACCAGTGTTGTCTTCTTTCATAACAAGCAGTTGTTATACTATAGAGGATGCCATGACTGGCATACTCCCATGCACCATGACTGTGGGAGGTAGGTTTCCTGTGAGAACAGAGAGAACCATACATCACACTAACCTGTAAAACAAGCATGAACACACACAAGTACTCTGTCCTAGCAAGGCACATATTAAATGCCCATGCATCCTATACCTATCACATGTATATTTTAAAGGGAGCTTAGACTGACAAGTAGTCTGCTATAGTGTATGCATTGGATAGACATACTGGACAAGACATCTAACTCCTCCATATAGCTCTTTGCCATGGAAATATCCTGTGACAATGGAGGAAGGGCAGTAAACACCACACTAGCATTGTTCGAGTTGCGCTGCATGAGATCGTTGATTTTTTGTAAGTTATGATATCCTTGATCATGACTCCTCTTGACTCCCTCCTGGACAAAACTGTCAGTAAATGTGCTCAAGTAGTCCTGGTCAGGTGACACAATCTACAACATAAAATACATCTTATCCCTGGGATTCTGCAACACAGAGATCATGACACAAGACAATGAAGAGGTAAACTTCCTCTCAACTTCGTCTAGCCCTCTCTAATGTAGAAACCACTGGTTGGTAAGAAGCAATGCACCTTAACACATGCTTCAATTCTTGTTTCCTTGAGTAGTTCCTGGAGTATCTCTCGCTCTGTCCCTTGATCGTCTAGAGTAAGAAAAAAATGGACAAGGCATGAACCAACATGACTGTGGAATTATACCTTCAGGGATGATAAATATGCGTATCTCTGTGTGTGACTTCCAGTCTGTCTTCATGTGAAGGACACATGCTAACTGAAGTAATAGCATGAAAGTATCATCAAAGCCTTCCTCAAACTTGACCTGGAGAGGCCAGACATCAATGTAGGGCTGGAATTTCAACTGCTTCTTATTCAAGTTCTCAAAACTATTAACAGAATGAAAATCAATGCAATTAGAGATTAGCCCCAGGCCAGGCTAATGGAGGGTCCAAAGAAAAGGTCATGGTGAAGTGCTGGGTCCTTCTATGTGTAAATTTCCTTACAGTATTCTTATGGTATATTACAGTAATCTTATTTTATAGTCAGTAATCTTACTATATATTATTGAATATTACAAGTATATTACAAATGACGTAATATACTTGACACATAGAATCACCCGAAGTGCTTATGTTGAAGGTATATTTAATTGTTATTTTGGAAAAGAGTAAATCTTTCAAAACTTAGGAATTAGCTTACTGTCTCATGATGCAGACATTTTTCCCCATGACAACAGCATCCTGGATTATACCTACATATTCCTCAACTGTCAGCACCTGCTCTTCTTCCTGCACCCAAAAAATGACAAGGAAGATTGGTAAAGTATCTTCACATCAACAAACAACACATGATTAGCCAGTCACAGGTGGCCATGCCCACTTACAGATGTCCTAAGCTGGGGAAGCTCGTTGTTAACAAGATCAAACTTCTCCAGTGAGGTGTCTCTGATAAGAGAACGGATTATTTTAGGTTTCTTGAGCAGTTGGATACGAAGATTTAAGAGAGAACTTTTAGGAATGGATTTGCAGTAGAATCCTAGAGCTAGCGTGTTAGGTTTCATTCCCCCGAGTCCTGCAGTCTATAACATGGAAGACAAACAAGGATTATACCAGGAGAAACTCCCCTCAACCATACTTCATCTATCTGGGCAGAGTATTTACAGTCAAAAATTGTTGAGGATTTTATGTAATAGTATTTGGGAATACTATAAAGACCATTCATTACAGATGGTCACTCACGGCTAAGAGATTCTGAGTTCCTGATCGTATAGTAGGTGAAACTGTCAACTCCACGAATGACTTTACTTTGGATATCTCCACCAAAGCAAGCCAGACATTCAGCTGGTTGGCATAATAGCTTGCAGTCTGGACAACAAATACACACAATGATACTCAAGTCATCCACTAAATTTCAGCAGGTTCCAAAAATAGTTATATTTCAATAGATAAAGATACTCAAAGCAACACTTCAGAGTTGGTTCCAAGGTTTGAATATAGCTATATTTATTTTTTGGAGGAGGTCAACTTTCAAGTTTTTCATGATCCACCAGACTTTTGCTCTTGAAACTAAATTTTCTTCTCCATTTACCTGGCCTCTGGCCTCATGAAAGATGTTTCATGAAAAGCTTCAGGATGACCTATTCGTGAAAGTTGAGCTCCTCCAAAATAAAGCACTATACGGTATTCAAACATTCCTTTGCTGGATGAGATGTGGTACTAAATTGCTTTATGAGATAGCCAGTGCTGTGAATTATTTCATATGATGTACCTACTTCAACACTGAAGGGTCTTGGTATCACGTGACCCAATACATACAGACCACCCTACAAGAATGATAATATCATACACTAACACTTCCCACTCCAGATCACAACAAGAAACACACATGCATCAGTAAGGCATCAATGGCTCAAATATTTAGGGACAGCTTATTAGAGGCATACCTTATCTGTTACATTACAAGTAACCTGTACAGTGAAATAGGGAGGGAGGGTCTCAGCACAATGTTGATTAAAGGAATCAGTTCTGACACAGCACAACACCAATTCCATGTATGCAGCAACATTGTTGGAGTATGAACTAACCTTCTTCAAGTCATTAGTGAAGTCGATGAGGTTTAGGGTGGATCTGGGGTTTGCTATCATCAGCAATATCTGCAGGAGTGAATAATATGTTATTCTGACATGCCCCAGGCTATAGCTAGTTTGAAACTGACTTCGGGCCTCCAGAACTTGACATGCCTCTTCTTTATATCTAACCGAAGAAGGTACTTTCGGACTTGGTGGTAGATGAGTGCCTGGGAGACATCTCCCCAGGGCGTGGCAGGCCCACGGATAAGTAGGTACACAAACAAGAGGACCATGACAGCTGGAGGACATGAAGTTATATCTCATATTCAAGAGTATGTGGTGTGTGACTACTTACCTATGGTGATTGCAGCATATGTGGCATCTATGAAGAACATGAGGACAAAACAGCTCAGAGCTCCAAGAAAAGCTATTTAATAATAAACACATAATAAATCACTAGCTACACTGCAAGAGCAAGAGACATAGAACTGGTGTCTACAGGCCCAGAATCCACCTCTCTTTAATCTTATATGTATCTCACATGTATAGCGAGCTTGAACTTGAAATGTAGGCCTGTTGGCAGTAAAGGAAAAAGATTGTACATAATATTATAATATTACTGCATAACCCTTTACCTATCTATATTACTGCATAACCCATTACCTATCAATAATACTACTGAACACCCTTTACCTATCTATAATATTACTGCATAACCCTTTGCCTATCTATAATATTACTGCATAACCCTTTACCTATCTATAATATTACTGCATAACCCATTACCTATCAATAATACTACTGCACTCTACTACTTTACCACCTCTACCTACCTGAAGTTAGGGGCAGAGGCTATCTTCAGGGCAAAGGCAGCCAGATTGACAACACCATAGGAGACTAAGAAGAACATAGTGACTACAGGGGCTATTGTGTTTAGTTTTCCTAGTAATAAGGTGACCTGTAATAATGTATTCATAGTACACGTATCAATAATGCACATGTGCTGTACATGCACCCTCTGACCAACTCATACAACTGTGTGTTGTACCTGTACAATTATATATGAGAGGAGGACAGCAGGAATTGGATTCTGGCTCTTGCAGAAAGTCCAGGTAAAGGGATGGAGTACACCACCTGCATGATAAGTATACTTAATGCAGAGATCTACCCAAAGGAAATAAAATATTGGCCCATTGACCTAGTAAGTTAGTACTCCAATCAATACCACAGTAACATAATGTGTCATGGTAAAGACACATGGAAAGAGTATACTATATTCCTGTAAAGAGCCTTACTGAAGAGTCTGTCCTTAGCAATGGCCTGTAAAACCCTGGAAGCCCCAATGAGGTTAGAGAGAGCAGCAGACAATGTAGCAGCAAATACTCCCAGTGTGATCAATGGTGGAAATACACTGATATACTGCATAATAATATATTACAGTAAACAACATGGTCAACACATGTGTACAGTACACAACATGTCACTACATGCAGGTAAGAGATGACTTTTTGATTATCTTTTAAAGGCTTCTATAGAGTACAGACTATAACCCACAGTAGTATCATTCATCAGATGACTCACCTGGAGGTAGTTGTAGTTGTGGAGGAGGAGATCCCTACTACATGTGAAGGCAGAGAAAACAACTAAATGAGAGGGAAGAGATACAGCACATGTAAGCACATGTATGAACATGTAAGCACATGCCATGAGTAGAGTTCTACTTCAAGTGTTGGTCAATGTTAAAACGGTAACTCACAGAGGATGATATAAACAATGAAGGTGATGCCACAGGCCAACAGTGTCCCCTGAGGTATTGCCACACTGGGGTTCTTCAGGTCACCTGAAATGTTAGCTCCAGCTGTGTACAACAAGAAATTAATTAATTTATTATCATCAACCTCTAACTAACCCATAATGCCAGTGCAGCCATTGAACATGATGGCAAAGACCTTCTGGAAATTCATAACCTTGCCATCTTGTGAGTAATCCTCAATGTATCTGGTCTATAGATAAAACAGCATTCACTTGGTGTGTTACACTATTCATTACTAAAGACATCATCACATACACATCCATCAGCTTATAAAATTAATATCATTCATACCAAATAGTAGTATAAATCTCTCCCTCAAACAAACCCTTACTGTGACAACAACAGCCATTGGTATGTTTACCACAACAAACATACCCCCAAATTGCTCTTGAAGGTGTCCCAGCTCCAGCTAGTGTAATTCAATATATTTCGGGTCCCATTTTTAGCCACCTACAGAGAGAAAATACCTATCTCTGTGTGGAACATTACACATTCAGACTTTTTACAGAACTCTACGGTGTCTAGCTGTTCCAGGGAGAATGATATAGCTATACACACATACTCACTTGAAACACATCGTTGTCTCTAGGTAGTGGTATGTCATATATCGATCCTTCGTAGCTGAAACTGAACTAGAGGACAATAACAACATATTCAACAGAGTCAGTCCAAAGAGAGATGAGTTATCAATATCAACTTTCAACAAGACACCTGTTATCTCTCTCTCTGCTAGCTACTCACCATCACAGCACATAATGAGATGACAACACAACAAAATATGATGAAGGTTGCCTTGGCAAACATGCCTGCAAGTCATAACAAACAATTAAATGTTAGTAGTCTCAAATACCTAGACATCACTGGATAATCCACTATCCACATACACTGTAACTGGTTCTAGATATCACATACCTGCTCCAATAAGGCAGACTACTAAGCAGAACAGTAAGATTACAGTGGCATAGAGGAAGTTGTACCAGTAACCAGCAGGTAGACCACATTTCTCATCTGTATAGGAAGTAATGTTCTGGCATACAAAAAGACAGCAACAGTATCAGCTTACCATCACATGATAGCAGAGTCCCTCCCTCACCAAAATTGCTTGTTAGTGCCTCCACAAATCCTATACACAACACCCAGTAATACATAACCCTATACACTGAACACCCAGTAATACATAACCCTATACACAGAACACCCAGTAATACATAACCATATACACAACACCCAGTAATACATAACCCTATACACTGAACACCCAGTAATACATAACCCTATACACAGAACACCCAGTAATACATAACCCTATACACAACACCCAGTAATACATAACCCTATACACAGAACACCCAGTAATACATAACCCTATACACAGAACACCCAGTAATACATAACCCTATACACAACACCCAGTAATACATAATCCTATACACAGAATACTCAGTACTATCATGTTACACATGCACAAGAGTTGAAATGTAGGACCTCACAGTTGTTCATAACTTACAGAGTAAGCTGCCTTCCTGGATTAGTACTGACTTCATTGCTACACTATGGGATAGTCTATATGCATGCAGGATTCACTATAAGCTAGAGAAAAGAATTCTGATTAGCTGGCAGACTGGCTTCCTGGATAAATGCCCATTTTAAATACAACCCCCAACTACAAAACTATGAATATAGTTGAACTGGACTGAGTCTGTGCTGACACAACATCATTCAGTTTACTCACAACTTCACCTGCAAATAAATTATGTAAACTTACCAATTATGAAGGATGCTGAGGCAAAAACATTGGCCACAAAGAAGACCACTCCCACTGACCCCCCAAACTCTGGTCCGAGGGCTCTACTAATCATGACTATTATACAGCAGTCAAGGAAAGGTTATTAAAATATAGACCACCTCACAATATAGACCACTTCACACCTATCAAACTCTCTAAGTGGATCCCTATTTATCTCAGGTCACCAGGTCTACTTGTAAAGGACATTCTCTGCCTACCTAGAATGAATGGATGCTTAATAGATAGCCACTCATCCAGGAATGTTTTGCTAAGGCAGTAATGTAATGAATATTAATATTGTAGACACACCAGCTAAATATAGAACAGGGGGAATTCAGGCTTGCCTGCAGGTGGCCGGGTGGTTGGTTATGTAATTATTATACCATATAAAGTGCTTATTCAAACTAAATATAGAAACAGAAAACCACACAGAATTCCAGAAGGACTATATAAAAGCCAGAAAATAATCATTAAATCATGAAGAACTACAATATCTCTCATCTACTATTTCATGGCCAACACTACAAGATCAGCAGCAGAAAAACAAACCAACCTCTCCACAAAGAGAGAAGAAACCAGAAATAAACATAAACTCCAGGCCAATAGGAAACTGGAGAATGAACCATTGGAAGCTGCATTTCAAGCAAGTAACCCTAACTCCACCCACACAAGAGACAAAGAAGCAAGTAGCCCTAACACTGCTGTAATCAAAGATGTTTCAACCCAGACAATAGATAAAGTATTTAGCCAAGAAGCTAAAGACACTGCTACGAGCTCAACTGAGTCAAAATGTCTCACTGGATCTGCCTGCCCTTCAACTGAAAGGAGGTCACTAGGAAGAAAGACTGTCCATGATAGTTCCTCTTCGAGTCCACCATCACCCAATACCAAGAGGAAAAAAATAGCTCAAAAAAGAATTTCAGTGCATAAAAACAGTAGAAATATGGAACCTGAAGACAGTGGAAATATGGAACCTGAAGACAGTGGAAATATGGAACCAAGTCCACATTTTGAATGTCTTCCAAAGCATAAGCAGAGTGCTGCAGATTTAGACATTACGTCTGTTGACAAAACACAAACTTCGACCACCCACCAACTTGGACCTGAACGACCCAGAACTCTAACTCTACCGGTGAACACTCCAGCCAACAGAGATGAAGGGAACACAGCATGTGCTAGAACTCTGCTGGTGAACACTCCAGCCAACAGAGATGAAGGAAACACAGCATGTTCTGGAAGAAGAATCAGCTACTCTTCACCAGAAACAATTCCAGATGGAGAACCTAGCAGGATTGTGCAAATGAAAGGCAGGTTATACTTACCCAACAATGGGCAGTTAGTGATTGCAAATTCATCTCCAACCACTCCAAATAATGGACAGCTAATTCCTACCAACAGACAGTTATCTGCACCAGCTTCCATGGACAACAGCCATAGAGATAATAATCACTGACAGAGATGTTTAATTATACCTACATCAAGTCACAAACACACTACAATAGACTCCACCCCCCTCACTCCCCTCACTCCTAGGAGAGTTGCAATTAGAGCTAGGATACAGTAAACTCCACCTCCCTCCACTGTGGCACTGGTTGCTATTGCAGAGATAGAGAGAACAGTCAGTACCACTACAAAGTAACCGATCAGCAGCATCAGCATGGTCTCCCAGAATCCAGCCTGCAGAAGAACATTGTGTACATAATACTGTGTGTAATAACAGTGGGCATAAGCTCAATAGTCAATGTCTTCCTAAAAATTAAAATCATTTTAGAATAAAAATTAATTGTTCAGGTTTCAGGGTCCCTGGGTTAGTAATCTACTAACAATACTTCACCAGTATTAATGGCTGACCTGACCAAGAACAAAGCCAATCCTAAGGAAAAGAATGACACAGAATATGGAGAGACAGCAAGGGATGGTGACACCAAATATCATACTTAGCTTCTTCTCAGTAGCTGATGAGGAAAAGAGTATATATACATATAATAAATATATTAGCAGAGGATAAATGTTAGGCCTGAACTTTGTTTCACCACATCATGTTATTTACAATGTGCAAACACTACTACCATTATTAATATAATGTAGTTATTCTGAACCTATAAGTCCATAAAGGTGGACAGGACAGTATAAACTGAAGATAATGAAGTGTAGGGAAGAGATCCAACACTTGGAGGCCATACCATAGACACTTAATCACAGCCTTGTTAGTTGTTTTTTCTACTAAATTACTTGATCAGGCTTTATATAAACATCAATATATTATTATCCCATAGACACTGAGATTAAAGTGGCTAGTCTCCCACATGGAAGGGAGAAGGTCCAGACTTTAAAATTGAAAAGCTTGGTACTAGCCTGAGCTGACCAATTAGATAGATTTATAGCTTTAAACTATCACAAGTTATGATGTACAAAAAACTTTCATGCCACAATGATCAGCTAGCTTCAGATATGCAACTTTCAAGCTCTCTCTGATTGGCTGGCTTACTGAGGAGCTGGCAGTGCCAAGCTTTTTAAAACCAGATGGGTAGAGATCTGGGAATGATACTAAAGACCCTTCTCTGCCACCTTGACAGATTTACTCAAACCATAGCAATACCAAGAACCTATAGAGCAAGAGCCTGAACCTTAGCTAAATAGGGCATAATTAGCTAGGTCTGTACCTTGTTTCTTCTCTCTTATCTTTTCTGAGAGCAACGGGACCTTGTCTGTATCGCCTCCTATAGCCGCTCCGTTACCTCTGGTATCTCCGCTGCCGTAAGTGCTATCCATATTCCCGCTTTCAACCAAGGGTGCAGTCACTGAAGGAGATGGAGAGATGGTCGTGCTACGATGGGACAGCGTTAGTTGGTAACAAGACTCACGCAGGGACGGGGAAAATACTTGCACTTTTTCTGTGTCGGCCATAACTAGCTAGATTTCCAGTACTTAGCGAATCCGCACTATTAACGATCCTTTACTCATCGCCACATTAACAGTGTATGTATTTTAATGATTAATGTTCCAGCTAACATGATCATAGTAAGATTGATATTAAATTATTATTCTAAAATTTCATGAACTAATGGCTAAACTGAAGTTAAGGAGGTAACTGAACAATATTTTACAGTCATAGGTTTGAAGTAACTATTCACTGTAGGATGATAAACCAGTTGTTATCTGTACAAAAAAAATTGCAACTTTACAGTAAATTTTTCTTGTCATAAAGGTATCTGGAATAGAATTCTGAATAAAGTCTGCAACAAACTTACCACTTCCATATTTCCAGTTTTGCCTTTACCAGCAAAAGCAAAATCTCTATAATAACATAATGATAATGATGACAACAACAACAACGACAACGACAACAACAACAACACTACATAATATCATATATTCCCGAAGGAGACCTACCCTTGCTGAAATGTGATGGTTCCTGTTTTCTCTTTTGGCAAATGATGCACAACCCTACATACAATATCATTTCTAGCATTACCAGCATAGCTATAGCACAATGATCATGGACTCACGTCCCACTAGAATTGATCTCAACAAGCTGTAGCTTGTTAGAAAATAAGGCCAGCTTTATCACAAACTCTATTACATGATCTGTCTCTAGAATGAGATCACCACGCCCCTCAGGACCATCCTTTGGCAGTTTGATGACAACTATACCATCAGTGAGGTGACTGACTGTGATCCCCCCTATGTCTTCATACTTAAAGTGTTCTTTCAATTTGAAATTACCAGCTTCTAGCAGGTAACCACCCTATATAGATGTCATCAATGCGGTAATGCATCCACAGATGTACATATACCTGTTCTGAGAGAGTTAATACTCTCTTCCTAGCCTTATATCCATGTCTGTCAAACTTGACACAAGACAATGAAAACTGCAATAAATAATTGTATAACGATATTATATATTATATAATATGGTTCTCTACTTCTAACTGTGCACACCTTTTCTTTACCAACATTAGGCACTTTAGTATTGAAGTTTGCTTCCTTCAACTGGATATCACTTCGAGCTGGTTAAGAATGAACAAAATTAGTGTAGGAGCAACCTTTGGTATTAAACTTACAGAGGTGAGAGGTCAAGAATGGATGAGATACACTGGGTGGGTACGCTCCCTTTTTGCCCTTGAACAGTTCACTGGCAGCTAGTTTCAGTGTGTACTGAAATACAAGTCATAAAATATTGAATTTGTATTTCTAATCTACAATACATGAGAGGGTAATGTAAAGGAGCCTAATCTGCTGGTATTATAGTATTCTTACTGCAGACCCTAACCTGTGCCTTGTCTTCAGGTGACAGTTTCTTCATGAACTTTCGCACTAAGTTCATTCGATACATCTCTTTAAGGCCCTGGGATGCTTCCTGGAGAGGCTGAGGAGATACGGGCCAATTCTCATCATATCCCACAAGTTTGCTAGGAAGGTTACGAGATAACTGCATCAGGTAGTTCACCCTCACAAAGTCAAGGAACTAGATTTGCACAAGCATTATTCAAAGGTTATAAGCAAGATAGTAAGAAATTTAACACTAGATTCTTACATAAATATTCTCATCACATTTGGGCTTATTCCTGTTCATGAATCCAATGATAAATTTTCTGACAACAGCTACGGCACCTCTATACTTCTTGACGTAGCGCTGGACCATAAGTCGTTTGTAGTTGGAAGCAAACACATCTGCTGCATGCTTAAGCTCTCGAAACTTTTTTCGCTGAGAATACATCCTCCACAAGGCTATAATCTTGGTCACTAATATATTATGTTTTGTGTGAAAAATCATTCAACTCTAGCAAATAATATTTCAGCACTAAGACTGCATTTATTTCAAGTGTTGAAAATATAACATCAATCTATCTAATTATCCACGAGACAGCAAACTCAATGCTACCTCAAGACTGCCTGAGGCTCTAAAAACTATTATACCTAGAACATGCTTTTTCTGCTGATAAAGATCTTCAGTGTTGAATAGAGTCTCTGGAAACCGGATAAAGATCTTTGTCCTGTGCAAAGAATGACATAGGAATAATGACCATGATATGCCATGGACACATGATCACAAGATACTAGATTTGAACAGGCTTCATTGTCTGCCATGTTAGCAAGGGCTAAGAACCATTAACAAATTGTATGATTTCTGCAAGGTAATCACTCACTTTCCAGTCTTGTATTGTTCTTGGCTATATCCCAAATGTTTACAGAGAGTATTCACTCCATCCCGAGGATTCCCTTCCCACAAGGGCCAAGTGTCTGGACAGAGGCACTTGTAGCGCTGGAGGAAAATCTGGAACTGTCGACGATAGCAGAAACCAGCCCGCCTTACTCGAAGGTTCTCCATTAGACCAAGGTACTTCACCTGGTGGCGGACTATTTTGTTGTCTAGTAACTCTGAAATGTAATTAGAGATGTGCATCACGGACCTTGTAATACCCAGAGATGTGCATCATGGACCTTGTAAAACAATACCCAGAGATGTGCATCATGGACCTAGTATGTATATAAAGCAATACCCAACTAGAGGCACATAACTCTCTGGAGGAAGGAGTGCTCCTGTGTGTCATGACCTCACCTACCACAACAATTTTTATTGTCTGTTTGACTATCTGTCCTTACTTGGCTGTTTGTTCTCGTTAGGCTTGATGCATCTAATATAGGAAGGCTCCTTGGACATGAGGATCTCCATCAGCTCATTCACACTAGTCTTGAATTGGGTACCAGCCTATATAGAATGCATAGACAAATCATTAGCTCTCTATACTTCAGCAGTTAATGTACAATGCTGATTACCACAGTCATTTTTAGGAATTAAATCATGGCATGATGAAACATTGCATGTCATTGGCCACAGTACGCTGATCTATATCCTTACTTACAGTTGGGGGTCTTTTCTGTGAGAGGAGCTCTGACTCTGGAAACATTTCAAGGATTATTGGATCACGTGAGGTGTTAGCTGCCTCCTTCAGACTACGGTATAGCAGGTTGTTATTTTTATCAACAAAGCCTAAAAGAATTATCATTTGAAGAATGTGGTAGCCTCTTGGAATACAAACTGTACCATTGATGCTGTAGGTCACTTCACCAGCATAATGAAGCAGACGAAACTGGTTACGTTCAATGGTTTTGCGTCCTTCATAATCCAGCATCTCGTGTGTGATGAAGTGGTCATGGCTCCCAATGGCTTGTGTGAGCTTTTCAAGGAATGTTGAATCAGTAACCTCACCAGGGCGAAGGCACTCTTCGTCTAGTACAGCTATAATTCCCTTGTGTCTCTCCTCTACCAGATCACAGATGATTTTGTTGTCAAAGTACTGGACTGGCTCCCACTATACACAATATCAGTTTTCCATAGGATGGAGAGTTAGAACAGAAATGCATTCTTTACAGTGAAGTGTAAATGTAGGCTTTCACAAATATCCTGCCCTATCTTTGCCTCTCACTTATTCCTAAGGAACTCAGTCTTATCCTCATCATATCTTTATCCCCCACCTCACACTATGCTCACCTCAATTCCTTCCTTCTTGTACTCCTCCTGCTCTGATCGAAGAGTAAGTTCGATGAAGAGTTGTTGCAATTTCTCATTACAGTAATTAATGCAAAACTGCTCAAAACTGTTGTTGTTAAAGATCTCAAAACCATAAATGTCCAACAATCCCATCACATTTTTTCGATCAGCACTCTGCACATAATCATTCTAGATAAAAACCATTTGGGGACACAACCATTTGGGGACATTATGATGGAATAATTTTGGGTTACTCTCAGCTGTCCTATGTCATGTCCACTGCAGAGAGGGACCCCATACAACTATTTTATGTTGACTGTTGGGAAGTTCCATGAAAGGAATCCAGTTTTCACAAGGAAAGGACAACTAATAAGAATTTCTAACTCTACAATATTGATCTTACATTGCTCTGCAGAGAAGAATTGAGTCTCTGAACCAGCCATGCAAATAGCCTGTCATAAATGGCCTTGGCAAAAGCATCTCGTGCATGTATTGCCTGGTCCCAGCTGAGGGGAGACATCACCTTCTCACGCATGGTCTCGATGGATCGATGAGTCAGTGCAAGGGAAAGGTTCTCTTCAGTAATACGAAGGAGCTTCGATGTATAATAATATGTTCCATTAAGTACACATATATGCTGCCATTATGGTAAATACCTTTGAGATCTTTTTAGTGAGCTGAGGGTCTGCAATTGTGGCATTACCTTCCAATCCTTTTTCGTATTCCATTTGTCCAAGATGTAGCACTGCACCCACTATGTACCATAAACACTGAAAAATGTATTACACACAGATGATGATGTGATGACCTTTACCCAATCCATTTCACATGCAGACTCACAGCTATCTCTCCCTCACTGAAGCCAAGAATTCGAAGACCTTTGTTAACAATCACGAAATCAGCATGATCATCAATAGTCCTCACTTTAGTACTCTCGCCCTATGAATTAATAGTAACCACTAGCTAATGAACAATAACTGCTCGTCCTTGGATACCATCAGTCTCCATGTAAAGGTAGATAGTCCTGAAAAGTTGTATAATGGTCTCTCCGAATAGTAGCAGGTAGTGTTATGTATATACCGATGGACGTATTAGCTACTACATACCTGGTTGAGATAATGATAATCTGTAGGTTTTCCTGTTAGCTCCAACTGAGTGAGGAGCTCTTCATTGTTGCTCTGAAGTAACTGATAAAAGATGTGAAAGTTTCTCTCTCCTGTCGCATGTTGTACCACACGAGATTTTTCCAATAGGTAATTGTTGATGTGACCTCCTATAGGTGCCCCCTAGATATATCATATACTAGAGATTACTAGAATATGCTATTATTAGAAAGTCAGTGCCATAGCATTCCTACTTATATAGGGCTAATACTTTCTCCTATGCACTATGGAAATGTACTTTGAACTTTACATTGTAACAGCTGTCATTAGCTCACCCTGAAGTCAAATTCAATGTCCATGTATTTCCCAAATCTACTAGAGTTGTCATTTCTGTTGGTCCTGGCATTTCCAAAGGCCTCTAGAACAGGATTGGACTGGATCAGCCTGTTTCTAACATGGTCCACCTCACCAATGTGACCACTACACTCGGCCACATACTGTAACATGTACTTGGATGTCTCTGGTGCAGATAAAATAAACAGAATTATTCCACATTCTATAAAATGTCCAATTTTAGTAATAGATCATGCAGTGATATGTCTCTATACGTCATGCATGTGCAGCTGTGTATACATGTCCCTCTAAAGTTCATAAGTGGATCGAGTACAGAGAATAAGGTCATGGCTTACTATATGAACATCAGCACACACAGTCAATACAGTGGGTACTACACATCTCTTCTCAAATGACCTACATGTACGTCACTGGGATAAAGTATCCTACATGTGGGTGTGATGTACAGTTACATGGTGGCTGTCTGGTTTCATGAAGTTGAACCACATCACAATATACAAGCATACAAAACATACTAGACCTGCTAGCTATAAACTCCATGCACCTAAATACACTTATTCTATTGACCAGGAGCCATTTTTAGTCAATCCTATCATTACACTCAATTGTGTCCTACTAAGAGCATTAATAATATAGTTCTGTGTAGTTCCCATGCATATAATGTGTAATCTCTACGTGACAATTATGTGGTTTAATCAAGGAAATAACAAGCAGGGGAGAATAGATTCCTGACCACACCCACTGATCTAATTATCTATGTGTGTGAAATGTGGAAATGACTAGGATTAAGATTGATTTTCCATCTTTAATGGAATAAATGAGTCATTTAGATCTCTAGAGGTACTGTCTGTCTAAGTGAAACTACACTTCAGGGTGTAGACAACTTTTTAGGACTGGGGGGGTAGTTAATAAGGTAAGAGCTGAAATTTGGCTCAAGGGAGAGGGTTTGGGGAGGAGGATATGGCTCCTCCTGCATGAAGTGTAGAAGCAAAAATTTTCTTTAAAATCTAAGAGGTGTAAGAGAGCAAATTAGAGTAATATTCACTAAGCAACCAGATTAATATTTACACAAGGATAGGCTAGGCATTCTGTACTGAAACATCTTCAACATCACTTTCAAGCTAATAAAACTATATTTTAGAATACACTGATCGAAAAACCCTAAGCCCTAGCCTAGCCTTAGTCCCCTCTCCCTGAACCTTGCACTTGCTTTTTTATGTGCCATTTTACTTAATTGGTGTAGAAATAGCTACTTGCTTACACATTAAGAGTAACTTTTCAGTAGACACTTAAATGATTAGCTATGTAGGAGTAACCATTAACATAGTGACCATTAAGGATTATTAACCTATTAGAGTAACTGGGAATTGAATATCATGAATTGAGGTTTCTAGTGTGGCTCCATACAATATTAATGATATTGCCTTAGTACGCATTTTGGCCTCAAGGTTTCCACAGGAATACTATCCATTACCATATAAGGTGAAAACAAGTCACTGCCAGAGTTAATGCCAAACTTGTAGCATCAACCACTCAAAGGCACTAGCCAACAACAGGAGGAGGACATAGGACAGTCTGTAAAGATACACACAGTATGTTTTTCACACTGTACACAATATAATAATTATTCTGTTTCAGAATTAATGTCAATAGTCATAATATTATTTGTCAATCTGCCCCACCATTTATAACTCAATGTCAGGGTGTCCTAACTCTAGTCAGGGGGTCCTAACTCCAGTCAGGCTGTCCTAACTCCAGTCAGGGTGTCCTAACTCCAGTCAGGGTGTCCTAACTCCAGCCAGGAGGTCCTAACTCCAGCCAGGCTGTCCTAACTCTAGTCAGGGAGGACTATAGTGTGAGCCAGGCCTATTCACAACTCTGATACACTAGCATAGTAAACAGTGGTCAACCAGCACATGCTGTTATTAGCCCACACAGCTGTACACTGTTCCAACTCTAAAACGTTACTGGTCTATTAATGAGATTCCAGGAATCTCCTTAGCTCTGTATGTATAGAAAACCTTCTGAACACTTTCCATTACTACCTCTCAAGTCCTCTCAAGTCCCTTCTCAACCATCACAAATTCCTCTTGTTGCATTAGAAACCTGTCAGCTTATTGTATTACTTGAACAGCATTATGCATTACAGTACTAAGTATATTTACATGACCTGCATGCCAAGAACACATTAGAGAAATGGAGTTAGGTCTGTTAGTGAGGTAATAGATTGCCAGGTGGATACTTTTGTGCGAATTATCTAAGTCACTGTTACCCATTCTATTAAACTGACCAGTTTTTCCTGCCCCACTTTCTCCAGATATCAGAACACATTGGTCTCTCCCCTCATACTTCATGGCACGGTATGCTGCATCTGCAACAGCATAGCTAGGAAAAAGAGCAATGATATTAACTGAGACCTGGGGAATATACTATATTTAGAGACACACAAAGAGCCTGGGCTAGGAACACAATAAGTAACAGCAGTTCAAACACTTCATTTAGACTAAAACTCCCATGAGAACTATGTCAATGGAAAATAGGAGAGAACTTGACTCAAAATCAATGTAGAGTGCATTAAATGTTTTCTCGGACATTGAATGCATGTACTATGTCCATTTAAAGGATAAGTATGTGGTCATGTCATGTTCTGGATGGCATCTTAATAAATTCCATAAACAGCCAATTCCCCAAGCACTGATCTCTGAAGTTAATGAACCAGAAACTCAGAATGTAATCCACCTATAAACGTTAAGGACTCCTTTAATCTGACTTCCTGAAACGGGGATAACGTCCCAAGAATCTACCTCTATTCTTCCATTAAGGACACTTGTTATTTAGGGTACAGATAATTGCAAATCTTGTAACAGCAGTTTACTCACATGTGAGGTGGAAGTTCATAGAAGTTGACTCCCCTGTATTCTTCCATGATGTCAGGACCATAGATACCCAGTTGTCTGTAAGGATTTACAGACACTACCACAGAACCAATGTAAGTCTGCATAACAATACACCAGAATGTGGTGAGTCTTACATATACTAAAACAACTGGATAGCAGGAAGGATTCTATTCCAGGAATTATTATATCTAACATATTAAACAACAGGAGGATTTTTAGAACTGTACATGGGATAGCCTTATTAACCAGCCAGCCACTCACTTTAGTGTGGAACCCATCAACACATTAGAGCAAAGAATTCATGATAACAAGTGGAATTTAGCAGTTCTGAGTCATATGACTTTAATTCAGCTGGTAGTACAACAAGTTATTTCACGGATCAGAGGGACACACAACAAGTAGATTAAGTCTAGCCCCATCAATTAACAGTGTCTAGCAACACTACTGTTCACCAATTCAGCCTCCCAACAATTAACCCTTACACTTCCTCCAATCTACTACAGTGTCATTAGCAGTGTTAGTGTGAAATCAATACTAGAAAGCATCTACTAATATATAAACATCAAAGAACAACTGTAAAGTCATAAGTAGTTATACTTGACCTGTATTAAGAACACAATTATTCACCTCAGGATGATTATTTCATAACCTCAGGTTAGTTAATTTAAGAAGGAAGTTATAGAGTACAATACAATACTGCATTTATACAGATGCTCCAGTCAGTGGTGGTCAATAACCCTGTGACCTTAATCTCTACCTCTAACACTATCTGTGTATATACTAGGAGGAATGGAGTAGAACAGCAGTGCAACCTTACCATAAATCTACCCAGGCAAAAGCAATTACCCTAGTTATGGTATAGACAGTGATTATTTAACTACTGGGAGCTGGCTCATAGCTGGAGAGCAGGTTGGAATTTTGGCTGACAGCATAAATTAATGAGCTATTCAATATAATAGCTACAATTATAGTTGTAGCTACAACCAGCTAGCTACTTACATAAATGAGATCCGATTTGAACCTTTTCTGCAGGTTCTCAATGAAAGCATCTTCACTCTTGTAGTCTTCCAGGAGCACAAAGTCTTGCACGCCTATGCGATCGCGGGCGTGCAGGGCACTCTCCACACCTTTCTTAAAAGACTGTCTGTTAGGCATTACTGCAGCTAGAGTAAATTCAATAAACAAACATCACCCGCTATATGCAACAAAATATATACTAGTTAAAAATTAAAGTAGACCACTGACCACGCCTTTCAAGTCGTCCGCTAATGAAAGGGGTGGGGGGGGGGGGGGTCGGCAAGATTTTGAATGGGTAAGGATCGTCGCAAAGGACTAAGCCGTCATGCGCTGTGAGTAAGTTACTCGGACATAATTAGCAAGCTGACCCCCTGAATATGTGGGCTAGTGTTGATGCTACTGGTGTTAGTGCTACTACTCCCTCTCTTTTTAGTCTTAAGTTGTTCCTTGTTTCATCTTCACCTATAGGTTATGATGTGTGGAGGTTGAAGGTCACAGCTCCATATGCCATGGTATTATGAACCCCACCTCTTGTAGAGTAGGTGTAGATGCAACATTTGACTTCTAAGTTTCGTATTATTGTGAGGCAGCTGTCAGTAATATCCAAGTCTAGTCACCTGTGTCCAATTGATGAGGACTTCATGAGTTACAGGAATGAAGGACGAAGAGGGGGTGGAGGCCATAGTCACTATCGAGGTCATGGAGGGCCTAATAGAGGAGGGGGTAGAGGGAGAGGTGGGCGTGGAAGGGGGTTGGGAAAGGGACCACCTCCTGGGCTGTCTGGTCGTGAAATTGGGATGTATTATGCTGCAAGATCAAAAAGGAACAAAGAAGAAAGAGAGAAGAATTCGGTGAGTTGACTATATATATTACTGTGTGTGCACTCACAGTAATAATGCCAATACTAGAGTTTGGGGGGAAAGTTTTACATTATTGCTCAGCATTCACTTCCTTGAAACTATGTGGGAATTTGGCAGTAGTGGTCTCCAAACCTATACATGGCAATGGGTGTATTTTCGAATCTCCATGAGGTTCATCACCTCCTATACCATCCTTGAGAGGAGAGGAAATGCTCCTCAGTTCCACCACACCAATAATGGAACCCTGACATGTAGTGTGTTATACTGATTTCTGCACTGTATAGAGAGCAGTAGTGAATATTGACAGAGATGCTGAGAGAAGTATCAGTGAAATACTTTCCAATGTACGACAACAATCTGTGGCTAGTCAAACTGGAACTTCTGATTGGTCAAGGAAAGAAGAAACTGACCATGCTGATTTTTTAGGTAAAATGGAATACGACAACTTTGCCTCAGGTCCATCGGCTCTCAGTGATGGTAGTCAGGCTCAACCAGGACTACTCAATCAGCAACTTGGAGCTGGTTCTCCAGGATCATCACAGATTGGAGCTGGTTC
Organism: Diacarnus erythraeanus; assembly: GCA_964016965.1. Taxonomy (NCBI): domain Eukaryota; kingdom Metazoa; phylum Porifera; class Demospongiae; order Poecilosclerida; family Podospongiidae; genus Diacarnus; species Diacarnus erythraeanus. The sequence goes on from OZ024679.1 coordinate 6,366,882, forward strand.
TCTAGGTTTGGCTCATGAGTATAGCAAAACTTTGGAAAGTTGGGAGAGTGATGATTTTGCTGTTGCTACTGTGAAGATGGATGATGAAGGAAATGATTTCACATCTAGGAGCAGTTATCCTGGAAAGGGTGATAGTTTATTGAGAGACAAAGACCAGCAGCTGATGGATGAACTTCTAGAAGCACGAAAGAGCAATGACAAATACAAGAAGATGCTGGTAAGACTTTATCTCAATATTCTACACATAATAATATATTATGTATGTATTAGCCTCAAAAGTGGGCCTCTTGGCAGGAAGAGAAAAGAGAGCCTAATGCACACTCTACTTGAATAATTTTTTGGTGGTGTGGTGACATGCAGTTAGCTACTGCAGACTCCTTCCCAACTTTTCTGGGGGTTTTACACAAACAGTTTGTACCAGGCTCTCTTGTCCCTTCCTGCCAGAGGAGACCTGGGGGTTTTAGGTTAGTATGGTATATATGCTGTGAACAGGAGTTCCGTCAAAGACTGCCATCATGGAAGGCTCAAGATGAGCTACTTCAAATGATCAAGAGTTCTCAGGTAACTGTCATCAGTGGAGAGACAGGATGTGGGAAAACCACTCAGGTGAGGGAAAGATTGTTACTGTCTGTGTTGTGTGACTGTATGTTATGTGACTGTTATTGTGTGCAGGTTCCACAGTTCATTCTCGATGATGCTATTATGAGTGGGTGGGGTTCAAGGTGTCACGTGATATGCACACAGCCTCGTAGAATATCGGCTCTTTCAGGTTACTTTAAACATTATTCCTATCTGTGTAGAAGTTTACTACATTCATGTATAGCCTGTCCAATTTTGTGACACTTAGCTATAACCCTCATTATTGCATGGATATGCAGTTGCCCAGCGAGTGGCAGCAGAGAGAGGAGAATCACTTGGCCATTCAGCTGGTTTCCAGATCCGACTGGAGAACACTCTTCCTCGTACCAGTGGTTCTATTCTCTACTGTACCACTGGTATCCTTCTTAGGAGACTCATTGGAGACCCGTATGTACCGATCAGTTCTTACCTGTGTTACCAGACTCTACCATTCCTTTTGGGTTATGTGTAATGAGGTTCTATCTAGTTTGAGGGGGAGGGGAGCTATCTCTATGGCTCTAGGGGAGTCTGGGGGCATGCCCTTACCCCCAGAAATTTTTCTTGCTCTGAGATTGTTTCTGTTACATTGCCCATCATACTGACATACTGATTCATATAATGTTGATTACATAGTTCGTCTTTCACAGTATTTGGGGGGGGGGGGGGGGGGTGAAGCTTGAGTGTTTGGGGGAGAAACTTTCCCCTTTATCCCCCCAATAGATAGAACCCGGTAATAACAGAATACCCTATGGAAAGGGAGGTGTGCACTCTTCTTCCTAAACTGTTCCCTCTTTTTGGGTGGCTATAACATAGTCTACATGAAAGGAAGCACAGGGTATCATCTCATTGGATACATGCGGACACAGTGGCTATCTTTAGTTGTTCCTAATCTTACATGGCCATTAATTCATTGTACAGCAACCTTTCTGAAGTATCGCATGTAATCATGGATGAAGTTCATGAGAGAAGCATTTCTTCTGACTTCCTTGCCATCATCATGAAAGACTTGCTAGTGAAGAGGTCAGAGAAATGTAGTTTAGAAGTTTTCTCTCTCTATTGATGAATCTTTCAGACCTGATATAAAGCTGATCCTGATGAGTGCTACACTTAATGCAGAAATGTTTTCGCAGTATTTCAGTGAGTCAATGTCACCTATAGTCTTTTACCTGTCCACCATGCCCTATAACTGTCCACCATGCCCTATAACTGTCCACCATGCCTCCAATGGATGTGTAGTTCTATACCAACCCACCATGTCATATTATTATTGTAACCTTTTTCTCCAGATCAAGCTCCCATGTTCAAGATTGATAATGTGGTTTTCCCTGTGGCAGAATACTTTTTGGAAGACATTCTGAAAATAACCAAGTATGATGATTCTACTAGATTATGTTGGTAAAGGGTCATCATTTAAAAATTTTCAGTTATTGCCCTCAATCTGTCAAACAGTCAAGACCACGTCCTCATTGGACACGTTATGGTGAAGGCCGTAAGGAACATGAGAAAGAAATGGAAGAGCAGAGAGAAAGAGTTGAATACATCAACTCTCTTGAAGCCAAAAGAATTTATCCATCTAGTGTCATTGATACACTGAAAGTGTTTGATGAGAAAGATATTGACCTAAACTTAGTATTTACCCTGGTGAGATATATCTGTACATCCCAAGGTGAAGGAGCCATCTTGATTTTTCTTCCTGGTTGGGATACCATTACTAAGTTAAATGACATGTTACTGGCTAATCCTGTCTTCAGAGGGTCAAACTACTTGATCATTCCCCTTCATTCCATGATGCCCACTGCATTCCAACAGAAGGTATTCATTCGCTAATTCTTGCATGTAATAGGAGATTTTGCTCTGAATGTGTAGCTAGCTAGTTGTTCCCTAAACTAGTATCAAGAGTTTAACTGTGTGCAGGTTTTTGACAGACCACCTCAAGGTGTAAGGAAAATAGTGATAGCAACTAATATTGCTGAAACAAGCATTACCATTGATGATGTGGTCTATGTAATTGATTGTGGGAAGGTCAAGGAAACAGTAAGTCCTGAAGTGTGTGTGTAAAGAGTAATGGTACCCAAGAAGTTTCTCTTGAGAAATTTTTTTTTGTCGCATATTAATTTCAATGCCAGTCCACACCTGTTGATTTAATCCTACATAATTCACTTTCTATTATAGACTTATGATGCTACTCACCAATTGGCTTGTCTGGATGCAGTGTGGGTCAGCAAGGCTGCTGCCAGACAAAGAAGAGGGAGAGCTGGAAGGTACATACTCTGAAATATTTCTAATGGTTGTGGGCCATGTGTTAGAGTTTCATACAGGATTTTAGATTGGGAAGGGAGGAACTGTAGTGGTGTGTGACCCCATATTTCCCTTTGTTGATGTAAATTGCAATAATATTAGATCACTAGCTTGAGGAGTATTTATATTGTAGTAGTGAGATTACTACACCAGTGGGGGGGGACTGATCATTTCAATCTGACTACAAGGTGCTCGATTGAGCTAGGCACTCAATACTGGTGATCTAATAGTCTTAGAAAGTGGAAGATGCAGCCATAGGAAGTGTGTCCACCTCACCATTATCACTAGTCCCTATTGGAGAATAGGATCTGTATATACTGTTCTATACACTCAGGGTCCAACCAGGGCAGTGTTTTCACATGTTTTCCAAGTTCCATCATGACAAGATGGCTGAGTTTCAACAGCCAGAAATGCTGAGGACACCTCTGGAGGAGTTATTATTGCAGATCAAGATTCTTAAACTGGGAATGGCCTTCCCTTTTCTTCAGAAGGCTATGGAACCACCTAAGGAGGAGTCTGTCATTAATGCTATTCAGTGCTTGAGAGATTTGGTAAGCACCCCACCTGGAATTCACCTGGGATATGCTCACTCCCCCTAGAAGATTAATTCCACCCCTACTTATACATATGGACTGTGGTAACAACTACTGGACTGTCTTACTAGGGCAATTCTGTATAGTTGTAGTAGAGTTGATTTCTCCTCTCCCCATTTTTGTTGTACTTGTAAGATTGGTGCAGTATAGGTAACATCTGAGTGATCAGATGAGGATATTAGTGGAAAGATGTATTTGGGTCTATCCTTGGTGTGGTGTTGAATGTAGAATGCCTTAACTGTGGATGAAGAGCTGACTCCTCTTGGACACCATCTTGCTAATCTTCCAGTAAACCCTAGGATAGGGAAAATTATACTATTTGGTGCTGTCTTCTCATGTTTGGATCCAGTTCTAACCATAGCCAGTGCTCTAGGCTTCAAGGAGCCATTTGTCATTCCACTGGTAAGTTTAATATAACATAATATTCTAATGAGCCAGCCTTTTTAGATAACAATAAACTCCTAATGATGTTAAAGGTCTTATTGGTGTGCTGTAGTGGTTAATGAGCCTAGTTATTGTACTTTATACTGTTAACTATATATAGTAACTGGGCAAAGTTCTTAGAATGGCCATGTTATGGGAGAGGGGAGATGGCATAACTTTCATTTTGTAGCATAAACAAGAAGAAGCTGATGCTATTAAGAAAAAGTTAGCTGGAGATTCAAGAAGTGATCACATTGCTCTGTTGAGAGCATTCCAGGTAAAATAATGTTATACCTGGATCGGTTATGTGGGTAAGATAATGTGTAGATATTCTGAAATACAAATTAAGCTGCCACTTTTCATGTCTCAAGACTAGGAAATCTGCTCCACACCTTCCAGTACAGCCCTATAACAGATAGACATTCTCAGTTCCTTTACCACTCACTGGGTGACAGCCATTGATTTCAACCCAAGTAGAGCATGATTGGTATGAAAGCCACACCCCCAGTGTAGAATTCATGATTATACTTGTGAACTCTGACCTGATATTTCACTATACTATAGGTAAAATTCTGGAGTTAAAAAGCACTTATTTAATTTAACTGTACTGTTAGGTCAAAGGTCACGTAATCACCTAGAGTTCTGGGTTTTAATGTTGAGTGTAGATGAATAATGATTGGTAAGCATTTGAACTCATTAAAATACCACTACTGGCATGACTACTGGCTAAAGGGATCAGCTTCATAAATATTTTTGTATTACATGTATTCATTTTGTATATTCTTTTCAGGGGTGGGAGGAGGCTAGGCATTCTGGAAGTGCTCGCCAGTATTGCTGGAATAATTTTTTGGCTAACAATACCTTGGAGGTAAATTTGCTTTAGTTGATTGCTAGCTGTTAGTGGCCTAGGTGGGTGTGGCAAGCTCTATTACAGCAGCTGGCTGGAAGAAAATCACTAGGCTGTCTTCTAAATGACTTGATCTTGGTTAGTCCTGCTGTTCTATTCTCTCTGCCGGAGATGCTTCTTCTTAGGGTGTAAAAGTTGGCTGGAACTAGAGCTACTGTTGTTTCACCTCTGTGGGGGGCTACTTTTTGTGAGGGTGTCTCTGTTAATTAGTTCTACATTTTTTTGCTGCTGATGCTACATTGCGTCAGCTGTTGGTGTGAAATACTCTCTGGACACACCTCTTTTATGGACTATATTACAGTAAACTGTCGGATTATATTATTGTAAACAGGTGCTGTTAAAAAATTGAAGCTTACAACTGATTAATGTTCAAAGAAAGTGTTATGCTTTGAATCTGGGAGGTTCTCTGTCACCTTCCCTTTAGTTGTACTAGATTGCTACTATATAAGGCAGGGAATAGCCTGCCATAGTATGAGCTAGTTAATTCCACTGAGTAGTGACTGTATTTATTCTATCTATGGCTCAATCTATGCCTGAAAGTAGGAGTAAAACTTTCAAGGTGTTGACTTTCTATGACTCCAACACAGCCAGCAAAGTAGACCAGCATTTTACAAGAGCTCTCTCTGGCAAGCCATCCTCACTCAGCAATACTGCAAGCCTAACTAACTCTCTCAGAAATCTTCCAAGTAACAGCATACCTCAGTCTCCATCATGGTACCCTCAGAACATGTCTCCATTGAAAATTATTCCTCCACCTCCTCCCTATCTTCCTCCACCTCCTCCTTATCTTCCTCCACCTCCCTATCTTTCTCATCCTCCTCTCTACATGATGCCTGCTCCACCCACTAGTTGCATGGTAGCACCAGCACCACCTTCACCCTCCTTCCATCCACCCTGCCAGCAGGGATGGTATCATACTTTACTGAAACCTGAGTATCTTGAATTTTTGATCCAACCAGAAGTGGATTCTTTTAAAGATATTCCCAGGCTTCCTGGAGAACGTGCAGAGCGGGATGTTTCTGTTTTGGAATGGTACGATGTTGAGGAATGGACATGGGTGTATATACCTGAGCTTAATGCAGATCCGGCTAGACCTTCTCCAAACACGTCTTCTCCAATTGCTAGGCCTTCTCCAATTGATGACCTTCACCTGACTGACCAAGAGCTTGATGGTATCTTAGAACTTAAAGGAGAGATCTGATTCATCAGTAACTGGACACTATTCACATTGCTATGGCTATTTTTTGTTTTGTTTGGCCTTGAGTTTGTGTACCATTTGTTACCTATTATAGTTGTGGCCCAGCTTTTAAGTTGCTGGAGCTATAACTCTGCTGTAAAGTTGTGTAAATTGCCTAATTTTGTTGAGTTGAATGTTTAACCTTTGCCTTCAGTTTATGGGACGAGACCATAGAGATTCAGAGCTTACGTTTTTTCTAGCCTGGTTGATGGTCGCACCTAGTTGCCTTGGTATTTGACTAGCATTTGCAACTCCATGTGTCTAATCATTTAGAAATGTAAATTTTCCTTTAGAGTCATGTCTGCTCTATATAAGATGACACAATTATTATACATAATATTGATTTGCAGCTCCTTAAAAGCATGAAAACTCAGTTTGCTGGACTTCTCTATGACACTGGATTTATTCCTTCCTCCAACCCTAAAGATGAACTAGTCAATGTCAATTCTTCTAACATGAAACTGGTTAAGGCAGTCCTCTGTGCTGGGCTTTATCCAAATGTGGTCAAGATTGCTCAAAATAGGCCTGGAAGGTATTGAATATTACAAAAACTCTTTATTCTACTAGTTCTTCTCTAGTTAAGCTCCTATAGGAACTATAATTACATCTCATAGACTTAATTCAGTTGCATAATCACATTCTCTTTAATAGCCACCCTAAACTGTTGACAAAGGATGGAAAAGTCAAATTCCATCCAAAATCTGTGAACTGTGATGAAACTTGGTTTGATAGCAAGTACATGATCTATCATACCAAAGTAAAAAGCACTGCAGTATTCATCCATGATTCCTCTCTCATCCATCCTTTCCCTCTACTCTTCTTTGGAGGAGATATATCAGTGCAAAGAGATCATGATCAGGACACAATTGCTGTTGATGGCTGGATAATATTCCAGGCCTCACAGCATATAGCAGAGCTGGTGAAGGTAAGGTGGAAATAATTGTTAGCAAGTTCAGCCCCACATTTTGCACACTGCTTCAACCTTTGATCTTGTTTGGGTGGGGATAATGTGATACATTATGGCCCTTGCTAGATTTCTCCTCTCTTACCTGTTGCCCATCTTGTCTCTTGGTTCCTTCCTATTGTGAGTAGACTGCCTTTTATATTTCTCACTAGGATATATCACTCTTCCTGGGGGCACTCAGTTGTCCCATCAAGTGTTATAAAACCTTATATTACAGGAGATGAGGAAACAGCTAGACTCGGTTCTGCAGCAAAAGATTGCCAGGCCAAGAATGAAAATGTATGAACCACATGATTATAGTCCCTCACCTTCTTCTCAGCTCATACAGGCTATCATTGACCTCATAACAAGAGAAGATTATACTGACCAGGTTATAATGCTAATTGCTATAAATAAATTATCCAGGTGGCCAGGCTGCTCAGTCATATTATTACAGTATGTATGTACAGGCTGTGGATACCACACCTACATAACCCATTTAGTTATGCTGCATAATTATGTGCTAGTTTACCATCAGCATATTTGTTGGGTTTCATACACACAGGCTGCAAGACTAACATCTGGAAAACACCTCTATGTCAGAGGAAGGAGGTGACCAAACAACTGAATTTTGATTTATAATACTGCCACGTAAATTATCCTCCAACATATATATTCAGAGGAGGATTGGAGATAGTTTCTCAATTACAAAATGACCTCTGAGTTAATAATGTTCATTTCACAGTATGTCACACTAGAATAATGTTAGGTTCTATCTTACAAAGTGTATCTGGCAAATTTTGCTCTAAAGATTCTAACCAATCTCTTATCCTTGATTTCTTTTCATGGATTACATCTTTGACCACTCTCAGTTCACAAGTAATTGCCTCTAAGTGGTGATGTAAACCCTCTACAAGCCTGGCTTCTGCTTCTTGCTGTAGCTGGACAGATGTAAAGAAGGTTCTTTTACATGGAACAGATCCTACATGTGTATATGTAGTACTCTCAATAGGATACAATTGCTCTAGCATTGAAGTAGCATGTAAAGTGTGGTTGTATGAAGGCAAAAAAAGGGGGTATTCAAACTGCAGCTGCTCTCGAATGCAGTGTTCCTCTCTATTGGTGTCTTTGTGAGGAAGAATTCTTGACTTATGTTTCCATACACAATCCAGTCTGTCCAAGTGTGGTCTATTTTTTTCAATTAATCCTTCAAATTCATCTTTTAGTTTACCCATCATAGAAGCCAAACCTTTAACATCTTCCAGTTGGGCCTTAGGTTTTCCTATTTCTTGTTTTGATTTCTCCTGCTCTTCATCTATTAAGTCAACAACACTTTCCATCCACTGCCAGAAAAGAGACTCGCAGTCCTCCCACAGAACTAATTTCTGTAAAACTTTGACACAGGTTGTTAGTTTGCTAAGATATACCTTCATCTGATTAGGGAAACGAAGAAGAAATGTTTCATGTACAGAAAGGTGCCCTCTTTTTCCTTCTTTTTTTCTGGGGAGAGAATTGTTGGAGGTAAACTTATGTATCTTATCAGCTAGTGTCTGATAAGCCAAACACGACCTCTGTAATGATTTCCATTTGCAATTTAAACAACCTCTGAGCCATATTAGTTTGTGGACTGTTTCTGTATGACAATTAACATCTGACTGGGGGGCTAGGGCACTATTAATTTTATCCATCACATCATCAACCTCTGAGCTGATTCTTCTGTTTTCTTCAATCACTTGCTCTAAAAGATGTTTGGCTGTGGGTTTTAGTGGTATGTTGATGTTTCTAGCAACCATTAAGAAATGCTCGGCAAGTTTAGAAAAGAATCTTGTCCTACTTAGTACCCATGCAAAGGCTAGTAACAGTTCACGAGAGCCAATACAATCGACATCAACAAAGAAGTTCATTCTCTCATAACCCAAATCAAACAAGTATTGTCGCAACATAGCCTGTGCCAATGGAAAGTTCATCTCTGTGATTGAGTGAAACATGATTGTGTTGAGAGTACCCACACATGTGTCACCTTCTAAGAACCGAATAGCTTGCATGATGTGAAATGTTAGTTTCCAAAAATCCTTCACAGCATCTTCTTGGTTGAATTTTGCTCGCCTAAAGCATTCTGATGGAACTCTATGTAGTCCACACTCTGAAAGTATAGACAATAAGAGGTGTATAGCATCACGGATGCTATGCTGCTGCTTAATATAATGTCTCTCATTTGCCTTCTTCAAGGAAGCCATGAACCTTGACCTTCAATAAGGTCACGTGACTTTTAATACTCTAGCTAGCTGCGCGCGCGTTCTCTGCGGCAGCTCAAAAATCGAGCAGCTAGCTATAATATAATTAACTACGTCTAGAAATTTGCTCTATTGAAAAATGTCTTTCGCTGTAAGTCCTCCTCGGGACGAAAATCTTACCATCGAAGAAATAGATGCACTCACTGGTTCAGAGAAGTTCAGAGCTCTGCAGAAGAGACTAAGCAATTCCGATATTATGTACGGCTGTAGCAGCAGCTCACCTTCTGAGACATTTCGAGCCCCACCCCCCAAACGCTCACATCTCAATGAAGAGGAGGCAGTAGTGAGGAAGCTAACTCACTACACAAAGGATAGACCACGCCGTAAAGTGAGGCTACCTTCCAGAGAATCGCGTAGGGAAAGCATAGAGCATAAAGAGCCCTTGACTAGGGACTCCCTTGAGGAAGTTGAAGAAGTGACAGACATTCTTCCACCACCTCCTCCAGAATCAGCACCTCCAGAGCTACTTTTAGCTCAACTACCAACCCCTAGTAAGTGGTCTAATTATAATCTCATAGAGTTAACTTTTTCTGCATGCAGATATATAGCCATCTTAGCTATAGACCCCTTGCCTCAGTGGGTGCGGCAATGAATGTCGCATGCATGAAAATAGACTAGTAGGAATTAGCTACCTGACCCATATATTATAGCAGAAAACCAGTACTTGGATGATGGTAGCAGATGACCTAGCTTAGACTTTGGTGATCTTTACACTTAGCTACCTGATAGACTCTATATGGAAGTTAAAACTAAATCATCGGAAGCCTATAACTATTTCTTTAATGGATATGTCAGGACAGTATTGTAGATAAAATTTTATTACTGTAAATTTAATAATTGTAAAATTCATATAGCTAAAGTTGTGATAAAGCAGCTAAAGCTTCATAGGATGGAAGTCCTGTGTAAAATCAGGTCTTGTCACAGCTACCATCCAGCATGGCTGCAGGCCTCTTATTTTTCCTCAGCCAATCAAGTTGATACTGCACAACCACTTCCTTAGATTCATCAAGGGAATGAAGAGTTTCTTCAAGGGTCTGAACTGTTTCTCTAAGCATCTCTACCAAAGTATATCACTTGGGTAGTCAGCTAGTAGCTACTGCTTTGTCCTCTGAGCAATAGAATTAGCAACTGGATATTCAGTGTGACCAATGTTTGCTTCAACTTGATCACTCGGTTCTTGTCTTCTCATTAACCTTTCATATCTTCCCAGTCTTTGATCACTACTAGCCTGTGGTACTCTTTATGAATGCAAATATAACATGAAGGCTTCCCTGCATATAATTATATAGCGACTGTAGCTAAAACACTAATAATGTACTTAGATACAAACCAACAGCTAGTTAGATAGATAGCTAGCTACATTGAACAAACCTAAAATGAAATTACTGCACTACAAACTCTGTGGTGAAAAGTTAGGCTGCCATCCCACCCGTTAAATAGCATCAACCTAGGCCTTTTTTCTGTCAGGATCAATAAAATCTTCACTCCTTTCACTTTGCTGCAAAGCTCAGCGTAGCCAATAGCATAGTAACTTGATGGCATTATCAGATCTCCATAAAGACCAAGCTTCTTTATGCCCTACACGAAATAAATCACGTGATCATTGGTTAGCCACACCCTCTAAAGGCAAGTTTCCTATGTTGCTAAGTCGATTAACATATATGTCTCCATAGTACAGATAATGGAACTATAATGTATGAGGCCTAACTTTATTCTTATTATAGCTAATAGTCCAACATTGCAAAGAAGTAGTGCTACCAAGATTTTAGTGGAAAAATCACTATCACCATCTCCCTCTACTATTAGTAACGAATCGATACGATCACGTGCATCTACTCCATCAACATTCAGCCATCCAAGTACTATAGGATCAAGTGACAGTGATTCTAGCAAGGCTATTGTTATTGGTTCATTTAAGAAACGGCTTAAGAGGATCAGAGAGGATCGCACCTCCAAAAGCAATTCTAGAATATTTCCTGCACCTAAGGCAGATAGCTTATCTCCAAAATCCATAAATCTGCCAGAACCAAAACCTTCAAGTCAAGCTAATTCAGTAGAAGTGTCTCCTACATCTAAGACAGATGACAACAAATCAAGTCCAACTGAAACAAAAATTCTAACCACCTTTTCTCTTGATAGGTCAGTGGAGAAACATCCACAGTCAACATCACCCTCCTATGCTTTCAAAAGGGAAAACAAGTCAAAGCCACCTCTTGTGCAAAGTAGTCCTCCTTGGAAAGGAAAAACAGACAATAATTTTAGTACTACTGATGCCAAAAAGATATCTCTATGTGATCAGCCACTTCAAGATGAAGTATCAATATTACTAGCCTCCGTTTCATCCAATGAAATCAAGAACCAGACTTGTGATCCATTGTCAGCTGCAGGAGCTGAAGATCCATCTGATGATGAATTGCCACCCATTCCACCACCACCAATTCCTGATTTACCACCACCTGACCTACCACCACTTCCCAGTGGAGAGATGGAACAAGATATTGCCACTATTGTCATGGAATCTTCTAAAATGAGTGCTCAGGTTGGACCCTCTTCTTCCATGCTGTCAAGACAGTGGAAGGAAGCTTGGAAACAGAAGAGTGATGTTCTTGAAGGAACTATGAGTGAACACCTTCCTCTCTTCATTCAACTCAAATCCACTGATGACAAAGAAAAGGCAGAGCCTATGGGCAATAATGTGCATGGCTCCATGGGTTCATCATCTGAATCTATTCCTGACTTACCCCCACCCACAGTTCCTGAAACTCCTCCTCCAATGCTGATAGAGGATCATGATGAACCAGCAGAGACAGAAGTTATGTGTGAAAAGCAATCTCTATCACCTGTTAGATCCGAAGCTAAATCACCATCTTTGGACTCAACTATAAAATACTCTCCAATACCCCCTGAATTTTTTCTTCATTCAACAGTTTCTGAGATCCCTGTAAAGCCAACCACTCAGTCACACAGTTTTCATTCTAACTCTAGCATACCCAGTGCTGTAAATTCGCCTTTAGCTGAAGATGATTTAAAATCTACTAGTGCACCAAACTTTGAACAGTCAATATACAGCTTGTCTGGAGAACACCTGTTGTCTGGTCAATTCAATAGTGATAACAGAGGAATTAAATTCCAAACAGGAAAGCTATCTTACCCGGCAAGTTATCATCAGAACCCTCCCTTGTCTGTAGAAAGCCAGAGCTCCATAAAAGTTATATCTGATGGATCTCTTCCGGTCAGTCCAGACCTAAAATTTACTCGAGTTTCTAAGCAAACTTGGAAAGGCTCTAGGAAAATGAATGATAATCTTTCTTCATCAGCAAGTACTGGAAATGTGGTAGGTGACAGTGGCAGCACTCCTGGTCCTGTAGAACTCAGAACAACAAGCTTACATTCTTTTAGCTCTGATAACTCTTTCTATAATGAAAGGAGTGAATTCTTGCAGAAACACCAGAAAACATCACCACTTACAGCTGCAAGTATTTCTTCCTCTATAGCAAACAACATTGAAGTAAAATCCTCATCTTCCCCAAATAAAGATTTATCAATTTATGAGCAGGAAAAACAAGAATCAATTCCAAAGCAGAACTTATTGGAAGAAGATGCAAGAAATTCACTTGAGAGTTTGTCTCAAGAACAGTCATACAAGATTACAGGTCCATTAAAATGTGGGCAACTAGGTGTTATCCGTAGAGCAGTAGAGAGGGAACGAAGCTCACCAATAGCTTCTTTCATTCTGGATAGTAATCTATTAGATGTAAGTGGTATACAATAAGAACTGGTTCCATTTCTTATGAGTATAGTAACATTGATACGAATGTTATATAGTGTAAGAGATATATAACCGCAGTACCTGAGAACCAAGTCAGTTGTTAGCTGATAATGGTAGTCATTCTGATTTTGTATACATGGTCATATGCTATGCTATTCAGATCCACTTAACTTGTAAAAACCTAATTACTCCATTCATCAAGATGTTCCATAATTGAGTGGACTTGTAAAGTAGTGACCATTGGTAGAACTATTATGTAGTACATGTACATTGTAGTCACGTAATATTGCAAGTAGACAGTATAAAAATTGGCAGGTGTTATTATAATAGTGCAAAATGTAACCACCCACCTTATTATAACTCTTACAGACAGAACCAGAAAAATGGGATCTTGATGAAGTTTGCCAGTGGTTAGACCTTGTTGGATTGGGTTCCTTCAAGAAAATATTCAAAGAAAAGAAGATGAATGGTTATAAGTTGCTTCACATGGATATTAAACTATTTGGTGAGACTTTTTCTGCAACAAGTATATACATAAAGGCCTCCACTCCTTACATCCTAATAAATTTCCCAATTATGTCCTCATTTTAGGAGTTATTATAATATTTTAGTAATACTTGGGACATCAGATTGTAGAATAGAGAGTTCCACTGCAATACTTATTAGATATTAGCCAGAAATACCATAGAGCACTTTATTTTGGAGGACTTCAACTTTCGTGAGTAGGTCATCCTTTCATGAAACAACTTTCACAAGGTTAGAGGCCAGATAAATGGAGAAGCCAGGTAAGTAGTTTCAAGAGCAAAAGTTTGGTGGATCTTTCCTAATTCATGAAAAACTTCTCCAAATAAAGCGCTATATGGTATATAGAAGGCTAATGATATTTATTATTTAAAAGCTTCATTTTTTTCTTCTTCTTTTTTTTTTTTTTTTGCATTAGCTGAGCTTGGAATTGATAGTCATGAAATACGGGAAATTTTTCTTGCCAAAATATATGAACTTAGCAACCCAAGTTCCAGCGTGGGAAAGATGGAGGATGACTTTTTATGTAAGGATGATATATGTATATACAGTTAATCTGAAAGTATAAAGGAATATCTTTGTCACAATTAGTGTAGGGAATCAAGAATTATTTTGTAGGGAGGGGGTGGGCTAAACTTTTATTCTGCTGATAAAAATTTCAGCTTTGATAATTTTTATGTATTTTTTTCAGTGTCAGTTGACACATACGATTCTGAGGACTGGCAGAAATTAAAGGCTGCTGTAAATGTTCTCAAGAATCCTGTTCTGGATGAATCAGTTTTGTTAGAGCCATCTGCTATTGGACAATTCCTCCACACAGATTACGTACAATCACAGTCCACACCAAACATTGCTGATCTGACAGAAGATGTTCTACGGGATGGAAAGGAGTCCCATTTCCAATATGAATCTCCCATCACTATTTGTGACTATGTGCCAGATGCCTCAAAAATCACCTATGAACTAGAAGACTTCAGATGTGATAATAGATGGTCAAATCATGTAAGACGACGTAGTGAAGGAGGTTTAATTCAGAATCAAGAAATTCATGACAAAAATCTAGCTCATGCAAATTATACCAAATCTGGAGGTAGTACAGTTAATGACTGGGTGGCTGGATTACCAGAATATGGAAGGCGAACACGCTCTCATACTGAACCAGTGATGCCTCCTGATTATAATCTAATGGAAAGTCCTTTGAAAGTCAATAGTTCCCAGGCACATAGACTAGATCAACCTAACAGTGATGTCAATGAGAAAGATTCCTTACCACCACAGCTCAACATTGTAGAGCAAAATCCACCAAAACATACTCCAACAAAGAGATCATCATCAGTTTCATCTACTTCAGATGGAAGGTCTTTCTCCTCTACCAAATCTCCTACAGTTCCTCCAACCACTACCAATAACAAACTTATTAAGATTTTTATGAACAAAGTTCAGAAAGGTATGTAACAGCAATAATATTAGGTGAGGCAGACATACTGGGATAATGGTAGTTATAGAGAATGAACAGTATGTAGCCATCTTGGTATGTGTGTGGTATCTCCTCTATCCCAGCATATGGACATAGTCACAACACTCCTATATACATGGACACTTAGTTAATGTTTTTCCTATATAGGTGGACAGAAATTTAAAATAACTCTTGGGATTATATACTTTTATCACAATTATTACAGGAAGTCTATACAAGTCATTTTTCGTTAACTCCATGACTACAGCAGAAGATATAGTGACACAGGCACTAATAAAAGCTAACATGGTGGGGAAAGACCCAAGTGATTACAGAATTATGGAAGTATCAAAAACATCAAATGGTCAGCTTACCTGTCAGTTAGTTATAGAGTGTAGGTGGTAGCTCATCAATCAAAGACAGTTGTTATTTTTGTAAATTTAATATCACTTTCATTCACTGTCTCTATTATAGTTACATGCCATTTATATGTCATAGGATCAAGTCGGTTTATGGAGCCTTCAGAGAACATTATGGAGTCATCGAACAGACAACTTTATAACTGCCATTATGAGCTGATACATACAGGAAAACTACCCATCAGACAAACACAATCTACACAGCCAAGGAGAGAGAGAAAAGATAGTGTTAGTAGCAGCTGTGATCAAATGAAGTATGATGAAATCAAATCTCATATACATTTTTTGGAGAGAAAGAATACAGAACTACAGAAGCAAACTGATTCTATGACGCTTCTTACACTGGGCCATGAAGACTTACAGGAGAGAATAACATTTTTCCAAGATGAACTTTCATTCATCACCAGAAAATACCAGAAGGAGCAAGTAGCTCATAAGGAAAGTGTTCAGCACTTACAGCAACAGTTGGACGAAGCTTCTCTTGTTAAGCGAAAGTTGGAAGAACAAATAATACTGCTGTCACAATCATCAAAATCTGAGACATCTAGGGAAAGTAAAAAGATATTGGAGAACATGCAAGCTAAATACAGTAAAGAAGTCAATAACTTGAGCAGTGAAATTATAGTGAAAGAAAAATCACTTCAGGAAATGAAGACAAAGGAAGTAGCTTTGGTGAGAGTTTACTAGGAAAATTATGATTATTTCATGGGTAAATCTAGGACCTTGAAAGGGGTGTGGGCAAAATAAACTTACATTATTATTATAGTAACCAACAAAGTAAGACATGTTAGGAGAGAGAGGGTAATTGACCCCAATGCCCCCCTTCCCCCCCCAGTGTTTTTGCAGTAGTACTCTGTCAGGAGGCTATAGCTATGTGGCTATTCATCTATGAAAACATGCAATGCAAATATTCCTTTCCATCTTGTTAGAATATTGTAATGTCTGTACATATTTTAGGAAGAAGAGGTAAATATGTTACATGAGAAGATCAAGGAACAAGAGAATGGTACTCGACTATTGATTGACAGAAATAAACAAATCCACTCACTAGAGCGTGACCTTGCCATCAAAGAAGATATGATCCATAAGCTCTTAGCAGAAAAAGAACAGGCTAAAACATTAGCTAGTCAGGTAAGCTAATGAATGGGACTTTGATGGCTCATGTTTGGATTCAGCAACCATTTAGACAGGTCACACTGTACAAAGAGCTATATATGTATCATTACTGCAGAGTCTTACTCTAAAGAAGTCACTCCAAACTCTTGAAGTGAATTCCAAGCAGCAACAAGAACTTTCAAATCGTACAGTTAGAGAACTGAAAGAACATCTGAACAGACTAATGATGGAGAGCACACAGAAAGAACAGTTGGTTAATGGCATGAAGAAAGAGAGGGATAGACTAATCAGAGAGAACCAGACAAAAGTAATCCAATTTGACCCTAACTGTTATATAACTACATTGGAGGGACCCAATGGCGTACTAGATTTGAATGTCTACTATTAAACCTGTCAGATAAAAATTAAAAAATTCCTTCTATTTGCCATAGGATGCTCTAGTTACCAGTTTTGAGGCAGACCTGGCCAGCTATGAAGCTGTCCAAAATGCCTCAATGAGTGACAGCTCTCGAATACAGAGCCTTCAAAGATCAATATCTGTTCATGAAGTAGCCATGGCCTCACTAAAAAGGGAATTCAAAATGCAGAATGCTGAACTAGTGGCATCGGAAAAAGAAGTGTCTAAACTAAGGAGAGAGTCAGCTAAGAAGGTTCGATAATTAAAGATGAAGTGTATTGGTACTCGTTGAGATACAAATAGATATTACATAACCAAGAAAACTAATGGTTTGCAGCCCTAATGTGTAATACCTACATCTTTCTTTTTCACATGCACATCACACAGGAAGAACAGCTCTCATTACTCACCTCAACTGATGACACACATTCTCACAAGTAAGCATAATACAGATTCAGTACTCTATTTCCAATTCTATTATTATTATGTAGATCACTGCTGTACAGTGCATTTGCTCACCAGCCACCCCACTCTCTCATTACTGCTCACATACTCCCCCCAGAGAGCGAAGATGATGATGAACTAGAAGGAAGCATAGGGATCAAGATCACTACTTTTCCTGGAGAGATTCAGGGATGTGTTATTATCAAGACTGTTGAACATGTGGAGACAGTGAGGTTGCTGTCTGGAGATAGGTAAGCTTCCAACTGGTGCCAAAACTTGATTTATGCAACCAAGACAGCTAGCTACACATTAGTATGGCCCTTGTAGCTCTGATAATGTTTTACTGTTGCATCAATTCACAGAATTTTAGAAATCAATGATTGTGATGTCACTACTAAGTCTCCACGTGAAATAAGTGAACTACTTCAGTATTACTATCATTCCCCTGGAGGGTTAAAGATTGTAGTAGCAAGACCCCTCTACACGGATAACATGCAAGAAGATGTATCAGCTAATGTAATAGAGCGTTACAAGAAGCTAAATTCTTCTCTGAGCCTTCGTCTTGATTCTCTGAATGCTGAAGTTGAGCACTGGAGACAAGAAAGCAACAGGTAATACTCTCATTGAAGTAGTGATTGTGTTCATGATTTGTACCAGTATAATTTTGAGGACAGTGTTGGCATAACTTTTGGTGACTAGGTAATTAACTACAGGGTGAGTACTTTTCTTTTAAAAGCCTCCTGAACAGACACTTTAGAGAACTATGAAAAAGACTTCCACAATGACAACTATTTTGAGCATAAGAAGACTAGTATTGGAGTATAAGTGGAAAAAGTCAAAGCCCAATGCTTTGTAAATAAAGATGGTTTACTAGCTAGCTACTACTTACATTATGTGTGCAATATCAAGTGTTACTCCTATTGTTTCTTTAAAGGATGAATGCTGAGATTCTGAAATACTCCACTTTACAGAAGGTACAATAAGTTGAGTATGATCCACAATCGTGTATTAAATATATTCTGTAGGACAAAGACACAGAGATCAAGTATCTAAAATCAACAGTCCAAGACCTTAAACAGCAGGTACAATTCCTTAACATGTCTACTAGTGATCTAAGTATTATGCTTTCATGCCTACTTATATGGAAATATAACTGTATATACATGGCATAATGGAACATGCTTAGGCTATATAAATACAACACCATAAAATAATATTCATTTTGAGCGAGTGTGTTAAGTATAGCTATTTTGCAGCTGGAGGAGGGGGATAAGTCAGTAAAGCAACTGAAAGACACACTTGAAGAACTGGAGGGAAGCATAAGTGAACGAGTGGGCTTTCAGCTCTCTGTAGACAGGATGGAGAAGGCACTGAAAGAAAAGGACAAAGATATCACAAAGATAAAAGCTGCTGAAAAATCAAGGGTAAGGATAATATAAAAGAAATACTTTTTGTTGTCTGTTCATACAATGTATACAGATTGCAGAGCTAAAGAAACTGAAGAAGGAGAAAGAAAAGGCAGTGAAGATAGTGAGACAATATGCAGTGAACATGGAGGACTTGAAAGCTGTCTTGCCTCAACATAGAACTAAGTTGGATGACATGTCTAACTGCACTAGATCTCAGATGATAGCCACTGTCCACGCTTTAATAGAAGATCTGGCACACCACAAAGCTTACCTAGACCAGTTGTTAACTGTTATCATTGATCAAAACCCCCAGCTCCTCTCAATGATAGGAGAAGCACAGAAAATGAGGTACATGCATCAAATTAACACATAAGGAAGTACTCTAATATAGCAGACCACTTATATCAACACATAATGTACTCACAAAATAGAACACATTAATAATGGCGTGTTGTCACTGTTGTGTGTATAAGACATGCACAATGGTTATAGAACCTAATCACACCTTGAATCTTTTCACATTTCCTTTATAGGGACAAGATGGATGACAATGATAGTTGGTGCTGAATTCATCACAAGAACAAACAAGCAACTTCCCTTTGTCTTTGTTATTATAGCATTATAAAACTAACAAATAAATAACTGTACTTTACAATATTATTATAGTAGATTTTACTTTTTGACCTTGTTCCTAATAACAGTTGTACCCTTACCTCCCTTATCATTACCACCAGCTTTACCCTTCCTCTTCACTTTTCTATTTCTAGCAGCAGCTGATTCATTAGTTCTTGTTTTCTTTGTTCCTTGAATACTGTCCGACCTTACACTGGCTAATTCAGCTGATGCTAGAGGTAAATCAGATTTTGAGTCCATTTCAGGTAGTCCTGTCATATCAGTGTTGGTCAATTGTATTGTCTCTTCCTCTTCAGAATCAGAATTAGCCTGAGAAAGTGGTACCTTATTTTTTACTTCACATTTTCCCTGTCTGCATGACTGGAGTTCTTTGGGTGATGTTTCTTCTTCTTCTGACCATTCTTCGATTGAGTCCAATACCATCCATGTGCTGTCACCACCTAAACCAATCAGTTCAGCTGTTCCTGGACCCTGCATGTGTGTCATATCTTACCCTAATTAAAAATCCTACAATGTACACTTGTCATAGCTATTTGCAGATAGCATACAGTAGAACTACATGCTGATGTATATATGACAATCCAAGCAGTGATGCTCTCTACAGTGAAGAAACCATGACAAAAAACTCACCAAATAGTTTACTTGGTGATCCTTCGAAGATTCTTCGATTTCCATTTGTTCTCCTTCTACCATTTTATCCTTGAACTCAACATGAGATTCTTCTGGTATCTCCATTTTTTGCTTACTTTGAAAAATGCTCTCAAAACTATGAATTATAAGGTCATATCCCAACTTTATTTTATTACTCAGCCAGCCCTACAGCCAGCCCTACAGCCAGCCCTACAGCCAGCTACTTCAATAATACCATAAGTAATGTATAGTCTTACTCTGATGAATAATCCTCTTTTCCCAAAAGAGCTCCCTTAATCAGTTCTGTGGTCTCCACACATTTAACAGCTGCTATTTGAGTACATCTCATCACCTGAAATAAAAGATGAAATTGGCTATTTGGTTAGCAGTTATGCTCACCTGTTCTGGAAGGATAGACACACCCCCTACTATCTGGAGGACACAAATATCCCTGTGAATATTCATCCCCACCACCAGTTTACCCTCCATCACTAGCTCCTCTTCAAGAGAAGGATCCACTAACATATACTCACTATAAATTATAGAAATACATGTTACCAGGGGCTTCCCCAAAGTTGGGGCTTAATACAAATTGCAAGGCATGGTCTGTGTAGCATAATCTAGGCTACTCTTACCCATCCCAGAAGAAGGCAAACGTGAAGCAGATGGGCATGTGATGGACACTCAAAGCCACAGGGTCTCTTTCAGACACTGGATGCTAAGGGAGACAAGAAATAATAAGTAGAGATGATAGATAGTTAACTCTTACTATGGTGGCTTCTTCTCCAACTACTGTCACATCAGGATGTCTAGACCAGCAATAAATGATATAAGAGCAAGACATTAGAACACATAGCTTTCACCTGAAGTGTTTGAGGGCAGTGATAGCTGCTATGCTTGCACAATCAATGATATTGCCACAGTGATCCAAGACGTGCAGATCTATTCTAATCTCCCAAACCTTTAAACACACGTACACCAAGACTACTAAAATAGTGGTTATACACATGCTGCATACCATTTGCCCTGCTATAATACACAAAGATTCTGTGTCAACTGCTCTGGATTCCTTCTGACATCTTTCCAAGATTCTATTGATCTCAATAGCTGTATTAGTGTGTCTAGAGAAGAGAGGACAGTCATCAATATACCAGCTAGGTAATTCGTTATGAAGTTAAGGAGTTTGTTTCTGCATTTGACCGTGTAATTTTAGTCTTAGCAGATAAAATTTGCATATGTACCTATCAGGAAATGGATCTATGCATAATATGAGGAGGAGGCATATTATGTAAGAGTATCCAATGTGATAGTAAAATGCATATCTATAGCAGCAAGCATGCACAAACATGCACCAATGCATTGGAGCAACTTTGATAGAATGTAACTTACTTTCCCATTTCAAAAGATGGTGAAGCCATAGGAGATAGTTCAACATTAAAGAAGAGGACTCCTTCTGTTGGTCGTTGGGGCTTAGGATGGATCACCTGACATGTTACACATGCTAACACTCTAAAGATAAGAAGATAGAATTTATCCACATATATATTGTCATGTAGTCTGCCTTCTCTCAGGGTATATTCATAGCACTGTATGAAACTTCATAATATACTTACCTAGTTTTTCCTAGAGTAACTTCCACACATCCAGGTTCCTTGCCAAGGGCTATGTTAATATCTCTGTAGTCATAGACTTCCCTTCCATCCACTCTCTGCAATATTAGAACACACTGATGGTTACTTTGCTAACTATGAGTGCAGAGAATACGACAATCTACTGCACTATTTTAACCAAAACTTTGATGCTAGGACTACACCGAAATTAGTACATACTCTGTTGTCCTTAATGGCTTCTAAGATGAAGTTTTTCTCGCAGAGGTTTACTACAGCATCCCTACGGTTCATTTTTTTTTTAAGTCAAAATAGAGCACACTTTAGACACGTGGTTTCAGTATACTCTCTCAGTATTCTTACTGAAAACACGTGTACGTACGTGTGTATGTGCTAGATAAGGTTATGGCTTCGATATATAAACTGCTTGGAGGTTAGAGTCATGATAACACATAAAATATATTCACAGACTTATTCTGCATGCAGGTCGGCTCCAGCTGAAGTGTGGTATTCAGAATTCAATCACTGTTTTGAGGGTATGTCACTAACTGTGGGTTTTTGTTAGTGTTAAATACTGCAGTAGAATTATAGCTAACTACATGTAAGATATGAAATTTGCCTGGGGGACACATTATTTTAATAATGAGTGACCCTTTACCCACTGTCATAGAACTAGCCAAAGATAACTTGTGTTAATTAAAAATAATTAAAAGTCGTCATGGTATTTCCCTGACAATTTGGAATGGATTTACTATTACTA
The DNA here is from genome assembly GCA_964016965.1 of Diacarnus erythraeanus. Taxonomy (NCBI): domain Eukaryota; kingdom Metazoa; phylum Porifera; class Demospongiae; order Poecilosclerida; family Podospongiidae; genus Diacarnus; species Diacarnus erythraeanus. Next base: position 6,389,357 of record OZ024679.1, read on the forward strand.
TAACAACATAAAATGAATGTGTGTCTAAAAGGCTATTTTTTACTAAGGTGATGTTTAGATTACCTTTGTGAATCCAGAATAGATCCCTGTCTTCTGTACGTGTTCTTAGCTGCCCTTTCTTTTCCCAGCGTTTCTATTCCCAAGTTTTTACCAGAGACAAGCCTCATGTTAACATTGGGACGATAGGGCATGTTGACCATGGCAAGACTACACTTACAGCTGCCATCACTAAAGGTTTGAGACTAAAAGAATTGTTGAAGCAGCATAGTGTAGTGTGGGTATAGGGTAGTGTGGGTATAGGGTAGTGTGAGCATAGGGTAGTGTGAGCATAGGGTAGTGTGAGCATAGGGTAGTGTGGGCATAGGGTAGTGTGGGCATAGGGTAGTGTGGGTATAGGGTAGTGTGAGCATAGGGTAGCGTGGGTATAGGGTAGTGGAGCATAGGGTAGTGTGAGCATAGGGTAGTGTGGGTATAGGGTAGTGTGGGTATAGGGTAGCGTGGGTATAGGGTAGTGTGAGCATAGGGTAGTGTGGGTATAGGGTAGCGTGGGTATAGGGTAGCGTGGGTATAGGGTAGTGTGAGCATAGGGTAGTGTGAGCATAGGGTAGTGTGAGCATAGGGTAGTGTGGGTATAGGGTAGTGTGGGTATAGGGTAGTGTGGGTATAGGGTAGTGTGGGTATAGGGTAGTGTGAGCATAGGGTAGTGTGGGTATAGGGTAGCGTGGGTATAGGGTAGTGTGGGTATATGGTCGTGTGAGCATAGGGTAGTGTTTTGGCTATGGAGGCATATTCTGTAACATCCCTACCATTAGTAATAGCATGGCTCTCTTCAGACCTATAGCATGATCCTTGAAAGCTGTAGTATGAAGGTTTCTATCGCCAACTATAAAGCTGAGCTAAAGTTCCTACAGTTGACAATATTGTCTTTAAACTTGATGCATACCATACACTTCATACAAGGAACAAAGTTTTTCACTGATAAGGATTTCAGTATACAGATAATTGTATCTTGTATAAACAAGTAATTACCCATTCATGAAAGTTAATGGCTTCAGCATTAATTATGGTTAATGAACAGTGAACCTGAAATTCACAGTAGACTGGTTTTGACAAGACCAAATGTATTACCCAGACATTTAGATATTTGGACAGGAAATTGTCCATTGACTGAGCAGCCCTTCATGGGTATCAGAAAGTGTGGGTGTGGGTATAGGGTAGCGTGGGTATAGGGTAGCGTGGGTATAGGATAGTGGGTATGGGGTAGTGTGGGTATCAGGTATGGGTAGTGTGGACAAAAATTTTTTGATGAAGCTCCACCCCCAGGTTGCCAATGACTATAGTGTATGTTTCAGTGGGTGTGGTATTTTAATTCAGTCCTGGCAGAAGCAGGGAATACTAAATTCAAGGATTATGAGGACATAGACAATGCTCCTGAGGAGAAGAAAAGAGGAATAACTATAGCTGCTGCTCATGTGGAATATGAGACTACAAACAGACACTATGGTCATATTGACTGCCCAGGACATGCAGACTACATCAAAAATATGATCACAGGTCAGGACTATTAATTAGAATGGAGAAGTGGGAGGATATCCTTGTATGCAATTACACTAAAGGAATAATATGACTGTAAGGAATGTTGATTTCTTTGGTTGTTTTGTAGACTGTGTGTGCTGGTACAGGGACAAAAGGTGGACAGTTGATTGAATTCCATCGAGACATTTTGGGACACAGAATGTCTGTAAACAGGATAACTCCATCCAGCCGAGCAGCACCTGCAAAACAACAAAAACAGACCATGTACACACCTATTTATCATAAACCTATTGCTATTGAGTGCTCAGTAAACTTACTTCTCTGAGAGTGAGACAATATTTGAAGTGTATGGTAGCAATCAACTGTCCAGAGGGTCCCTGGTATCAGCAGTTGTCAGGTATGCTGATGTGAATTGTACTGTGTCACTATGAGAGAAAAAGGTGATGCTAATAGAGGCATTTATTCCCCATGACTCTAGGGTCATGTAATGCAACTCTATCTCTATGAGGACAGGTTGAATTGTAGAAACCCTGTCAGCAAACACTCGATCCTTCTCTTGTTTTTGCATTGTGAATGCACTCAGTATTCTTCAGTTGTTAACAACTAATTCTGCACATTCTTAGCCTTTAGCTATTATAAATTCTCTTATTGGGTTCCCTAGCCCTAGACCTAGTTGTAGCCCTAGCCTAGCCCTAGCTCTAGCTTTTACCATTTCTATATGAGAGTGCTATTGCACTCCTTTTTTGTGTGCATGTCATTCATTGTTTTCTCACTGCTGGAGAATTAATGGTTTACTGAGCACTCTAGAATGATGGGTGTGTACATGGTGTGATTTTTGCAGGGGCTGCTCAGATGGATGGAGCTATTCTGGTAGTGGCCTCAACAGATGGTACCATGCCACAGACAAAGGAACACTTACTCCTTGCCAATCAGGTGCACAAACTTTACCATATTTTGGAATCTTGGATTTCAGACAACATAAAAGCAGCTAGTTAGACACCACCCATACATGAATCATAACCACATATTTTGATGAAGCTTAGAAGTAAGGTGCTTTGTTGGCAACCTCTAGATTAAGGGATTAAGGTAGGGAGGCCATGCAAACAGTCACCAAAGTTGAAGTGCACTGTGTTATGGTGTTGTCATCTGGCTCAGGTTGGTGTGAAGAACATTGTTGTGTATCTGAATAAGGCTGACATGGTCAATGATGAAGAGATGATGGAGCTAGTGGAGTTAGAGATGAGGGAAATCCTAGATCAATACAAGTATGATGGAGAGAACACACCCATTGTGGTTGGCTCTGCTCTGTGTGCATTGGAGGTATGTATAAATCTTCTCTTTCGCTTGTTAAGAAGATCTTCATAACTTGTGAGGTGAAGATATGTGGTGGTTCTAGCTAGGGCAATGTTGAGTGTGTGGGTATGACAATTACATAACAAGCTGAAGTAAGAGTTCTTTCTATTCCTGTGATGTGTTCATATTGGGCACTAGGTCTGTGCTGCTGGGAGCTATGTCTGCTCCTGTTGGGTGCTAGATCTGTGTTCATGTTGTGTAGTGATTAATGATTAACCCTTTACTGCCTTTAGGGGAGGAATCCTGAGCTTGGTACTAACTCAATTCACAAGCTGCTTGAGGCTGTGGATAACTGGATACCAATTCCAGAACGGAACCTGGACAAGCCTCTCCTATTACCTGTGGAAAACACCTATTCAATTGCCGGTCGTGGCACAGTTGTAACAGGACTGGTTGAGAGGGGTGTATTGAAGAAAGGAGAACCAGTTGAATTTGTAGGCTACAAGTCAAGAATCAAATCAACAATTATAGGTGTGGTTTTTTTCTGTGCATCCCTCCACACTATCCCTCTAACCAGGACACCCTCCACATTATCCCTCTAACCAAGGACACCATTTAATGCCTCCACACCATCCCTCTAACCAGGACACCATTTAATGCCTCCACACCATCCCTCTAACCAGGACACCATTTAATACCTCCACATTATCTCTCTAACCAGGACACCATGTAATGCCTCCACACCATCCCTCTAACCAGGACACCATTTAATGCCTCCACACCATCCCTCTAACCAGGACACCATTTAATGCCTCCGCACCATCCCTCTAACCAGGACACCATTTAGTGCCTCCACACCATCCCTCTAACCAGGACACCATTTGATGCCTCCACACCATCCCTCTAACCAGACACCATTTAATGCCTCCACACCATCCCTCTAACCAGGACACCATTTAATGCCTCCACACCATCCCTCTAACCAGGACACCATTTAATACCTCCACACCATCCCTCTAACCAGGACACCATTTAATACCTCCACATTATCTCTCTAACCAGGACACCATGTAATGCCTCCACACCATCCCTCTAACCAGGACACCATTTAATGTCTCCACACCATCCCTCTAACCAGGACACCATTTAATGCCTCCACACCATCCCTCTAACCAGGACACCATTTAGTGCCTCCACACCATCCCTCTAACCAGGACACCATTTGATGCCTCCACACCATCCCTCTAACCAGGACACCATTTGATGCCTCCACACCATTCCTCTAACCAGGACACCATGTAATGCCTCCCTCTAATCAGGACACCATCTAATACCTTCATACTGTCCCTCTAATCAGGACACTATTTAATGGTTCCACTTTACTGTGTGTACAGTAATCCACGGCAAACTTTCCTTGTTTAGGACTGGAAATGTTCCACAAGTCATTGGATGAGGCACATGCAGGTGACCAGTTAGGGGCACTGGTCAGAGGGGTGAAGCGTGATGAGGTGAGGAGAGGGATGGTAATGTGTGCTCCTGGAACTGTCAAAGCTCATGTGAAATTCAAGGCACAAGTTTACATCCTCACAAAGTCTGAAGGAGGCAGACACACACCATTTGTTTCAAACTATCAGCCTACACTCTTCACAAGAACTGCAGATGCTCCTGCAAAAATGCAACTTCCAGATGGTGAGTTATTATGTGGGGGATATCCTATTACTGACATGCATGTGTTGGTTTGTGTAGTAATTGGTGTAATCCTATTCCTGTAGGTGTGGAGATGGTGATGCCAGGAGATGACACACCACTCACAATTACTATAGGCTTTGAGATTCCTTTGGAGGTCAATCAAAGGTTCACCCTCAGAGAGGGTCGTATGACTGTGGGAACAGGTGTCATCACTGAGATCATAGAATAACATTTAATTTTGACACTTGAACCATTCATCATCACACAATAATTTTACATTGATAATATTATAAGATTAGTGTTATTTTTCCTGCACTATTATGCACCACCGCTTGCTGTTCCCGGAAACATCAAAAATTAATTATTGCCAGAAATAGAGCATCACAACTGCAAGTTGCCTATTGTTATGGTGTGCATGGTCCTTGTGTATAATGTGTATGTGGCGGTACGGTAATAGAGTGTACGTGGGCTCTTGGTTGACGACCCTAACCTAGCGCAAAGAACTTACAAGATGACTTCCAGAAGTTTTAGGCTGGAAACAAGGAGCCGAGCCAAAGATGAAATGAAAAGGATCATCCAGACTGTAGAGAAAGTCAGGAAATGGTACCTATGGATAAAATACGATAATTTTGTTGAGTGAGTGTTAATTGGAGTTTATCACCAAGGGAAAGAAGATGGGTTGATCTAGGGCTCTCAAACTCTCTAAGAGTGTATAAGTGGGTCCCAAGTAAGCATATAGTAAAATCTCTAGAATAGTGATATATTGTTGACCAGTTCGTGATGACAAAGCAGACGATGAAATGGACGACAAAGAAAATGAGGCAAGCAAACATACAATGATAGTGTATGGATTTACTACCACCTCCACATTAATAGAACAGGGATAAAATGAGTAAAATGAGCTTTTTGGCATATCTCCTTTTCTCCCTAGCATTCTTCATGACACATAATAACATTGTTATGTAGCCTATTGAATTGACAGAAGGACAGAACCCAGCAACCCAAGATAGAGGTGATGACTCCACTCTACCTGAAATCACTCAAGGTATGATGTACCATTCCCCTCTTTAATCTGGTACATGTCCATTAAAGCTAGAAGAAGTAGTTGTGTCCAGAGTAGAATTACTATTCAGATCTACTGTCTTCCCTCTAGTTACCCAGCCTCCTGTTATTACTCATGTTCCTTTGGAAACACCTCAGCTCTTAACAGATCATGAAGTGTTGCTAATGTCTGATGATGCAGATAAAGTGTCACCAAGTGACAGCAATGTTCCTTCATCTATAAGTGGTGAGATTACTTCAAAAGAATCTGCTGGACAACAACCCCTTGCTGAGGCAACCATTGATGAGATTTCTAAGTCAGAACTTCAAGAAAAATCTCTAGGGACTGTGGAGATACCAATAGGAACTAGTGTTAATTCTAATCCCAGCACTATAGATGGAGGTATTAGTGAACAAGTGCCTGTATCTGCTGTACTCAGTGCAGATGCTGAAAAAGGCAACAAAGACTTACTAATTAAAGATTTGACACAGAGTAGTAACTAGTCCACTGTTTATTTTGATTGCACATTATTTACTAATATGGTGTGTCTACATTAATGTTGCTGTAAATGCCCTAGCCAAGTACAAGAAAGGCATAGTTGTGTCCAATTATCATGGATGAGGGGTTAATTGATATCCTGAGCCATAAGATAGTTATCACTCCTACCTAGCTGTAGGTAAGGTCTACCTATGATCTGGAGATGAAAGAAAAAAAGAAATATTTCATCTACTTCAAAATTCTCCCTTTCTACTCAATCTCATTCATGATCACCTCATGGACAGTAGCTGAGGATCATAGTATTAGCTACATGTACCTTTCTCATAAGATAAATGGAATGTGGATCACATTTCCCAGTTTCTACTGCAATAACAGTTACAAAACAGTTACTACTAGCCAGAGACTTGTGTCAGTCACTTCTGGGAGGTCTGGACTCTTTCCCAAAGCCATACACTCAAATGGTGCTTTGTTTATTGTTTGCTAAGAAAATTTGTGTGTGAAATAGAATCCTTATTACTTCTTGCCACCGTAAGTCGACGATGAAGTGCACTTCTAAACCACTGGTGAGTCAAATTGCACAAGATGCAATTTTAGTTACATAAACATTTCCTTATAATTGATCCGACTGTTGTAAAACAGACAACTACTATGGTTCTTGTGGTTGCTTAACTTGCAGAGTGGGCACGCATATCTTCCTTTTTTGAACTGGTTGTTTTATTATAGCTACAGTCTCACTCAATTTAGCTATCTTTGACAACTCCACTCTTTAGCTACCTTGTTAGATCAATCCTATTGAGTTACCATCATGCAAACAATCTCCAGTTTATAAAATAGCTGATAACTGGAGCAAGTCATAAAATCTTACACGAGAGAAAGAATGACTTACTCCTTACCTTTAATTTGTGGTATGAAAGTTGGTCACTAGTGCTACCTGTGAAATCAATGTTGTCTATTATCTTAGGTTTTCTGGTTATAATTTTGCTTCCACTGAGAAATGCTCAGGCACAATTACCAGGTAATCATTATTACTTAGGTAATTTTGTTATGTCGGTTGAATTTAGATTGATGGGCTGAGATTCATGTACAGCTATATATAGCTAATTGACTAACTCTATTACCTAGAGCATTAGTCAATACATCTAACGACTGATTTCTTCCATAGATTCTATTCCCAGCAACTTTGGTGAGGACTGCGCTGCACAACGAGCTGAAAATTTAGCAGTATGCTGTCAATTGGTTGGGTCAGAATTAACTTTCTGTCCTATTCAATGCATCTCAATTCTGAACTGTTCTTGCGTGGATCCAAATACTGGAAGAAGAATAGAAGGGCTCCAAAGTTTCCCTGAGCCTAATCCTGAGGTTCCTGGTCAAATAGACTGCATCAGAATTTTTCCAACCCTTCCACCAGTATCAACTCAAGGTGTGTTCTATTCTGTTTTCATATGTAGCTACTAACATGCTGAAGAAAGACTATAATATTCTTATAGAAACAACAGAGGAACCCACTACTTCAGGAACAGTTACAGAAATAGAAGTGTCAACCACTGAAGAAGCTGAGCTAATAACTACTGCTGAGGAACCTACTGAAGATGAAGATGAGTCAACAGACCAATCAAAAAGTAGATCCACGGGAACAAGTAGATCCACGGGAACAAGTAGATCCACGGGAACAAGTGGAAGTACTAAAGGAACAAAAAGCAAGAGCAGGTGTTCTACTGTTCAGAGTATAGTGAGTGGAGGCTGTCCCCGTACCTGTATGATTGAGAATAGATATGGATGTCCTTCATGTAATTCAACATGTTCAGGTAAATAAATAGCTGCATGTCATCCAGTTATTTTGCTGATTGATGCAAGGATAGAGTTAACTGTATTATGATAATTATCACTTGCTTGCAGCCACCAATTCAACTCACACTACCTGTAACTGCACTGCCAGTCAAATTTGCTTGAGAGTGGGACGATTTGGAACCTTACAATGCGTTGAACGTGAGGAAGCATGGAGTAGCTAATGTTGTGCCATTCAATCTAAAGTGTTCAGTAATCATCTGTACTTTCATTCATAAGGTCCTGGAGTAGGAGAGAGATGCGATGGAATAGATGAAGCTGAAGGTGGTGACGATACAGAAGATAGCACTAGTCGAGATGAAGATTCGACAAAGAGAAGGAGGACTAAGGGTAGAAATAGGATCAGAGGTGTCAGGGAAAGGCAGGCATATGGACAACTAGATGAAGCAGAGGTAGAATGCCAGGATGGTTTGGCATGTGTGGCAGTGGAAGAAGATAGGATGGAGTGTCGGCCAGAAAATCAAAATGGTCAGTTATCTTTAATGTGAACACGGTTGAACACTATTGTAGCACAATATACAGCACAATGGTTAGCTCAATAAACTTGCTAGTCAGACTCTTAAGGGTCTCAACTATACCTGATTCATAGCCAACAGTATTAATGATACTGTGTAATTCACTGCAGGTCTTTGCATAAGAGCTCGTGAAGCATTTCCTTCCTTGACCTGCACTCCCGAAGGTGATTTTGAACCATTGCAGTGCCACACAGAAGGGAGTAATGTAGTTTGCGTGTGTGTTCAGCCATCTGATGGAACGCCGATACCCGATACTGAAGTGACAGTGGTTGCTATTGGTGATGTTCCTGATTGTACTTCACGAGGTTAGTTGAATGATGAGGCAATCGTGTTATTAGGTTCAGATAAATTGAAGTGTAAGCCACACTATGTGTATCTGTTGTCCAAATAACAATACATACCGTGTGGTTAATATTTGCACACTTTACTGTAGAGAGACATTATCATATTGTATGTTCTAGTATTCCGTGACTGTGTAAACGAAGTGAGAGGCACTCCATTCGGTGTTCCTCATGGAGAATACATTGTGGATGCTGCTAATTGTAGAAGGTGTACTTGCAATGATGGAGATTTAGTCAACTGCGAGCAAACTCAGACATGCCAAAGCATACAAGAAAATCCTTCCAGTTGTCAATATGAAGGAAGAACCGTATCTCACGGGGAAAATTTTGAGGTGCACAATAATATAGCATACCTGGATAATATCAGTAGGATGATCATATTGCAATAAAATGGTTGATAGATTGACTGCAACAGGTGTGGCTGTTACAATGGGCGTATCAGCTGTACCAGACGTCCATGTGTAGAGGTCATAGCTGATCGATGTTCCTCCTGCAACAGTGAGCCATCTTCTCAAGTCTGCAGTGTGATGAATGGAGTGACATACCAATCTGAGTGCCATGCTGTGTACTGCAGTGGTCAGATTCCCTTCTTTCTCACTCGAGGGTCATGCACTGCCTTGGTAAGGATGGCAACAACTAGCCATGATGGCATTATTGATTAATACCCCATATACAGGATGTATGCTCTCTGTTTCCCTGTAAAGAAGGAGAGACTTGTCTGAGAAAAGGAGGTGTTGTATGTGTTGGTGCTTGTGAGGCTGAAGATCTAAGAATGTGTGGTAAGTAAACATAGTGAACTCTAATAGCTATCTAAGCATCATTGTTTTTCTTACAGTTAATACTGATGAGTTGATGTGTGAAGACTATCAAGGTAGTGTGGAAACACAGGTCTACTTACAACTATAGTCATAGCATGGTCTTTTCTTGTGTAGCTACAGAAGAAAATGAGGACATTTTAGAGGACTCACAGCGTATTAGTCTCTGTGCTACCAATGGAGTGACTTATCATAGTTTATGTAGTCTTCTACAAGACACAGGAAATGAGGGCGTGGCTTATGTAGGTGAATGTGGGAGTGAAGAATGTGGTGGCAGCAGTGTAAGTTATGGGTTTTCCTTGAACTAAGTGCTGAAAATACTTTGTCCCTTGAATAGAGCAGCAGATTATAATACATGTTTTCATTAGAACAGTTGTGATAATTCTATGTCATAATACAGGTGTGCGGAACTGATGGAGTGACTTATGATAACATTTGCATATTGAGAAGTACCTCAGCCAATGCTAGGCTGGACTATACAGGAGATTGCGTCAATGAGGATGGTAATTCGGTGGAATCAATCTGTGAAAGAGTCAGGCAGGAAAATAGGTGTTCTTATAGCACTGCAAACTGTAGCTATCTGGTTCAACCAAAGCCAGAGGAAGGGTGTTGCCCAATCTGTGGTAAGTCACCATCCATCATTGGAGCATAGCATTTTGACCTGTGTCTGTTCTTCCCTGTAGGAGGTATTGTTTCCATTGCCATTGATTTCTCTGGAATGAGGGAGTATGCAGAGATTAATCCACGTCTGAGAACCCTTGACTCGTTTTATGAACTTCTAGTCGAGTCTGAGATAATTCCACGTCAAATTACAGAACGATGTAATGTGGAGTTTACTCTGACTTCTCGTAACCTTCAGATTGTGCTATCAGCCAAGACAAGTGACGATGAAGAATTTTGCAATGATCAGAGCACAAGAATAGCTGAATTGGTTGACAATCCTAATGAACTAGTCAAGTTTGCACCAGATGCATTCCAGTTTGCCACAGCAGCAGTAACTGCTCCAGTAACTGCTCCAGTAACTGCTCCAGTAACTGCTCCAGTAACAAGTGTTAGTGGAGCGACCAAACTTGTTGGTCTGAGTTCTGTCTTCATATTTATTGTTAGTCTCAATATCATGGACTGAATTTGAATCATATCATTGTTACTAGCCATTGTTAGCTATGAAGACTAGTATATGTATTTAACACACTCACTAAGAGATTACCCTTTACAATCTTTTTTTTAGTTCTACATTAAACATGGCTTTCATTTTATCCCTCATCATCAACTTTCCTATTAGCCACTTAGCTAATTAAAAGCAGTCTCTGATTGCTCTTATCTCAGTCTAGCTCATGATCAATCACACTAGGTCATGAAAGAAGTTTGCCAGCTAAATACAAATGAATAGCTAACAGTAAATCCTCGATCATTTCATATGTAGCTATCGAGTCCAGTTCTTGGTGCTATACCTTAGATAGAGGAGAGGAGAGGGGAGCACAAGAAAGAGAGTATTAAACCAGACACTGTCACTAGAGAAAGAGAGAGAGAGAGAGCAAGTCCTATAATTATATATTCAGCTAGAGTGGTCAATCCATATAGGGACATATTCTTTCATAAACATAGTGATATGAATTCTTTGTTCAAAACAAAATATATCTACCTGACCTCATCCATTATACATAAATGGTAGCTATAATTGTGTGTTTTGGTTTGTATAGTATGACATTTCTTCCTTTTTTGATCATGTTGTCACAGGTAGCTACTATGTGTCATGGATAATTGGTTATAACACTTCCCTATATGCACACAGGTTAATCAAATGACATTGTATATGGCCAGGTACAAAATAGTTTATAAGACAACTGATAACTGGGTAAATTCATAAATTTCTACTAGCTATATCTGAAGAGAGAATGGCTTACTCACTACCCTTAATTTGTGGTATGAAAGAAAATATTGATGGCTACCTTTAAATTAAGGCTCTAACTTCTTATAGGTTTTCTGGCTGTATTTTTTCTCCGACCAAAAAATATTCAAGCACAACTACCAGGTATTGTTGCATCAATGAATAGAAATTTTATTACTAAACATTATCTTCTATTAGATTCTATTCCCAGCAATTTCGGTGAGGACTGCGCTGCACAACGAGCTGAAAATTTAGCAGTATGCTGTCAATTGGTCGGATCAGAATTAATTTTCTGTCCTATTCAATGCATCTCAATTTTAACATGTTATTGTGTGGATCCAAATACTGGAAGAAGAGTAGAGGGACTCCAAAGTTTCCCTGAGCCAAATCCTGAGGTTACTGGTCAAATAGACTGTGTTACAACTTTCCCAACTCCTCAGCCATTGACAACTGCTCAAGGTGTGTTCCAAAAATAGCTAGCTATAGCTTGCTATATAGCTGCAGACATGAAAGGCAGACTGCATGATTCAAGACCATTGATTTTGTTGGGGTTTGTGAACTGGCTGCATACACAGTCAGCAGGCGAAAAGTAGATGTTCTATGCAGGGCAATACAATGATAATTATGATAATCTGTAGAAGTAACGGAGGACCCCACTTCATTAGCAGGAACTGATTTCATTACTACAACAGAAACTACTGTTTCTACAGCAGGAACTATTACTGATGCTCCAGCAACAGAAATTTTTGAAACTGAAGACCCAGCTACAGGAATAGAACCGTCAACTACTGAAGAAGCTGAGTTAATAACTACTGCTGAGGAAACTGAAGAAATTCTTGAAACTGCAGATCCAACTACAGGAATAGAACTGTCAACCACTGAAGAGGCTGAACTAATAACTGAAGACCCAGCTACAGGAATAGAACCGTCAACTACTGAAGAAGCTGAGTTAATAACTACTGCTGAGGAAACTGAAGAAATTCTTGAAACTGCAGATCCAACTACAGGAATAGAACTGTCAACCACTGAAGAGACTGAACTAATAACTACTGTTGAGGAACCTACAGAGTCAACAGACCGATCAAGAAGTAGATCTACAGGAAGAAGTAGATCCACGGGAAGAAGTAGATCCACGGGAAGAAGTAGATCCACGGGTAGAAGTAGATCCACGGGTAGAAGTAGATCCACGGGAACAAGTAGATCCACGGGAACAAGTAGATCCACGGGAACAAGTAGATCCACGGGAACAAGTAGATCCACGGGAACAAGTAGATCCACGGGAACAAGTAGATCCACGGGAACAAGTAGATCCACGGGAACAAGTAGATCCACGGGAACAAGTAGATCCACGGGAACAAGTAGATCCACGGGAACAAGTAGATCCACGGGAACAAGTAGATCCACGGGAACAAGTAGATCCACGGGAACAAGTAGATCCACGGGAACAAGTAGATCCACGGGAACAAGTAGATCCACGGGAACAAGTAGATCCACGGGAACAAGTAGATCCACGGGAACAAGTAGATCCACGGGAACAAGTAGATCCACGGGAACAAGTAGATCCACGGGAACAAGTAGATCCACGGGAACAAGTGGAAGTACTAAAGGAACAAAAAGCAAGAGTAGGTGTTCTACTGTTCAGAGTATAGTGAGTGGAGGCTGTCCCCGTACCTGTATGATTGAGAATAGATATGGATGTCCTTCATGTAATTCAACATGTTCAGGTAAATAAATAGCTGCATGTCATCCAGTTATTTTGCTGATTGATGCAAGGATAGAGTTAACTGTATTATGATAATTATCACTTGCTTGCAGCCACCAATTCAACTCACACTACCTGTAACTGCACTGCCAGTCAAATTTGCTTGAGAGTGGGACGATTTGGAACCTTACAATGCGTTGAACGTGAGGAAGCATGGAGTAGCTAATGTTGTGCCATTCAATCTAAAGTGTTCAGTAATCATCTGTACTTTCATTCATAAGGTCCTGGAGTAGGAGAGAGATGCGATGGAATAGATGAAGCTGAAGGTGGTGACGATACAGAAGATAGCACTAGTCGAGATGAAGATTCGACAAAGAGAAGGAGGACTAAGGGTAGAAATAGGATCAGAGGTGTCAGGGAAAGGCAGGCATATGGACAACTAGATGAAGCAGAGGTAGAATGCCAGGATGGTTTGGCATGTGTGGCAGTGGAAGAAGATAGGATGGAGTGTCGGCCAGAAAATCAAAATGGTCAGTTATCTTTAATGTGAACACGGTTGAACACTATTGTAGCACAATATACAGCACAATGGTTAGCTCAATAAACTTGCTAGTCAGACTCTTAAGGGTCTCAACTATACCTGATTCATAGCCAACAGTATTAATGATACTGTGTAATTCACTGCAGGTCTTTGCATAAGAGCTCGTGAAGCATTTCCTTCCTTGACCTGCACTCCCGAAGGTGATTTTGAACCATTGCAGTGCCACACAGAAGGGAGTAATGTAGTTTGCGTGTGTGTTCAGCCATCTGATGGAACGCCGATACCCGATACTGAAGTGACAGTGGTTACTATTGGTGATGTTCCTGATTGTACTTCACAAGGTTAGTTGAATGATGGAGGCAATTGTGTTATTAGGTTCAGATAAATTGAAGTGTAAGCCATACTATGTGTATCTGTTGTCCAAATAACAATACATACCGTGTGGTTAATATTTGCACACTTTACTGTAGAGAGACATTATCATATTGTATGTTCTAGTATTCCGTGACTGTGTAAACGAAGTGAGAGGCACTCCATTCGGTGTTCCTCATGGAGAATACATTGTGGATGCTGCTAATTGTAGAAGGTGTACTTGCAATGATGGAGATTTAGTCAACTGCGAGCAAACTCAGACGTGCCAAAGCATACAAGAAAATCCTTCCAGTTGTCAATATGAAGGAAGAACCGTATCTCACGGGGAAAATTTTGAGGTGCACAATAATATAGCATACCTGGATAATATCAGTAGGATGATCATATTGCAATAAAATGGTCGATAGATTGACTGCAACAGGTGTGGCTGTTACAATGGGCGTATCAGATGTACCAGACGTTCATGTGTAAACAGGGTCATAGCTGATCGATGTTCCTCCTGCAACAGTGAGCCATCTTCTCAAGTCTGCGGTGTGAATGGAGTGACATACCAATCTGAGTGCCATGCTGTGTACTGCAGTGGTCAGATTCCCTTCTTTCTCACTCGAGGGTCATGCACTGCCTTGGTAAGGATGGCAACAACTAGCCATGACATTATTGATTAATACCCCATATACAGGATGTATGCTCTCGGTTTCCCTGTGAAGAAGGAGAGACTTGTCTGAGAAAAGGAGGTGTTGTATGTGTTGGTGCTTGTGAGGCTGAAGATCTAAGAATGTGCGGTAAGTAAAAATGACCACATAGTGAACTATCTAAGCATCGTTGATTTTCCTACAGTTAATACTGATGAGTTGATGTGTGAAGACTATCAAGGTAGTGTGGAAACACAGGTCTACTTACAACTATAGTCATAGCATGGTCTTTTCTTGTGTAGCTAAAGAAGAAAATGAAGACATTTTAGAGGACTTACAGCGTATTAGTCTCTGTGCTACCAATGGAGTGACTTATCGTAGCTTATGTAGTCTTCTACAAGACACAGGAAATGAGGGCGTGGCTTACGTAGGTGAATGTGGGAGTGAAGAATGTGGTGGCAGCAGTGTAAGTTATGGGTTTTCCTTGAACTAAGTGCTGAAAATACTTTGTCCCTTGAATAGAGCAGCAGATTATAATACATGTTTTCATTAGAACAGTTGTGATAATTCTATGTCATAATACAGGTGTGCGGAACTGATGGAGTGACTTATGATAACATTTGCATATTGAGAAGTACCTCAGCCAATGCTAGGCTGGACTATACAGGAGATTGCGTCAATGAGGATGGTAATTCGGTGGAATCAATCTGTGAAAGAGTCAGGCAGGAAAATAGGTGTTCTTATAGCACTGCAAACTGTAGCTATCTGGTTCAACCAAAGCCAGAGGAAGGGTGTTGCCCAATCTGTGGTAAGTCACCATCCATTATTGGAGTATAGCATTTTGACCTGTGTCTGTTCTTCCCTGTAGGAGGTATTGTTTCCATTGCCATTGATTTCTCTGGAATGAGGGAGTATGCAGAGATTAATCCACGTCTGAGAACCCTTGACTCGTTATATGAACTTCTAGTCGAGTCTGAGATAATTCCACGTCAAATTACAGAACGATGTAATGTGGAGTTTACTCTGACTTCTCGTAACCTTCAGATTGTGCTATCAGCCAAGACAAGTGACGATGAAGAATTTTGCAATGATCAGAGCACAAGAATAGCTGAATTGGTTGACAATCCTAATGAACTAGTCAAGTTTGCACCAGATGCATTCCAGTTTGCCACAGCAGCAGTAACTGCTCCAGTAACTGCTCCAGTAACAAGTTTTAGTGGAGCGACCAAACTTGTTGGTCTGAGTTCTGTCTTCATATTTATTGTTAGTCTCACTATCATGGAATAGTCAGAACTGATCATTTGTATTTGTATTTATACTTGGTGTGGTATATATATATATTTTTTCTAGTTTCAGAATAGCTAGATATGAACATTAATCAATTTCTGTCATTTATTAGGTGAATTCTTATCTCAAGGATGATAGGAGTTGTGGCTATATAATGTCATGATTATAGCTACAGGGGACAGCTGTATGCATGCTTCATCCTTACAGTATGTAAATATTTGTACTCTCCAACTTATGGTTCTATAATAATAAGTGTCCCAAGTGACTAATCTTATGCACATAACAGTAAGTATGGCACAATATCCTTCCCCTACTATCAACAATCATTCCCTGCATGCGGGTGGCATCTGTGGTGGTATGGTGTGTGACAGTGTAGCATAGTGTTTGGCAGTGTGGGTGATAACGTAGTGTAGTGTGTGGTGTATAAACATTTGTGTACATTGCCACATAGGAATAGGGTTAAGATCATGGAATTATACTTTTGTAGCTACCACTAACACCATTATCCAGCCTAACCCATTAAATTTTGACAGAGGCTTATGCACAAAAATGCTTGATTGCAGAATTTTTAATTATTTAGCCAAAAACAGCTGGCATGGAATTTTAAAATGATAGTACACCACACAGTCACAAGACAAATTTTAATATTTTTGTCATTTATATATAAACGTCAACAAAATTTTATCAAAATCACCCAAATAGTAGTAATGTAAGCAGTCATGTGGTTAATGCTGCTCACGTTAGCTAATATTAACATTCATATCATAGCTCATGTCAATACTGCTTATGAATGTCACTAGTGAGCACACCCTATCATGTCATCCTAGCCACATGACACAGGCTGCATACTTTATGCCTCCCTCTTGGTCACTAGCAGTGGCTGATCCAGAAAATCCTTAAAAGGAGTGACTTTTAATTTTTGCGAGCAATAACGCTAATTTGTGGTTGTCATTCCACTTATTTGCTGACTTCCATGGTGTGGTTTCCAGTACTCTATGATATTTGTGACAACTTCACCCTAATATACCAATGTTCCCTATATGAAAAGTATAAAATTAAGAGGGGGGGGGTGGGGGGAGGGTGACATGTCACCCTATTCACCCCCCTAGATCAGCCCCTGACTAGCTAGTTAGCTATGTATAGTATTCAGGTCTGTTCTCATAGCCTACAACAACATTCTTGGTCACTAGCAGTGGCTGATCCAGAAAATCCTTAAAAGGAGTGACTTTTAATTTTTGCGAGCAATAACGCTAATTTGTGGTTGTCATTCCACTTATTTGCTGACTTCCATGGTGTGGTTTCCAGTACTCTATGATATTTGTGACAACTTCACCCTAATATACCAATGTTCCCTATATGAAAAGTATAAAATTAAGAGGGGGGGGGTGGGGGGAGGGTGACATGTCACCCTATTCACCCCCCTAGATCAGCCCCTGACTAGCTAGTTAGCTATGTATAGTATTCAGGTCTGTTCTCATAGCCTACAACAACATTCATTGATTTTAAATACCCATAGCTATAGAGCTTTTTGAACCAACTGAGCAGTCTAAGAGGTCTCCCTTCTACTACAGTTACTTTACACCTGCAATATCTGTCAGTAGTTATACAGAGAGGGAATGCTTTGGTGGTTATAGCTTAAATTAGGAGGGAATTTGGGAGGCATGTATTTTCTGCCAGGTTTGACTGTTTTTATTTTGCTTGTTTAAATATTTCATACCTACCAACTATCCCGGCCACACTGGGAATATCCCGAAAAAACCACGGCTTTCCCGGTATCCCGGTACAACTGTGCATTTCCCCCGCCTTACTATCTGTCTTCCTTCATCTTCAAGTATTGTATTACTAGTTAATAGGGAATAATAGTAACTGAATTTAGGGTGTGGCTATGGTACCTATAATAGCTACAATTATGATTCATAGCAGCAGCCTTTATGATACTACTGACTTTTTTCTTTAATATTCTCTTTGTCTATCTTCAATAGCTCTGCTATTAGTTTTTTTTTTTTTTGTGATCAAGCAAAACTGATTCAATTCAAGCAAAATTATGAGTTTAACAAGCAAATCAAAATTGATGGGTTGGTAGGTATGATATTTAATTGACAACTTTAGTTTTCCTGGTATAATCCTGTAACATAGGTATAGGAAGGTCTTAAAAAGTGGTGGCAAAAATTGATGGAAGGGGTACCAATGGAAAGCATAATTACATTAACCTTTCTTTCAGTATTTTATAGAGACAAATTCCTTCATCAATTTTACCTGTTAGCTAGATCCTGATGAATGTGCAGAAGCATACAGTTGTTCAACCTTTTCTCTGTCATAGTTAAATGTGAGAAACCTCTTTAAAATTTAAAACTGAAAATGTTTGTAGATGATGTTATGGATATGGTCAAGTATAGTTTTAGTAGCTTATGAACTTCTGAAAGAACTGACTTGTAAGTTTCATTCACTTTTTGACAAAGTTATGGCCATTTCTTGTGAGAAAATTCTTTATCAAAAGGCTTCATATTACTTGAGTAGTAAATATCACTGCAAACAGCCAGTCTTTGGAATCTCTAGTGCAGACTCACTATTGCAAGGATCTTGGTCCACTTCTGGCTTAAAGTCACCCTTTCCAGTGTAATTATAACCAGAGACTTATTTAGTTAGGTTTGGGTTTGATTCATGCTGCTACATTTCAGGGTGTTCCAGAGTCAGTCTTATGGAACCACTTTGTGTTTAGTCTGTCTTTTTCTAGAAGCCATGTTCTTAGCAGCTGAAGTTTGCATTTTAGTGCAATTGGCATGTGACATGTTAATTCCTCTAATGCTAGTGGCCACTCTTTCATGGCTAAAACAACTACAGAGTAGCCAACATAGATTAGGATATTTCATGTCATTGTGGTAATCAAAAATCAGCTGTACACTTACAAGTTACAAAACATAAGTGGTTTTGAAAAAGGGGCAAATGTCCCCCTTCCTACACCTATGTGTAATATTTTTTAGTGAAGGCAGAAACCTTATGAATAATTTCCATTTTGTTTGCTGTTTGCTTCTATAAGGCAGATAAGGGAGTAGGGACAGTGGGAGACAATGGGGTGTTTGTGTGTGGAATGGGAGTCTGAGTGGGGACAAGAGTGTTCAGGTCTCAGAGACAAGGTAATTATTGAAAGGTGGGAGTGTTGCAAGATCTGATGTTAGAGGTCATTAGAAGGTTATCGCTATGCAGCAGTCATGTGGTTGTTTATGATAATGCTGCTCACATGTCATATTAATAACATTCGTATCATAGTTAAGTCAGCACTGGTCATGAATATCAGTAGTGAGCCATACCCTATCATCATTTCAGCCACATGACAGTCTGCATAGTTTATAACTCTCTCTTGGTATCAAGTGAACAGTTAATCATTAACTAGATACAACAATGTCAGAAGTTCATATGGGTAATGACATTGTTATGAATAGCTAGTGAGTCTGTGAAAGACTACTAAAGATTCTCCTAGACTCTCTAATTAGTTACTCAGGTCTGTTAAATATAAGATAGTGATTTTTAACACCCCCGTGCAATGTGAAGTGACTTTGAATAACAACTATATACCTTCTCAACTATGACCTATTATGACTGGGATGGTGCTATATAGGGACAAGCACATTATGCTAATTTTCCGGCCTATTATGCTATTCTCAAGTGCTATTTTTTAAACCCTATTATGCTTTTGCACCAGCTCCTATTATGCTTATATTATGCTCAAAAATTCATGTTACATACAAAAAAAAGACAGTCAGGATTGAACTCTGTTGAATTGTAACATGAATGATACCGCTACATAATCTTCAAGAGAATTCATCTGTTGTTAATTGAATGAGTTCTTCAATAAAGAAAAGGCACACTCAGCAGAGGTTGATGATGGTTGTATAACTACTAAGAGCACTTTCTGAGCTGCAGATGGACCACTGTTTACTTTAAGGGTCACTAAGTTCACTTATTATGCTAGCATTCTGCCCAATGCTTTGATAGGCTTATTATGCTCAAAGCAATGCCAGCATAATGTGCTTGTCCCTAGTGCTATACTACAACATGCAACATCTGCCAGTAGCTGGAATGCTTTGGTGGTTATAGTTTCAGTTGAAAGGGAATTAGGGAGGTATTATTTTCTACCTGGTTTGCTTATTGTGGTTTTGTGCACTTTTAACTATGCCCTGTGTTTCTGTATGATCCCACTATTCTTTCTGGGTAGGAACACTTACAAAGTGCCAGATGAAGATTTTTTTTGTAATTAGTGAAGTTCAATGCAAAGAGAAAGGACTTAGCTATTAAATTCAAAGTGATTGAGGTTAAATTTCAGATTGAGAGTGATGTATCATGCATAGCACTGTAATTCTCAGGTAGAATGTTTACACTGTGGATTTTTTAGACAGCAACCTGGCAACACACTAGCTAGAGGGGAAAAACTAGCTACCTGTCTTCTGTCATCTAGTCATGAATCCTGATGAAACAAGTGGAATTCTTGTAGTTTGAGGTTTACTTGTATGACATAACAAAGCTCATCAATAGCACATGACTTGATGATTGTGTGGCCAAAGGCCACTGCAAGGTAGAGGGTACAGGAGGAGAATGTGCTCCCTCCCGAAAGAAGCTGTGAAAACCAAATCAAAAATCAAAACTTTGACACTGAAAAGAACAATTGCTTGAGTGAGTGTTATGTGCATGAGATAGAGGGGAAAGAAATTTCATAAAGGATAGTCTTATGGCAAAAAAGCAGAAAAATTCCCATAACTCTACTTTTGGCCTTGATCCACCCACAGATAATTTTTTGCCCCAAAAACCTACAGATTGTGGATAAATCCACGAACAATTGATATGGTAGACATGAGACATGTCATTGACCAGATGACTCCTACAAATGGATTACATGGACCATCAAGCCAAACTGCACTGGTGCCAGGTTGCACTGAGTCTTTTAAGAACCATGTTTTTGCATGTGTTAGCGAGCCAAAGATATTGCATTCTGATACGTAATGGCCAAGAATTTGCGAATCAAGTTTTCAGAGTATAGCATTGACTAACTTTTCTGTTCGGAAAGCGCGCCATAGCGCATCGATAATCGGCCCTAGACAATTATTATGGGATGTAAATCACAAGACATTGATTATGAATATCTTCAAATTTTATTGGCATAAAGGCTGGAATAAAGCCTCCAGTTTGTTAGTCTTACTATTATTAAAATGAAGACTTTCATCGTTCTCGGTAAGTAGCTAGTAATAATAATATCAATAAACTACGAGCATTGTATCCTATCTCTAGTGTGCCTCTTCGCCGTAGCTATTGCACAGCAACGCCAAGAGCCCGAGCGACCACGACCACCGCTCGGTAAGCATATAAAAATTAATCACTACCGCCCTAGCTAGCTCTCCACTAAAGCTGCACATTGTGCATGATACCTGTCAAATAAAAATAGATAATTTTTCGTAGACCCTAGAAATAACACCCAGAGCAGTTGTGGAAGGCTTAACCGGACTTGTGGAGTAGATGGCATATGCATCTCCAGGAGAATGGATAATGAACATACCATCAGTGAATGTCTACCACGTAAGTAATAATAATAATATTATTGTTATTCTGATGCATTATTATTGCTATTCAACCACTGACTTGGATAGCTAACTCCCTTGGGATACCTATTCCATGTTTCCAATAAGAATAAACTTGTGTAGCTAAACCTAGAGATAGCTATTTTGGTTATTGTATAAAGTGAAAGATGTTATCATACACTGACAGGTGTGCAACGGAATGGGTCATGCATGCAAAGAAACATTGTTCCTCAAGGTTGTGATAGGGACACGGTAACTAATGATAATGAAGTAGACAAGAGTGAAAGGATTTTCAGAGAGAGAGGAAATGGAGCTAGGGATAGAGATACAGCTGGAACTATTAATGGTGCTATAGAACAAGACACACTATGTACTACAGGTTCCAGGTGTATAAGTGATGTCTGTGAGGCCCAAACAAGTGAGTATAAAATTTTATCTATCAATGAACATAGTTGAAGTACAATTTTTACCCATCTACTTCATTTCTTCATATTAAAGTTTTGAAGTAGAGGAAATGAAGTAGAATGTAATAAAATTAGGAGTTTGTCAAATTCATGATTT
Source organism: Diacarnus erythraeanus (assembly GCA_964016965.1). Lineage (NCBI taxonomy): Eukaryota > Metazoa > Porifera > Demospongiae > Poecilosclerida > Podospongiidae > Diacarnus > Diacarnus erythraeanus. Next base: position 6,411,481 of record OZ024679.1, read on the forward strand.
GTGGATCTGTGATATACCAGTTTTGCATACTATGTCATGACTTTCTCATGTCTATTAGTACATCGTACCTGTCTATAGCAATCTGCACAACCCAAAATCGTAACCAAAGTTTTCGGTGTGATGATGAAGGGATGTTTAGGCCCCTCCAGTGTCGTAGAATTAATGGAACTAGAGCTCAACCTGCCACTGCTCTCTGCTACTGTGTTCACCCCTTGAATGGCTCAATAATTAGAAATACCATGAGGCGAGTGGGAGGAAAAGATGATGTCCCTGACTGTGAAACCCGAAGTAAGCCTATTTACCATAAGTCCTTGCAGTCGTGTTACACTTGAAGAGGTCCTGCCTTACTAATAATGAAAGTGCCTTGTTCAATAATGTATGGTAAGACTCACTCAAGAGTCTCTTAAAACCTATTAACTACTACAGTGAAACCTGTAACCCTTGGGCCACCTTGAAATGGCCTTAATAGAGAGGTTTGGATGCAGTTTATAACGACCATGGTCACATTATAGAAGTTTAATTTTTTCAACCTGTTAAGTTGTGTGGGGGAAGGAGAATAGCTGTCTTTCTCTTTTCAAGTAGACCACAAGAAAGGATCCACAACTCAAAACTCTAGTGTATCCAACAGTAAAAAAAGTATCTCATGTTTGTTTTAATGATCTTTACTTTTTGGCCAGGCCAGCTGGCAGTGGCCAAGAGTGGTGGAGAGGGGTGGCCGATGGATGCAGGTGGTTGTTAAAGCAGGTTTCACTGTACTGGCTTCTGGGGCTTAAGTGAACTGTTAGTCTTATAAGTGGCTACACTATTATAGCAACTAATAGAGAAAAGCTAGCTAGACTCTAAAATTTTTTGGAGATAAGTTTTAATAAATCTTTGTCTACCAGAACACTTTCATGGTTAGGATGAAATCAGGAAACCTTCACTAGACAGTATATCTCTATGATAATAAGATATATACACTATACCACATTTCAAAGGCACGAGATGTACTAATTTAGCATATCAACATTATACAATGCACTATAGGTTTCCAGATGTGCACTACCATGCGGGGTAACAGGAGGATTGTTATACGACACGGAGAATCATTCCTTACCCGTGCAAACGGAGAGTGCATGAAATGTAAATGTAATAATGGAAGGAGGAATTGTACCAATTTAGGACCTAATGTGAATTGCTCTCGATTTGACCCAAATGTTATGCCTAGAAACTGCACAATGGATGGAAAGATGGTCATGCATGGAGAACAAAGAGAGGTATGCAAGAAACTAATAGCTACGGAGGTCTACAACAAGATATAAATGCATGGACCATATCATATGTCTGTGTGTGCCACGCATTTAAATTACTGCTATACTGCCAGTATATCATTGCATAGGTGAGATTAAAATGTAGATGCTGTTCTATATTCATTGCTATTCAGGATGGTGGCTGCAACAGGTGTGGATGCAGGAATGGAAAACTTCTGTGTACAAAGATACGTGAATGCACAATGAACAGAGACAATGACCAGGACAATGACAATGACCAGGAAAATGGGAGGGAGATGCAATGTGATAGTTGCATGAAGATGCGCAATGCACCAGTGTGTGCTTTCAGGGATGGACGAACCTTCCCTACAAGATGCCATGCAACTAACTGCCAAGACATTTCAGAGAATCATATAGAAAACGGTACCTGTTCTAGCAAGGTAAGTTAGTTAGATAATGACTGTACTTATAATTGCAATATTTGGAATTAGTAATTATGGGTAAATTTCACAGATTAGGTCCCATAAATCTGAAATTCTATCCCCACAATGCTATTACATGAAATAATAATTAGAATTCATGTGAACGCCAAGGAGAGATGTGTGGAGCCAACTCTAACTGCATGCAACGTGGAGGCAGAACACAAATGAGTAGGGATGATTGTCCAGAGAGTAGGAGGCTATGTGGTAAGGAAATACCATCTGTAATGTATATAGCTATACTATGAGATGTCATGGATATACAGTGAATCGAATGGAACTTCGATGTGCTCCAACCATTACACAACCAGATGGAAGCAGAAAGATTATGAAGATAAAAGATAGTGTTGATCCACTAGAGGAACTGGATGAAGATGAAGATAACAGAAGTAAGTTCACATCCAATGGGTCACCTTGGAGACTGTACACATATTTATGTTAAGGTGGCAGTTACTCCACAGTTAATCCAGGAATGCATAATATACATCACTTTTAAAAATTCATTAAAAATGCAAAAATTGATATTTATACTATATATTTGATATCAAAATGATCTGCTTTTCTTGCTTCATCTTATAGTATCTAAGAGAAGGGCAAGCTATAAGGTAGCACAGAGTTACATTTAGATCTGTATGAACACTAAAAAATTACTATTTACAAAATTCAAGAAGAGTCTTGAAGAGTTCCTGAATTTTTATGAGCTCTGTACTATTGTCTACATAGATAATTTGCGGGGACGGATGCATTTCTCCTTGAAACATTCCAAAACCAAGTAACAGCATTTTTAATCTATTTGTCCAACTTTAATTAATTTTTAAAAATTGAAATTTCATATCTGACGAATATCCATCCGTCCCAGCACCGGAGATAGTGTAGACAAGAAGTAGAAAAAAAAAATCATGGCTGTAGAGGCCGGCCTTCTTTAGATATTTTGTAAATAAGAGAAACTTGGATTCTTTTTTTGCTAGCGAATTATGCTAGCCGACAAACTTAATTATCGGACAAACGTCTGAGCTTATATACACCACCCACAAAAAAAATAAATATTAGCGAGGATAATGTTTGAAAAATTAACACGCCCATTGTTTTCTAAGGGTAACCGCCACCTTAACTAGTGATGTCAAAATCTGGCAATGAAGTATTTTAATACTATAAAATGAGCAACTTCAAGAGCTAAGGTAGCAAGACTTATTTTCTTCATACAGCTGTATGCGCTACTGATGGAAACTCGTACCCTAGCACCTGCCACATGATTACTGAGTCAAGGGGTGATACCATACCTCGAGTCAGGCATCCTGGAAGATGCAATGAGAGACCCCAAGGCCAGAACACCCAAATGGTAATTTTTCTTGAACTATATAACTGTATATATAGCAACACTGCAAGATTTGGGACACAGAGGTCACTGTATCAATTACACACCAGTAATGATTTAAACCTGAGTAATTTAGAAAAATAAGTATATACAAGAAAAATTCTAACATTGATGAAAAAGTGATGATGATTATTTTTTTGAAGGTATGTGGCAGTGACAGAGTGACTTACGATGATGAGGATACCATGCAAACACTAGGAGGTAATGTTCGTATGGACTACAGAGGTCCATGCATACGTCCTGAGCTTGATACTCCTGATAAGACATGTGAGATGGTAAGGATGAATCGTAGATGTCCAAACATGACAAATTGCACTAGACGTGTCCAACCTGCTGATGGATGCTGTCCAGCATGTGGTAAGCATTTTCAATTTAGATAGCTGTGTGATGTGAGTCCTTAGGGTTATTCAAATATATGCCAGCATAAACATGGGAGTAGCCTAAGCCAACCATTAATTCGTGACAATTGCAGCTAAATAAATGTAACTATTGCACTGTGCCTTACTATAAACAAAAGTAAAATATTTTCAGAAGCCAGAATCATTCCCAGATTTAATTATCCCAAATAAACCTAATTACCTATTAATCGATCTAATTAATGGTCATATTTCAACTCAAAAAAATTTCCAGATTTTGTAGCCTAGACTTGTAGGCATCACATGTTGCAATACAACTAGCAAATTCTGAAAATTATTGAGCATAATTATTATTTTTTGGGACAATGCTCAAAAGGAAAGTTATATTTCTCTCAAGTATATCTGTTTACCTCTACCAGATGTTATAACTAATGAGGGTCAAGTTTCCTTCTTGTACTTTGAAATCTGGTATAATCTGTAGGTAGTATTGTGATGATGGCCATTGATCAGGATGCCATGGATGACCATGTGCGTGAGACAGGCGAGCTTCGTGATGTGGACAAATTTATGGGATCAATGTTCAAGAACAGAGATAATAACCCTATCATCCCAGAAAATGCAACCAAAAGATGTAACATTTCCATGACTCGTCCTACCACTATCCGTGGAGTGAGCTATATTACTATTAGTTAAGGGCTTCCCTAAATTAAAGGTTGGCCCATAGTACAACAGATGGCTATTTCAGTGGGTATAGAATTATGTTATTATAGGTACTGAATTGCATGTTTTCACAGTAACTATTGTGAACTGATATAATGCTCTATTCATATACTACAAAATGTCTACCTACACAAGGCAACTTAAGCCACAAGTACAATGTACAGTGTCTTCCCTGTGTACAATGAAAATTACATGCACTGGCTCCTTAGTTATAATATTGATGTATACCTCCCCCACACACCTTCTATTCTAGAATATGACAGAGGTCCTTTTCAAAGCTAGAAACATGACAAGAGATGCCATGCACTGTCATGAGCAAGCCATGATGATGATGAGGAGAATAAATGACATGGATGGTTCGGTCTCCATTGAACAAAGTTTTATTGCAGCTGCCGCCATTGCACCTCAAGTAGATGAGCCTACCACTGCTGGTGCTACAGGATTTACTGCCTCGTGCCTGAGCATCTTACTTCTGGCTATGTTGATGAACATTTAGTTTTTGTAGCTACTGCAGCTACTAACACCACAATAGCTAGTTTGTTAGTTGGAACAGTTTTAATTTACAATAAATTTACCTGTTGCTGCATAACACAAGCTACTCTAACAGGTGGGGACATGTAAATAGTTGTGCATGTAGCCCTTAGTTATTAATTAATCTTCACTTCCTACCTCTGTTTCATCAGTACCATCAACACAAATGCTGGCTCTAGTGCCAGTATCCACACTGCTCACACTTTTAGCTTTAGTCACTGATAGAGTGCTTTCACTACCCATTTCACTTGCAGCAGTACTTGCAACACCTCTGTTCAATGGTTCATCTTTACTGTTAGATATGTTAGTATTCTCTACAGATGAATCAGTAGAAGATTCATGAATGAATCCTATCGATTCCTTCTTATTATCTATCTCTGATTTTTTGCCTCTGATCCAAGCTCCTACCCACTTGAGAGCTGCCATTGAACTGAAGAGAATGGGAATGCTAATGGGCAGGAATAAGGGAATGTAGATGGCAAACCTATAATCACAAGTATAGCTATTTGTAACTCCATTGTCTACATCACAACATACTTTTGATCATCAGGAAAATACAGGAGTTCCAGAATTGAAGGATCAAAGAAAGCTATTTCTAAAAACAAACAAACAAACACACTAAATTCTGAGCTATATACTGTATAGTGGAACCTGGACTCTGTCTAGAGGCTACCCTTCAGAGGTAATACACTAAATATTAGTTAGGGATAGGACAAGCATCCCTTGTATGGAGGTTGTCCATATTTCAGAGAGTCCATCAACCATACCTACATTAGCTACATACCTGCTGACTTCATTGCTTTCTTGGATAACTGATAAGCAAGACTTAGATTTCCAATTGAAGCTTGTTTATAACACTATATGTATAACAGATTTCATTCCTCATCAGTACTACATTTCCTCACCTATTCATTCCAATGGGCAGTTTTAGCCAGAGAGAAGAAACTGATAGCTAGTTAAAGGTCAAGTAACAAGCTACCCTAACCCTAGCCATAGCCAGCTAACAACTGGCCTTGAATAATCTCACCACCAACCCCTTCCATATCACCAGTCTCTTCATATCATAGCCCTAGCCTAGGCAAGTGGACTACATTAACTAAGGAGGTGTGGCCAGTAATTACTTCTAATTAGCTACATACTGTGAATGTCTGCTATTCAAGAGCACAACCAAATAAGGAGGCACAAGGAGCCCCACTTGGAGGAAGGGGGATAGTTATGTACCTACGTATGTGTAACTTACTTCCTGGATTGACAATAGGGAATATTCTACCTACAAAAATAAAAGAAAAGTGTGAAGGTGTGTCCTCATAAACAGTTCCACCAACTCTAAAGGCAATATGTTCCCACTATAGTTTGTGTAGTAAAGACCACAATGTTAGCTAATACTACAGGTGGTGCATGCTATACTCCCAGCAGTGAGTCTCTGTACAACCCTTACGACGACGCCACCCCCCCCCCCCCCCCCCCCCCACCCCCTAGATGTATAGACAATGTATAATTTGTGGCATTATAAATTAACAGACCTCATGCTGAATGTGATCACTGATGACCATGTTCTTGACCTTGTCCAACAGCTGGACTAACGATACAAGAGATGTTGTGGCCATTGAGACACTCTCCAGTAGTTTTCCTAACAGAAGCTGGTCTATCTTCTACAAATAATTTATATATGGCATTAAACTTATGTAGTGTATTCATAAGTTATAACTACATCCATTCCATTTGTCCAGAAGTTTAGAAGAGATTTCCTACTATGTTATACATCATGGCTGACTACAATCAATTATAACTCACCCAATCCACAATTCCATACTTTCCAGGTGAATATACAAATCCTTCCCCTTTGTCTGAATTAATAGGCTGAAAGTGTAGTAGAAGTTCATAATAACTCATTATACTTGGGGTGATGGGGGGTCATACAATATTAGAGATTCCCAGAAGTATCTTGAATTGTTTTATAAAGATAGGCATCAATTTCTCCATCTTGACATTAACAAGTACACTGCCATTGTCCTCTCCAGAGAGATTAGACTCCACAATGCTCTGGGAAAGTTTGCCAGGGTTATAAATGATCATTCCACCCCACTGTGGCACCAAGAAATTATCAGTTTGAGAGTGTTCATCTGAAGAGGAGGAACTAGGACGAATGAAAAGAGGAGACTCAGTTCTTTTGGGTATATAAACTAAAAAATTGAGACTTGGAAACTGTGAAACATGAGATGCTACAGAAAACAAGAAAGATATATACTTTAACCATGAACTGAAACATGGATGACCATAAAAGTTAGCATAACACATCCCTCCCTGCATGCTACCATCCAGTTACTGGCTTCACTTTAGCACTTTTCAAAAACTACCTTCAATTAGCTACCATTTTAGAAGTTTATTTGTGCTGTAATTATACACTTACCTAGCTTGGATTCTATGCTACTGATCATTGGAGGAAGATATGCTTGTGTAACATAGAAACTATTACCATCCTTTTTGGGGTAAAACTTCATATCTGTATAATAAAACTCCTAGAGCATAAATAGAGAGAGACAGGTCAGAAAGGTAAACTGATAAACATCTAGTCAAATAACATTATATCTGGTGGTCAATTCCACAAAATAGCTGAATCAGTTCGTATGTACCTGTGAACTGATGGAGAAGTCTCCCAAGCTTGAAATACCATCATGTTCCAGAAAAGGCATTAAGATATCTAGATTTTGTAATTATGAAAATCCATGACCAGTATAACACCACACAAATTCAATACCGTTGGTGGAATCATGAATATTCCAACTAGATTGCACTTTGGAAGGGTCTGGGTTCAGAAGTGTAAAAGATAGATGATAACCTACATCAAGAACAGAAAATTCAGCTGTTACAGCAATTAGCTATTGCCAATTTTGTACCTAGTGAAGCTCTTAGCTGTCTCATACTTTCGACATCAACCTTTAGTTTAATTTAATTCAACTTCCATTGTCATCATTGGAATAGTATGTTCCACTAATACTCACTTGGTCCTGGTTTACACCAGCAGAGTTTTTCAAACTTTTTTCCAGATGCTTCCGATCACCATAAACTGAGTGGATCACTTTCATCACAACTGCCAAAGATGATGAAAGGTCTAGAAAGAGCCACCAGACAATAGTCAATTGTTGGAATAATTACATTTCTCTTGAGATGACCATATACCACCACAATACATTATATGCTATAACGGATAAGTATTAAGTGGGATCTAAATTATCATGGAACTTTAGCCACAAGTATAGGATACACCATTCAAAAGTGTGGTGCATGTGCCCATATAACCAACGAGTTGGCAGTTATCCCTGAGGGGAAGCAGTTGGTTAATGAGTTGGTTAACGAGTTGGCAGTTATCCCCGAGGCGAAGATGAAAAAAAAAAAAAAAAAAAACGAGTTGGTTATACGGGGCACATACACCACACACTTTTGAGTGGCGTATCTACTCAAGAGCATTTGCATGGACATAATGCATGGCAGGGGGTTATTTTTAGCTAACATCAAAAAAGTGTTTGTTATATGCCACTATATAACCAACACTTTCGGACCAATCATATTCACTAGATGTGACTAGGTATAGTAATCTTCTCATTGCTTGTTTGTACAAAGTTGTAGTTTGGCTATAACAGGTGTTATAGCGTACCTTTTTCATCCTGTACTCTAATTAAAGTGTGCCGATATCTGCTTACAAAAGCAGACAGCTCCAACCCTAGGTCACTTGCAGGAGACATTCTGACATGTGATAAGAATTTATCTGGTACAAGAAGGATGAAGTAGTGACCAAGTGAAGATGGGAGTAGAGTGGAAACATGACTGGAAAAATCTGTTAAAAGGTTGATTATAAACTAGTCACAGAGTAGCCATCTTTAGTGAAGGTTAGGGCCTAGAATGTCCAGTTTCATACATCAGTTATGACTAGTGCCTTTGGTATGAATATCTTAGTGTGTTTTATCAGAGGCTCCATACCCATAGTATTCATGTGGGAAATTCTATGACTAAACCTAGAAATGATGGTTAGACCATTGGCCAGTGAGGTAATCTTAACTAACAATGTACAAAGACTGATGACTCAACTAGATATTGTACCTTCTAGGTCATCTGACTGTAGATAGGATAAAAGTTTTGACTTGTCCTTGGAACCTGAAACAATGAATAGAAACACTAATTACCTTACCTTTACACCAACCAATAGTGCAAAATACAATAGATGAACATTACTATAGTCCCATACATAATTACCTAATTTATGAGTCTGGATTATGTAGTGGATGGCTACTCTCGTGTTTCTTGCAGATACTATAAAAAAAAACAAAAAAACTTATAGATACCACATAGGTACAAATAGTTAAATCATGGTACAGTATAACTTCAGTAAAATAAAAATGGAGAATAATGCTATGTCCGTGATTATTTTCAAGTCTGAATTAATATTATATTTTCATTGTAACTGACCTTTTAAATCCTTGTATATTGGTCTAAACCCTTTTAGTCTATTCTAGATAAGTCATTACAGTTTTAGGACATTATAGAAAAGTAATAGAAACAAAAGGAACTCCAAATTGGCCTTTTTGGGCGCAGGTATACACATCATCTGGATTAAAAGTTGTATACCTGTAAAGTGAAACCATACATGTCCCAAAAAGATTAGAGTAGCTAGAGAGTGGTGCTGGGTCTCATTAACATCACTTACTCGAGCCTACCACTAGTTCCTTCCTGAGTTGAGCTACCAATAAATCTATACTTCTATCACTACCATCATCAGAATCAGAGATAAGTGCAATTGAGACCTTGATGGCAAGTTCAGGAGGAACCTGCACAGTAGTTATCATTACAACAGTGTAGATAGCTACACCAAGCTTACATGCTTATTGCTTAGTTCTCCTATTTCTTTATAAGGAAGAGAACACCTGTAAACTTCAGTAGTTTTCCACCAGATAGGTAAACCTATAAAGAGAGACACAGCTAGGATACTTAAGGAAGAAGTGTATTGGCGGGAGAGATCTGACTGGGACATCTTAATCTTTAACGAATCATAGAGGTACGGATCGCCAAATTGATTTTACTTCCTGTGAGCTTTCACCTTTGAACCATACGAAAAGAATGTAAAATGTCCGTGGAAAGCGACAGAAGTAGGAAAAGAACGTTCAGGAAGGGAAATGTTGTTACCCCAGAAGCTGCTAGGTATTGAAAGTGTGGTTTGACACGAGAGGGGTCATCGAATGACACAATATGACATAGCTGTCATCTGTGTACTTTGTTTTTTCCTGGCTTTATTTTTCTTAGCGTAATACTCCTTGCCAAGTATATTTATATGCCAAGTATATCTATCTAAATTTCTGGATCAAGGTTATTTTGTGTTGTATTAATTTTTCTTTCTGTCTTCAATACTCTAGTGATCAGAGTACAATGCAGAATGTGTTCGAATTCCTTCATGATTATGTCCCACAAGTAAGTGTTTGGTAAAGCTTCTGCCTGTAAATCTGTTGACCTTTAAAAGATTGGCACATTGATCGCAGTATTTAGCATCTCTCAGTGCCTCCTATTAAACTTTAATATTCATTTGGACCTAAATAAACACTTATACATATTTAATAGTGGATGTACAAACTTATCTTAATTCAAAGAGGATATAGTAGGTGGATGTTGATGCTTATGGGTGACTCTTCTCTTAGAACTGTTGATAGGATTGATATGATTCCCTTATTTATTAATGTTATGTTTCTAGCTATATTTTTAGGAGTTATACTATTAGGGCTACTGACGGAAGCTATGGTAGCTTCTTGCATCTTAGGTTTATACCCATCTTTCCACCACAGGCAGTGTCTGGTCACAAAGAAGTAAAGAAAGAAAGAGTATTGTGGGCATGGTTTGAGAGTGGGGATGTGAATGATTTATCCATGCCCCACCTCCATGAGGGCCATCAGGAAAGCAGAAGTGAAGGGGGATTTCCACTACTGCTTACTTTGGGGTTCAATAATGGATACTCTATCTGGATGATACTAGTGAGCTTGGGCTGGTAACAACAACAAGCATAAAACTTAGTGGTCGGCTCCAATCTTCTGTACATTAATACAGTGTGTATTCTATTAGTAGCTGGATTAAATAGTGATCCAGCTAATAGTACATACATACTCAGTGGTTCATCTGACAGTGAGTTCTTGTATTATTATTTTCAAGCCTGATGGAGATGCTCATGAAGTTTATTGCTGCTTTGGAGAAGGAGAAATAGCACGCACTGTGCGGCTGCTTAAGACGCCTGAGAAAAGAGAAGGTGTTGCACTTGATGTTTTTGCTGATAAGCGTCCAATTATTGCTGTTGTCAGAAAAGGAAGGTGTGTTCTATGCATCAAGATTTGTAAAAATGCATACATATTGCCATATCTTTGTTGGAATATTATCCCTCTCCTGTAGGCACAGTACATCTGGTAGTACAGTAGCTTATTCCACCATGCAACTGATATCACTGAGAGGGAGTGAAGACAATGGAGGGAATATTCTTAAGAAATACATCTTTAAGACTTGGCCTATTGTGGATGTGAAATGTAATAGAAGGTATACTCAGCTAAACAATATAAAAGTGGAACCCCAAAATATTGCATCAAGGAATAACAGCTAGAACTTGAGGATAGCCCTCAGGACACTTTAGTGTGACCCAAGATGTCTAGAATAGAGAGGCTCCATTGTAATGATGCTTTTTCATATAGAAAATGTAATATTCTTCATAGGGTTGTGGCTATTGTGTTTCAGAAGCGGATAGTGGTGCTGGATGCTGGTTCTCTTGAGAATAGATTAGTGATCAAAAGTTAGTGTATTCATTCATTATTGACGTGTGATGGTACATTTGAATTGTTTGTGAATACCATGTAACCATGTCTTATAGCACCGTTATTCATGAAGTCCATGGTAAACTAGCCCTAATGGCAGTGAATCACTGACTTATCCACTACTAGCTAGTTCTTATGTGTAGTTCATATAATATCTTGACTAGATAACTATCCTTGTCCTGGATTTCCTTGCAATCCTATAACTCTTGGACCAAGGTGGTTGGCTTATTCAGAAACAAAGGTATGTTTTAGGGGTTCTGACTTAAAATAAGATCTATGCCTATGGATGTCTTATTTCTCTCCAGCTGTCATCTAAACACCAGAGTGTTGGAGGGATGTCTCATACCACTATCTCATCTGTTGCAACAACAATGCTTAAAAATGTTAGAAAGGGAATTTCAGCACTAAGTATGTCCTTTTATGCCTTAATGTACCAACGAGTTAAGCTACAAATACACTGTTCTCTAGCTGAAACCATAAGTGGCCTCACTACTAAGGCTCAGACTACATCACTTGAAACTACAGACAAATCTCAGCAACAGGTGTGTAAATTTATTATGTACATTGTACTGATTGTAACAGTGTGATAATGATAATTTATAGGTTGACACTGCTGACGTGATAACTGTTATTGATATAGGACAAAAATTTCCGGAGAACCTGGAGGTATGGTCGTCAGCCTGAATATAACTGTGTTAATGTGATATTTTCTGAGCAGATGAGGCTGGATGATTTGGGAGAAGAGAGTGCAGTTATTGCACACTTTGTTGCTCATGCTGGGCCAGATGTACACATAGCAGGTCTAGCATTCAACCCAAGGTATACAGTGATGCCATAATGCTGTGCTGTCGCATAAATCTTTGTATTGTGTAGTGGAAACTTGTTGCTATCAGCTAGCACTGAGGGTCACACCTTTCATGTGTTCCAAATATTGCCACACCCATTCCTATCATCTGAGACAGCTGTCCATCACCTTTATACACTCTACAGAGGTGCAACAAGTGGAGTGGTGTGTTATAGGAGTTGGTCTCTTTCTTAAGCATTTTTTGTTATTTGCAGGTTCAAGACATGGCTTTTTCCTTTGATAGTCGTTGGGTAGCTGTAAGCACCCTGAATGGGACAACTCATGTTTTTCCCATATCTCCTTATGGTGGTGACCCCACTGTACGCACTCACACACCCTCTAAGGTAGTTAACAAGATGTCCCGGTTCCACACCAGTGCTGGAATCGATTCAATAGCTGTTCAGTCTCATACTCATAACTCAGTATCAAACGCCAAAAATTTGATTTTGAAGTCCAATCATCAGCCACATGCACAACTCTCTCAGTCTCCTCCTCAGTCCAGTTTCAGGGACTCCCCTTCCATTCCAAGTTATATGAATGGATATAATAGTTGGAATAATCCTAGAAGCCTCCCTCTTCCTACTCCCATCAGTATTACAGCTCTTCAACAGATAAAGCAACCTTATCAGTCTTCTTCAGGTGTTGTGTGTGCATGTGTATTTTGTGGATGTGTGATGTTTAATCATGAATACTGTAGAGTATTATGATACTATAAGACAACTCAATCTAAGTTTTGTGATCTAGTTATAAATTCAGTTACCAGTGAGTGATGAAATTATAAACAGGAGTAGCCTTGCTACCAATGACAATCCACTACTTAGTTATTTATACTAGTACTAGTAGACAAATGTGATGTTTTCTTCCCTCTGCAGTGTTAGGTGGAACTAGTAGTAATCGAGGAGTAGCATTGACTCTCAACTCTTCTGGTTCTAGGGGTGATGTCTTGTGTGGAGGAGAACCGTATGTCACTTTGGCTGGACCAGATGTTGTGTGTGTTCGAGCTATATTTGGTCTGCCCAGTAATGCAGGAGAAGGAAGACTTAGTGAGAGACTAATACTACTAGTACTCAAGATCCTCTACATAACTAGGCATTTACATGGGTGTATACTTTATGCCTGTAACATATCCCTATTCTTTATACTATATAGTATATTATTGTATTCAATATAGACTCAGAAGAGAATGGTGCCAGCTACTCCCTCTACATAGTTGGTGGTAATGGAGTCCTGGTCAAACACCAATTAGAACCCCAGAAGCTATCTTCAGCCCCTGAAGGAGAAGATGCTCCCATTGAACTGCTTCATTACTCAAAAATATGCTGGAGACTAATGGGGTAATAACAGGAGCCAGCCTCCCATTTGCTTGGCAAGGGAATTGGCCTGTGAATAGGATTATTTACCTTTTTAGTGTTTATTTGAGAAATGATATTTTATTGTGCTGCTTAATTGCAGGAACCCTCCAGCTGTGACTCCTGGCTCCATTTCTCTCCCCCTCAAGGAAGATAATCCTCTCATCATAGCTAATGATGCATACAAAATGTTCTGCCAAAATTGCAGTAAGTATCTCTGCATTTTCATGATTCAACTTTGAACATATTATGTATTGCCAAAGAATATGTACAGAGAAATGAAATTCCCACTACTTCCTCCACTGAACTCACTACCTTATCTGACGACAAGTGGCTCTCCCAAGTAGAAATTCTAACCCATGCTCCACCTAGCAGACGTCTATGGATGGGTCCTCAGTTTTCTTTCAAGACATACCAATCACTGTCATCAAGTCCCAATATATCTAACTCAGTATCAAGTATCAACCTCATCAAGACCCCAAGTCCACCTAACACTATTATCTATTCAGGGAGTCTCAATTCTTTTGTCTCTTCTCAGGTAGTGATCCCTCAGGCTTCAACTAGCACCACTGGATGTGGTGGCAGTGGTGAAAGGACAGGAGATCAAACTGCTGTATTGTTTCCAAGTGCTGAAAGCCCTCTGGTAGATTTTTTTTTGGAACCTTCTGAGATGCAAAGTTTATCTTTGAAGTGTATTGACACCAGTCCAATTCCCATGCAAGGAACCACAGGAAGGATTGATAGTGCAGAGTTAGGACAAGGAAATCTTGACCGTGGTGAGTTATCATAAATGGCGGTGTGATCTTACAAGTCTATTAGCAATGTTCTTGATTATTGTTAAAAGGGCGAATGCTACTATTCTCCATCCTGAAAGGGCATGTAAAGAACGCCTACCTATCCTAAACTATGCCTATACACTGGTTATAAGTACATCTGCATGATAACTAGACTATACTCTCAGTCATCATTATTTACACACTACTGCACATTTATTATATTCCATACAGGGGTGTTAGAGGTATTTGGTTCTTGGACTAAAGTTGCCCCTCATTATGAGGGGGCTCCTTTTGAGGGAGAATTGGAGAGGCAACTGCAAGATGCAATGGGAGAGCATGAAACTAGCAGTATTACAATTGTGGCTAAAGAATCCAGAATAAAGACAGGATTTAGTCCTCCAGGGCCTTAAGATCATGACTGTGGGTGAACGCACGTTATTATTACAACTGTGACAGTGATTCTAAGTCTACTGTGCACAGATTATAATGCTACTTTTACTTGGTAATTTGAAACTTGAGGGGTACCTTGGAACAACCTTAGAAAGACAACAGAGTATTCAGAATTGTTATAGAGTGTTCAGAGTTAACTCTGATGTTCTATAATCACCTGGTGGGGTGGGGGTGAGGTATTATGGCAGGTGGTTGAGTAATTACTGGAATGGTCTCATAATCTCTCTTCTAAGGAATAAATATTGCTAATGCAAGATGTTATTACAGCTTTTTGAAATAAAGGTGTGTTATCAGTTTGTATGGAACAGAGAATCATTTGAAGACTTAAGTAATAGAGAAAATGATCTTCCAAAGTTTGGTTCATTTACAGTGGCCCATCATGAGACTATGTTCAACACAGGAAATAGATTTTCCTCTGGCGAGTACTTCACCCAAACTAAAGGACCATGAATATATCAGCTTACTCCACAACAAGTCAATTGAACTATTATCCAACAAAAGCAATTATTTATGTGCAGGTTATGGGAAAGAAATTTTGACTTATCACTCTTAAGAATTGTGAATGTAAGCAAAAAAAAAAAAAAAAAAAAAAAAAAAAAAAAAAAAAATTTGCTTGTGTATAAGCAGCATGCTAAACACTTTTAACACAGGTAAATTTATCACCTGATTTCATTACTATAATTATTATATCCCCTACATGAAGAGATTAAATTCTGTAAGTTTTCAAATAAACAATCTACATAGCCAATGGTTGTTAATCATTTCCTAATAGCGAGCTAACTTGGAAATGTAAGTGGTGCCTTAATTGTCAAGTTCCTTGTTGCCACAGTCTTGGGACACCAGGTTTTATCAGTAACATTCTGGATTGAGGATGATGTTGAAACAGACTTATAGCAAAGGAAGCCAAATTTAATGAATTGCCTGAATGGGAATGGAAGTGCCATATAGATGTAATTATCAACGAAGATAAAATGAAAGTGAAAAAATCTTGTTTCTGACAAAATAAAGTTATTGGCTTTGTGAGACAGAATTAATAATCAACTGAATGATCTAGAAAAGTCTTGCTGTAATCAAGCATTGGAATGTCCCTACCCATTAGCTAGCTACCCACATGGTGCAAGCTAATGATCAGGGGGATTTTCATGCATTTCATACCACTAAACACACTTTCCAACTATGTAATTAAGAACGTGTTGGGGTTTAAAGTACTTGTAGTTACAGCAGATGGTGCAGCAGTGTTGGTGGATAGAGCACTTGATTTGAGATGTACTGTTATAATTTACACATACATGAGAGTCATGATTAGGCACCGGCATATTAAGCTCCATTATTCTTTTGAGCACTGCTCAAAATCTTTACCTATTATTCTCCCAAAGCTACCTATTATTCTCAGTATTATTCTCAAAATTTAAAAAAAGTACAAATGATCAATATAAACTATTTAAATAGCCCTTCTGTTTACTTGTAACATTACTGAAGCCTCAATATAGTCTTGTAATGTATTGTCTTATTGTGATTTGAAAGAATTGAGTATTGAAAATACTCTCTTTACAGGGTTCTACCAACAAAATCCTCCTCTAAGAGTGCCCATCCAGCATGGCTAGTTTTAGTGCTTAATTTTCTGATACAAGTAGCATGGCAGGGCCTAGGGCTAGGGCTGATGGTACTGCTAGTGACTACTGCCCTTTGCAATGGTGGAAGTTAAATTCTATACACCTGCCCATGTGGTCAAAAGTATACCCAAAATTTTACCTATTATTCCAGCATTATTCCTGATGCTAGAACCTACCTATTATTCCCAAAATTATGCCAGCATAATATGCCGGTGCCTAGTCATGATTCATGTGGTTTAACACTTACATTTGGTTATTACATCATATAACATACAGAAATTTTGCCTGATCAGAGTTTTCCAATAAGAATTCACAACTGATCACATAGTGGTGCCAGGGACACCTTTAGGTCACTAAGACATATCTAATATTATAGATTGATATTACTGGAAGCACTGCAAAAATGGACGTTAAGTAGTAAAGGTTTTGTCTTTGAAGTTGTCATTCATTAACACTCCTGCATGCACGAGTTGACCTTGCCAGGTAAAGTATCACCGTAATTATAAGATCACCGTAATTATAAGATCACACCATCGCAAATTTTTAGAGGATATAGATTTGTGATTTTTGATTGCTTAAATGCGTATGGTTTTGATGAGCATATCAATAAGGAAACCAGATATAGAAGTCTAGACAAACTTGGTTTATAGTGTGATATTTCATATTTGTAGCCCACTGAGTAGTATTAGTGTGTAATGGGATTCTTTGATTGTGGTGTTGATGCTGTAACTGCATACTGTGCAAGGGGTCCATTGATAGTATGTATATAGTAGAATGTGCATTACTTTTGCATGAGAGTAGTGGTTATTATAAACCTATAGTGACTGAAAGGTTTTTCTCGACTACCTTGATGAGTTAAAATCTTAAGTTAAGATTTCAAGGAAGAAAAGGCTGAGCAGAAAAACTGTAGGTCTTCAAATGCATGACAGGTATGATGGTAGTGTAGCGTGTATTTAGTATGGAAGTTAAACCCTCGTAATTCCTCAAGTTGTATCTTATCTGACGAGCTTACCCAAATTCATTGAGTGAATGACTTAAAAATTACTTCGGTCATTAAACATGTTAGAGTATGATGTTACTGTCAAAATTTGCCTTCAAGTAGCACAAAGATTGTGTGCACAAAAATCACTAACTCTTCAGCCTAGTCAGAGGTAATTGCAATAGAAAGCAACAACTATTCTCTGATAAAGAAGAAATTGATAGCTAATACCCTCTTACTAAATGGACAAGACACAAAGTAACTGTTATAATGAATGTTTTATTCTGGGTGGTCTATATGGTACATGACTTAATCTTTTGGTTCAATAGGTTGAATGTCCTTACGTAAGTTGTTAAATTTCTGATATTGATAGAGTAATCTCTTACTGTAACCTATACATCCACATTATTAGTATCAGTTAACTAAAACTGCACACATCATCTTTTTCATCAGTGAATTTTCAGATTGCGAAGATTCTTCAGCTGAATTCCAGTGCATAAAGAAAAGCCATTCTCATTCATGTGAAAACTGAAACAATCCTCCCTGTAGACAAGTTTTATCCATTATTTTTATATATTCATAGAAACTGGACACTTATGCAAGGCTAGAGACATTCAACATACTGAACAGACTTGCATCTTCTTGTTACTAGCCATTATAGTGTTCTCTTCTATGGATAGTTTTAAAGTTACTCTACGATTGCTTCCAATCTTTTATGACTGAGAAGTTATCCTTTGAATTAAAATGGGAGCCAATGAAACCTAAAGATCGTCCAATCAGGTTAGTGTAGCTCTGGCCAGGAAATAAAATACTAGTTACCTTGACATATATGGCCAGGAACTGCGCATATGCATGCACCCGTGTCGTCTAGCAGAGGGAATCAGTTCACACTGCACTTCAAACCAGTTGTACTTTTGACCTTTAACGGTCAGACTTAACAGTAAACAGTCATGAATGACTTATTTATACTTGTCTGTCAATTGACCTGTTTGCCTTCATTTTCATTTCATAATAATAATAATAATAATAATAATAATAATAATAATAATAATAATAATAATATTTTATTAATAATTAATTTTTATTATTATTATTATTACATTATTATTATTATTATTATTATTATTATTATTATTATTATTATTATTATTATTATTATTAGTCATGAATAACCCTTTTACAAAAATTAATGCAATACAACAGTGAATGACAATTTCCTCAGTGTTCTCTTCTGAAAAGGAAGTGATGATGAAGGAGATACAGTATCACTAGATACAATGCAGTTGTAATGACAGTTATTTTGATACACCAGCTGAAAATGTGTTACCGAGTACAGAACACTGAAATGGGGCTCTACAACTGAGAGATAACTCAGGCTAGAGGCATATATCTTCCCAGCAGTGGGCACCTTTACCTGGGTGAGGTGGGTCTACACAGTATTACATAGGTACACACGTATATAGCAATAACATACACTTCCAAATGGGTGGCCCAGGAGTTTGGGTGGCATATGCTAGTACTTTCATTAGTGATAAGACACCAAAGCAAGCTTAATGCATCCTCATGTTCAAAAAGAAGGTATGATATGCCCTAAATAAGCAATACTACTATCTGCAGTTACGTGTATCATTTTCCTGTTACACAATGCTAAGGTTTGGTTGTAACTGAAAGCCTGCAATTAAAATATAGCTAGCTATCATTACCTAAATTCTGAATTGGAATGTGACTTAGTTTTCTGGAAGATAGCAGATCACGTCCAGGACCTGCATTTTATTCGAACAAAACATTTTTTTCCTTCCAGGGCCACCATTCCTTCTCATGTCCTTGCAAAACACACAAGATCCACAGATCTGTCATCACAAACCTCGCACAGACCGTAGCAGCAATCAAAGGTCAAAAGTACAACAGGCTTGAAGTGCAGTGAACTAAGTGATTCCAGCGAAGTGAACAAAAAATTAGTTTCACCACCTGCACTTTATTTTTTAAGGAAAAAATTAGACTTGGTGAATCTATGCTTACAGTAAACAAACATTATTGTTTTTATCACCTACTTGGAATATGAACTGTTTTGGACAACTCTGCCTCTGGACAACCACTGCAGTTAGAATATAGCTTCCAAATCAATCAAGTAAATCCGTAAAAATACGGAAAAATCCGTGCGGTAGGAGCCTCATGTAGTCTACTAAAGCATGAAAATAAAATATTATCATAGTTGTGGAGTAATTTTTTTGCTGTTACAGGTAATTATTTGCTGCTATAGGTAGACTAGACGTTAGTATTAATGTTACTATTATATTATGTTTAAATGAGTTACCATTCTGTTGCCTGGCAGTGGCCTACTAAGATCAATGCTTCCTTCTATAGGCTACTATAGAGACTCTAGTTGGAAAAATATATAAACACCTTGTAATCATGTGTGTGTACAATCGTAGTTATTGACAAGTGATGCCATTACCAATTCTGTGGAAGACCCTGAATTGGCCATAAAGGGCCTTATATCCCGACTTCTTGGCGAATCTTATGTGGACAAGTTTAGCTATGAAGTCATTGGTCAAGAAGAGAATAAATATGATGTTTTTGAGATAAGTGGAAACTCTCAGGAGCCTACTGTTACCCTAAGGGGTAACAATGGTGTATCACTTTCAATGGCACTAAATTATTACCTCAAATACATGTGTAACAGTTCAGTAAGCTGGGGAAGAAATGGTACAGGAGATAACTTACAGCTACCAAACCCTCTACCAACACCCCAAAGTACTGTAAGGATTGTGTCCCCCCATAAGCTGAGATATTATCAGAATGTTTGCACTGTATCATATTCCATGGTATGGTGGGATTTTGAGCGTTGGCAACGTGAAATTGATTGGATGGCTCTAAATGGCCTCAATTTCATCCTCTCTTTCACAGGGCAAGAATATGTATGGAAGAAATTGTATGAGTCTCTAGGTCTCACAAATGCAGAGATCCAGAGCTTCTTTTCTGGTCCTGCATTTCTGGCATGGCAGAGGATGGGTAATATCCGAGGGTGGGCTGGCCCTCTGGATTATGGGTGGATTGAAAAGCAGGTCAATCTCCAGAAACAAATAATTGAAGAGATAAGGATGTTTGGAATGATCAACATTTTCCCGGGTTTCTCTGGACATGTTCCAAAAGGAATTAAACGTGTCTACCCAAATGCTGAGTTGATAAGATCATCAAATTGGGGGGGATTTGGGGACCAATATTCTGAGGACTATTTACTGGAACCAACAGATCCTTTGTTTAAATCTATTGGGAAATCTTATTACACGATTCTAATTGAGACTTTTGGAAGTGATCACTATTTTAATACTGATACATACAATGAAATGACGCCATCTAGCAAGAATTTGGATTTTCTCAAGGAGACTAATGCTGCCATTTTTGAAGCTATGTTGGCTGTAGACCCAGATGCAGTATTTGTTATGCAAGGATGGTTGTTTCGCAATAACAATAGTAAGCATACTATATAATTATGTTTCAAGTGATTAGGATAATGAATGTCAAACTTTTCACATCTTCAAAGATTTGAGATACCACATTTCCTTTTTTTTTACTATAGCTAGCTAACATAGTAGTGGATGCAGATATCAGTTAGCAATCTGTTATTTTTTCCTACTCTATTGTGTATACTATCATGAATCTGTTCTTGTCAGATTTTTGGGGTTCTAAAGAAATTGAAGCCTTTCTTTCTGGAGTCCCTAATAATCGAATGATTATCCTGGACCTAAGCTCTGAGCAAGATCCAATTTGGTCCAAAACAGAGTCATTTTTTGGAAAACCCTTTATTTGGTGCTTGCTACATAACTATGGTGGAGCTAGGGGTATCTATGGCAACCTGACTACAATTGGGAATGACCCCATTGATGCATTGATGGATCCAAATAGCACAATGGTTGGGGTTGGCATCACACCTGAAGCGATAGAACATAACCCTGTGGTGTATGACTTAATGGTAAATTAAGAACACTTATAAGTCTTTAATACTGTATGAACTTTTGTATGTTAATTACTCTGAACACCGAAGGTAAGCAGTGTAGTCGTGTACTTACTGGTGACATTGATTTATGTTGCTACAGGGTGAAATGTCATGGAGGTCGAAAAGGGTGGATAACATCTCATCATGGCTTGATGCCTATGCTACACGTAGGTATGGGAACTGTAGTTCTAACATTCATAATGCTTGGCAACTGCTCTACGAGGGAGCATATAAATTTCACTGGAATGTGAACATTCGTTCTATGACTGGACAAGCTCCAACACTCAACTTAAAACCTTATGCAAGTCTTGATCCAGGAAAGATTTTACAATCCTGGCAGTTGCTCACTCTTGCAGTGGAAAGGAAGGAAGTAAATTTTAGTGTTGGACCTGTGAAATATGACGTTGTTGACATTGGAAGACAAGTTCTTGTCAATGTTTTTGCTGATTTGTATCAAATTCACAAGACCATCTATTATTCTTATGTGGAGAAAAAAAACACAAGCATAGCTTCAGATTTAAAAGTCATTGGTGAGGCCATGTTGAGCTTGATGGAAGATTTAGACCAGTTTTTATCTTCTGATGTAAACTTTCTCCTTGGACATTGGATCAGTGAAGCTCGTCTTTCAGCCCCTGAGAAATCATCTGACGAACTGTTAAATCTTATAGAATTTAATGCTCGAAATCAGATCACAATGTGGGGTCCTGACGAAAACATTAATGACTATGCTAGTAAGGATTGGGGAGGGCTTATCAAGGATTACCACTACAAGAGATGGGAATTATACCTCTTGACTATATTGGAGGCTGTAAAAGTTGGAGAAGATGTAAACTTTATAACCTATAGTGACAAGAGGAAGAAACTGGAGTGGTCTTGGATTAACCAGACATCATATTATCCCACTAGCCCTAAAGGGGATAGTGTTATCCTAGCATTAAGCCTTGTGGCAAAATACTCTAGGACTGATGATTTTTTAAACAGGAACTATGAAGTAATGGAGAACACAGACCTTGCTGGAAATAATTTATATGGCGAGGTAAAAAATGGATTTTTTCTCTGGGTAAAGACTGCTAACCAGTTGGCATTTTTTTGTGAGATCAACCCAAAGTGTGGTGGATTTAGTATTTTATCGTATCAAACTGTTGTAGTCGAGTTCAAAGTGAAAGCAAGTGATCACAAGACTGTGTCTATTCAGGGCACTACACTGTACTTAAGAAAATAGAACTGTTGTATCTTCCTAGTTTAGTATACCAATATTGTGAACAATTATATTTATATAGGTTTACTACACGCTAATCAAAATATTATGCTTTCTGTTATACACACATTGGAGATGTCAGTTGCATCCTTTATTCATAGCTAAGCCAGTCCAGTCCACATTTGATCCACATTTCATTGGTCTTGCAATTATTTTACCTATTGGACACTTGGAGCTTCCACCCGTAGATGGTCACAGCTTGGTCCTCTCTGGGTCTCTTGGTAGGCAACTAACAGCAGACTTAGAACTACAGTCATCGGATGTCTTCCTTTTTTTTGTTTGCTCTCTTTCATCCTTACTCTTCTTGTTGATGTTCTTTTATCTTCTTGGCCTTTTCCTTTTCTTCCAACTCCTTCAACTTTATATCTGCTGTTGACACTCTTCTTTCTTCCTTTCCTTCTTGGCCTTTTGTTCTTCAAGGAATTTGATTACTTATCACTTGGGTAAGCAATTGTTGGTTCCTTTGCTGCTATTGGTTGAGTTCAGTTTTCTCATGTAGTTTTCATTCCTATTAAGATAAATTTCTGGGTGTTTGAATGTATTATGCTTCACTACTTTCAGATAGGCTATGTAGGAAAAGGTTTTCTTAGTTCCAGGATGTTTGGCATTGTAAGCAATTACAGACTTCTTCCAAGGCTGAGAAAAACCTACATGTAAAAGTGAAAACAAGCATTTTATAATAGCTTGTTAACATAGGTGTTCATTATAACTAGTCAGACCACAACTTAAAAGTAAGCAGTTTTATTTCAGTTAATGGGAAGGACATCTTCCTGACAATTTTCTATTACATTCAACTTTTCAGCTTTCACTAGTGATATCAGTGTATGGATGAAAGTAACATTTACAAGGAAATGCTATGCAAGGGATAAATTTGCTTAGAATTATAGCAGAATGCTATTATTTTATTAGAGAATAAAAAACTTGACGAGTAGTATGTCACAATTTTATTCTTTGTCTAAATGAAAGCAAAAGGAATTGTTTCTGTAAACACTCTAGATGTACAATTTGACAAAAGTTTTTAAATACCCTATATATTATATGGTTATCTGTAATTGTTGCCTCCCTAACCCATTTATCCTCCTACAATTCATGCAGATAATCTGGGAGGAATGAAGAAAAATTTTGTGGGTCAATATGTAATGTTGTAGTCATCAACCAAAAGACAAACAAGGCACTCTGCTGGTGTGTGTATATCTCATTGTTTCATATTCCAACTGTAAAATAGCTCCAGGATTAAGTAACCCCCCCTCAGTACATCCTTCCATAGGATTACATGAATGCCAGGGAATATTGTTGACAGAATTATCTCACCAGCTGCAGATTTGCCTCTTGCCACTACTAGCAGTTTTGGTACAGTATGGAGCTAAGAATCTTTGGGCACAAAGAAAACCCACTTTTGTCACAATTCCAGTGAATTTTATCAATCATGTCATGAACTAGCATAGTCATTATACCAGTGTACTTGTTGTGCAATAAACATAGGGTGGTGCTTCAGAAAGGCACCCACCAATCATTCCCCTGGGAGATTATAGTGAATGGACCATTCTGATAAAGTAACATTGTGCAGACTTGTTTGTCTACATTTATTTTCAACTTTTTAATAGTCCTTAGTGAGCAGTTTAGTCTATAGGTCAGTTCCCTACTGGTGCCCTACTACATGCTTAATCCTGGCTATGGCTCTACAGTATGGTATCTTCCGTAACTGAAAGGTTCCTTTTCTGCACTTCTTTGACAGCCCTATACAAATCTTGTTTCCTCTCTTCCTCCTCCAAAGCCATGGCCTATGTCCGAATGACATCAGTAACAACCTCCAAAAAGACACTATACTCGGCTACAGGGTTAAACATGCTGTGTGGTAGAAGATTCTGGAAGGAATATACCAGGATGACAAGATTTGTGCTAGGGTGCTCCGTGATTTCCTTTCTAAGCATTATCATAATGTGAGACACGGTCATTCAGACATTGAACAGAACTGACGCTGAGAACCATTGCCACAGCCTAAATTTAAACTTTCCATCATTACAGCCACCCCTCCCCCCTACTCCTCTCTTTATCTGCACCTTAAGTGGTGTGTATAATAATAATAATAATAATAATAATAATAATAATAATAATAATAATAATAATAATAATAATAATAATAATAATAATAATAATAATAATAATAATAATAATAATAATAATAATAATAATAATAATAATAACTATGTCAGGGACCATTTGCTGCTAGAGGTATGTTTTACCATTTCTCAAGGATGACCATTTACAGCTGGAGGTATGTTTTACCATTTCTCAAGGATGACATAGACCTATACCAAAATGATTCAGCAGGTAACATTTATTAATGGGTGCAAAATTTAGCGGTTCTGCATTTTTGAGGCATTTAACTGGTACAAATATTAGCTATTTTGACTTTATTGTAGTAATTATTGTACACCATCAGTCCATGATGCTAATATTCTTATACATACAAAAAAAATTACATGGGAGAGTAACCACCATCAAATAGACCAAGAATCTCTGCTTTCTCCACCTCTTTAATAACCTTCAGTTGAAAATAAATCATTGTGCATGTAATGGTTTAATACTGGTCAATCTGATATCAATATCTTCAACTGCTTTCCCTTGATATGAAGACTTGACTAGCTACTAATATTATTATTTTCTTCCCCGGTAACCTTTGACCCTGTAGACATAAACGAAAAATTGAAAATCGCTAAAATAATGAGTACAGCGGATTGCAGTTCCGTTGAGAAATTCTCTGTCGCGCGCAGCAGAGATTTTCCCTGGTGTAATTATTTAGGTGGTTACCATTAATTGCGCAAAGATGACAGCATTTCAACGCATCTGCAATTAATCCGCTGTGTACACACACGTTACCGCCTAAAACCGTGCGCCCGTGCCTTTGTGATGAGCCGAGCTTAGCTACTAAGAGTACGTTTTAGATAATAGCCTGCAAATCTCGCTGTTTCTTGCGTGGTGTGCCGCTGTCATTTCAGCTAGTTAGTTTGTACTTTAATTATGGTAGTGTAATTTACTTTCCTGGTGAAAGGACTCTGGCCTAGGTACCACCTAAGTGGTAGTGAAGTCAGTGGACCTATGAACCTTGTAGAATTTAACCCCCCTCCCCTCTAAAATTAAGCTTATCCACAATGACTTTACCTTTAGATTCCAAATTGAAGGACAGTGAATGTCTAAAAGCAGGAAGAGACATCTGAGACCACTTGATTTGTCATTGACATAAAGGTAAACCTTGGTATATCAGCTCCAAGATTTCTTAGATGATAACTTGAATGTCCACAGTGATAAAAGTAAAGCAGAAAGAAGAATCCGATACCGCTCTGACATGAAGGGTAAACCTTTGTTAAACAGCTTCACAGTTTGTTAGATAACTTGGTGGAAAAGTTCACTGAATGCAGTAGTTAATTCTGATGATAGTGAGTCTCCTAATCTTTCAGATTACAATCAAATTACTCCAGAGAATTAACTATTCATGGATAGAAGCATGTCTGATACTCAAAGTGTGCAATCATCAGACCTCTCCTCTTCAGCACCTATCTTTTCAGCAGATGATCAAAACATAGAATTGATTGATCCTGATTTTGTCCCTATATCTCCAGATCAGCACAGGAATCTTCCTTACTTACACGAAGATGAGATGAAGAGAGCTCCCATTATTCAACAGCACAACTCTTATCCTGTTTTAATGGACTCTAGCCCTAATTTTCTGTACAGTTTCGTAGATTCATCTGAAAACCATGCACAAACAAAATCTACAAAGGAGATCACTGATAGCTTTGGTGTTTCATCTCAGCAATATCAATCTATGCTAACAAAACTGAGATTGCAGCGGTCTACTTCTGTAGCTAGCTGTGCAGATTCTAATGTTGATGTACCAGATGGTGGTAGCATATGTTCAAATCCTACTCTGTTTATTGATCAAGGGTCAAGGGATACCATCCCCACTTCATTTACCACTTCACCCAAGGATACCACTTCCACTTCACCCAAGTATACCACTTCCGTTTCACCCAGGGATATCACTCCTGCTTCGCCTAGGGATGCCACATCCACCTCAACCAGGGATACCACTCCCACTTCAACCAGGGATACCACTCCCACCTCACCCAAGAATACTAAACCAACATGTTTTGTTCTTTCTCAAAGGAAGATGACTGGTGCTATTGATTCCAGCCTTATTGATATTGATCCAGAGCAGGTACAGTTACCTGTTGAAACATCCTATTCAAAGTTAGATTCAGATATTGAAACTGCTTCTGTTGTTTCAGTTCAGCACCTCACAGAAACTTACTTGAGTCAGCCTATAGAGCCTCTTATTGATAGACTGTCTCCTTCAGGTGAGAGAGAAAAGATTCCATTTTCCTTCCCCACCACTGTTGTTTCAGAGTCATTGTCACTAAATGAGACACCTGAATTTATAGATTATTCTCAACAAAAGACCTCAGTTTCATCTACATATAGCAACCGAAGCACTGAGCTGCTGAATCCAAGCAGAATGCCAGCACACATCCACCCTCAGAAACCTCTAGTATCAACTGCTGTTATTCACAGTCCAAGCTCCATCTATTCTGATGTTTCAGGAAAGTTATTGCAAAATAAACAGCTTCCTTTTGTACCAGTTAATGTTCTTAGAGAATCAGAGATACCTAATGCCATAGTGAACTTGGGTGAAGAGACCACCAAAATGACAGGAAGAAGTACTGAGAATAGGAGAAATGACATGAAGGAGCTTCAAGATAAACTTGCCGAAGAACAGAGAGCACGAGTATATTTGGAGGGTCAACTAGATTCTGTGAAAGAAGAGTGTGAAGCTGCACTCAAGGAGCGTCCTGATATATTATCTAAACTCTGTCAAGTTGAAGCTGAATTGACTGAAATGACTTCTGCTCTTGAAAGAGAGAAAGCAAAGCCTAAAGATGATGAGCACCTTAAACAGTTGTCAAAGGACTTACAAGATGCAGCAGCAGCACTAAAGCAGAAGGAAAAGACAATTTTAGAACTAAGAAACAACTTAACTGATGAGAAATTAAAGTCTGGCAGACTTGAAAAGAATTTGGAAGATACTAAACAGACTTTAGATGACCAAAGTACTGCCTTTTCTGAACTCCAAGATAAACACAGAAACTATAAAATAGAAATGGATAAAAAAGTTGAAGAGTGCAAAGAAAAAGCATGTTCTCTCTCTTTGTTGGAAGCTAGTTATGGTTCCCTAGAGAAAAACAAGTCATGGCTACATGATCACCTCCAAGAAGCACAGAAGTCTAAACTAAAGTTACAAGAAGAACTCAGGGAGACTAAAACATCTGGAATCACTCAAGATATTAAATGTGACCAGCTCCAGAAGGAAAACTCCTTCCTTCAGCATCAGATTGCAGATCTTCAAAGGGGGGTTCTACAAGATAAAGCTAAGATGGTCAGTCAGTTGGAAGCGATAGAGGCTGATGTGCTTTCTCATGAAGATCTGTACACTAAGTTAGTAGCAGAGAAGGCCCAACTTGAAGACATGCTTAAAAGGAAAGACGATGCTCTCTCTCAAGTCAGTTCAGATCTAGCCAGAATGCAAGTTGATCAAGAAGAGCTCAAGGAAAAACTGGCAGACACTACTGTGGAAACTAACAGGCTAATTCACAGTGCTAATGATTTAGAAAGAGAGAATAAGATCCTTTCAGTTAAGTTGAAGGATTCTCAACGAGACTTAGTAGATAGAGAGTCTGATTTAAAGGAGCTAGAAAAGATGAAGAATTCTTTCCAGGAGAAGTTACAGCAGGCTGACACTGAACTTAGGAGTAAAGATGGTACTATTCAAAACCTCAAAGATGCAAAAGAATTACTTCAGCATGAATTAGATTTAGTTAATGAATCTAAAGAGAAACTGGGTAGAGAAATGGCTGATACAAAATGTGAAGTGGCTAAACTTGAAGTTGATTTGAGGTCTACTTTGGATAATAGTAGAAAGAAGGATGCACAGCTGAAAGGAATCCTAGAATCCCAACATTCTATGGATGATGAGAAACAAGCACTACATGGTCTCTTGGCAGAAAAGGAGGAAGAGATTGAGCAGAAAGAGGGAGCAATGAGGGCTCTAGAAGCACAGGTAAATGAACTTCTTGGAGAATTCAGCAAACTCCAAGATAACTTTAAGTCTATTGCTTCAGAGAGTGGTACAGTGACAGACAATATAGCCGAGAAGGATCGTGTCATTTCACATTTAGCGTTTGAGAAAGACAAGAGTGAAGATGAACTACAGCTTCTCAGAAAAGAAAACCAAGCACTACACACACTTCTTGGTGAGCTACAGTGTGATAAGGCTCATCTTCTGGGTAAACTGGAAGGATCAATTAACCAGGAAGACTTTCAGAAGTCTCTGCGAGAAAAGACACAGATGCAGGCTGAATTGAGTGCTCTGGAAATGAACCAACAACATGAGAGAATCAAAAGTGAAGCTAAAGTCGACAAGCTGGTTACTGACCTCCATGCAGCTCAGAAAGCTGTTTCCCAAGCACAGAGTGAGCTTCAAAGACTTAAAGATGAAAGAAATGAAGAAATAGGTAAACTAAGTGATGCAAAGTATCAAACTGAAGTGGATCTGAAAGAAGTCAGGGAGAGATTAGAAAGGGCTTTGAGAGATAAAGAAAAGACTAAGGGAGTATTGAGCTTAAAGCTTTCTAATGGACAGCTCGAAGACCTTAGAGCAAAGAATGAAATACTTGTGAAGCAGAACCATGACTTATCTGAACAACTTCTACAGGAGACTCAACAAAGACTTGAAGTTGAGCGAGCTAGTGGGTTGGTGGCCACCAAACTCAAGCAAAATGCAGAACAGGAAAGGAATGAACTTATGCAAAAGAATAGAGATATATCCCTTGAATTGGAGAGGCTGCGAGGACGGTTGGCTGGATTGCATACCACACAGCTTACTATGAGAGACCATGCATCTAATCTTGAGATTGCTTTAGCAAAAAAGGAAACCTTAATTGTCAAACTCTCTACAGAAGCTCAGGAAGTACTAGAAAAGAAACACTTAGAAAGGGAATCGTTTATAACCCAGATAGCTGCTCTAGAAAAACAGCTCAAAGATGAAGTTACTGCTGAGCAAGAGAAGGTCCAAATTGAGAAGCAAAGGATTCAGGAACTAGAGAGTGAATTATCGAAGTATGAATCAAACTTAGCCAGCGAGCAACCTGATTTATATGAACAGAACTCTGACAGTGTATTAAATGTAGATGAACACATAGCAAGTCTTACTCTGGAAAATGATGCTCTTAAATCTGACGTGAGTTACCTCAGATCTCAGTTACTTGTTGCTAATACTTCTACTAAGAGTGCCAAACGAGAGATAGCAGATAAAAACTCCAAATTAGAGATTCTGGAAAGTGAGTTAAAGATTGCAAAGACCAGATGCCAGCAGGCAGATGATGAAGTGAAGCAGCTGAAAGAACATCTAAGAACAAATGAAGCAAAGCATTATGCTGAAATGGAGGAATTGTGTAGTACCTCACAAGAGAAGGAAAAAGGAGTGTTGGATAGAAGGCTTGATACTGCCAGTATTGCTACAGTTAGTGGAAATGATAAAACACACCAACCTAATCTTACTGCATTTGGTGAGTGTGTTTGCTATCAATGTAACTTTGCAGGTTTTTTTTTTTTTTTTTTTTTTGGAATAATTGCTGGAGGGGTGGGGGGTTGGGGGCATACATGTGTCAGTAGGGATGTCCACATTCTGCCATTTTTCTCCCTATTTTGCTTTTAGGTATTGCCTGTATTTCCTCCCTATTTTTAAGAATTTAAGGCTTATTGTATTGTAACAAAATTATTCCTTCAATGTAGTCCTCTAGAGAGTTTGTCTGCCTGGTGGAACCAAAAGAGCCTTCTTTGCTGCTGCAGACCAACTGTAATTCATTATTCTTAGCCTAATTACAAATTTTGCCCAATATGATTATACTTGGCATGATGCCGCATGCTCTATTTTGCTTAAAATTATGCTGGCAAATGTGTACATCCCTATGTGTGAGTGTGATGTTTGCACTATCATTTGGCTTAATCATAATTATTATGATAGTACAAATGCAGCAAAAAAAAAAATTTATACTGCAAATTTTTTTACAAAATTTTTTTGCATAGATGTGGGAAGCATGAGGGCAATGGGGGTGATGTACCCCATACCTAAAGTGCCATGGTGGCCAGGCCCTCATGGTTAAACAAACCAATAGTCATTATACTGTAAGGTGCACATTTCTAGTGTCCAATCAGCAGTCAACACTCCAAAAATAAATGTCAAAAAAACTTGAATGACAGTTGAACATGCTACCAGATTTAGTTAAAATCTCTATATAACCTCTCAGCAGCTTGGAAGTAACTTCATTACAAAAGTGTTGCTAAGCTATTCCACTGAGCAAAGAAATATATTTTTAAGTTGACATTCTTCTTCATTTTCTTAACCATCACAATAACTACAGCAACTGCAGAGCATAGCTTTCAGCTCTTCCTCAAATAAAGTCATACTTATGATCAACTATGTCTGAGTCAATAATGTCATGCTGCTTCATTCATAGAGACATCACTGATGAACTGGATATTGCTAAAAATTAATTGTTAATAGTTAAAAAGTCTATAATTTTCTTATAATCATGCTAAATAATTTTCATAGTGTCCTATGTAATGGTTATTCTATAGCACAGAGTCCTTACCCACCCATTCCCATTCAAGGTGTGCCCCCATGCTCAATAACATCTATGCCTATGATTATAAATGTACTTTATTTGCTTTTACAAAAGAAATGCTCAAGGGGGGGGGGGGGGGTACAAGGAGGCTGAATGCTCCCCCTTAAAATACAATGTTCAACATTCTTGATTTAGTTTTGAAGTCCCCGCATTTTGTGTTTGTGTGTGTCAATTCGAAAAGGTGGAAATGATAGTGTTACTACTATTTTGGGGAACAAGTTGAAAATTAGGCTATAAACTTTTATTAGTTGAGAAATGTTGGCGCCTTCTCCATGTAGCAGATTATTCAGATTACATCATTGTCATATGTACTATTGCTATGGGCTAGGGTTAGATAAAGTACAATAACAATAGTACACAATTGACAATGATGTAATCTGAATGATGTAATCTCAAGCCGAAATGTTACTCATGTTATGGCCATATAACTTATCAGCATGCTCACTTTGCAGGAAGTGGTAGCTCAGAGTCTAACCAAAATGAGTTAGAAAAGGTTAGCAGAGTTTTGTCAAATGGTCAGAGACTGACTTACCTTATTCATCCTTCATAGATGGAGAAGTTGAATGAAACTCTGCGTGAACTAGGGTCAAGGGTGTTACAGGCTCGACAGCAAGGGCAGGAAGCTGCTGAATTAAAGAAGTCTGGAGAAATATCTGTCCTTAAGCAGGAGCTAGGTTCTAAGTCAAGGTATGTACATATAGAGGTCAAGCACCAGATGTATGCCAGCTGTGATTTGATGTAATAAGACCTTTTTGATGATATACCAGAAGAGTCTCACACTTGGGAATTGGTGCAGAAAAAATCTACAATATACATAATGTGTATGTGTCTGACTGTTTGGTACTTCCATTTAACCAGTCCCACACAATGTCACGCATTGTCCCAACTAGAGCATAGGTCTCACTAAGTGTCCACATAGTAGATACTTCTTCTGATTAGTTGCTTATAGAAGCTATCGGAGTTTTGCTGTTATAATACAGGAGAGAGTTAAAAGAATTTCCCGCCAAAATAAACTTCATGGAGGGCTAGTTATGTGTGCAATACTTCTGTAGGCTTCTGTAGAACAGTAATGGAGGTTAAAAATGTGGATGCAGCTAGCACAGTGTGTTGATTAATATTGTTACAATATAATAAACACATACCAAATAGTAGGGGGATGGAGTGTATATACACACTTTATAAGTGATAGCAGTTTGATGTTATCTTGGGATATGAATAGACTACTAGAAAGAGCTTAGTGTTGCCAAGCTAGGTAAAAAATTTTGTGGTAAATTCCAGATCTCTAATTTCAGAACTGGGTAGTCTAGTGTGGCATGTCTGTTTTCTATCTAGACTAGGTATTCTAGTGTATACAGGTATCTACGTAGAACCTCCCTGCATTATCATTGGCATTATTTTTGCTACTATTGCTACTTTTATAGGACTTTAAGTAACTTACAGTCTTACCTGCATTCTCTAAAGGATGACATGAATAAGCTGCATAAGCAGATGGATCAACATTCTGCTACAGTCAGAGAATCTTACAAATCCTCCAGGTAGACACGAGACTGGATATTGTAACATTGCAGCAACCACTTAGTGGTTTCAGTTACTTTCATGCACAAATTATATACCTCACCATGACCACAATTAAGCACCAGTAAAGAGAGCCCATATCTGCCTTCATTCATTCTACAGCTCTAGGGATGTAATAACACATTGGGTTGATAGGGTGTACAGACTCTTGAGTCATGTTATTGGACTGGGGGGGGGGGAGACCTTGATGGCCTGAACTTATTCTTCTGGTATCACTATCCTTAATAGGCTGATTGAAAGTCAGATTGAAGACCTGAGGAGAAACTCATCTCTGCCTTCTCCACTCTTGTGATCCACACCTACTGACTAGTGTCAGTAAATTTGGTAGTAGGTATTTATGTAACCTATGTATTATTACTATAGTAACTGTACAAATAATTTACCAGGATGAAAATATGTTATAGTCATACTGAGTAAACAGGCATGCATTGTTGAAAACATAGTTGTAGCATTTCCAACCTCTTCATGATTTTGTAGTTAGTGCTTAGGCTATCCCAATGAAGTATATCATGGAGGGAGGGATGAACCAGGTTAAGAACCTATCATTCTAAATTTCTTAAGCACTTTACTTCAGCATCCAGAATATAACCAGCATCCAATGTAAACCAATGGCAACAAAGAATGCTCCAGCTAACATAGTGCTTGGCATAGAGTCCATTACTTATGGATGAAACAAGACTTATGGCAGTACTTGCACTATGTAACCCTGTGATATTCTGGTATTAATTACAGAGATGGTACTTTCTCTACTTAGTGCTACCACACTCTGGTACAAAGGTCATAGCAAACTGGTTGTAAAACCTCATGTACAACTAGGCATGAGTATTTAATAGCATAGGCTTTAGCAATAGTCTCACTGTGTAGTATGGGTACCACTACACCCCCTTATCACCAAGGAGTGTATGATTTAAAGACCTGACCAGACCATTTGTTAAAATTGCTCTATTACACATTAAAGAAATGACAAAGTTTATTAGTGATGGATTTAATTTGTTCACTATACAGTATGTATGTACTAAGGACATTACCTCAGAAACAACCACTTTGAATTAACTGAGCTTCCTGTAACATATGCTCCAAGCACCATATGTAATGGTGCTTAATTATTACTAAATGCTTGAGTAAAAATATAGTGCTAAATTACGTGTCAATGAGAAACAATTGCTCCTGTCTCATCATAAATTATGTAAACTATAATAATGATATTTCCCAAACTACAGTACAGTGCATTGTGTGTTTGAATGTCAAATTCCATTTTCATTGGAGACCACAAGCTGTAGCTGGGGAATGTTGTAGTAAAGATTGAGGGATTTGGGGTTAGCCAAAACTCCCCGACATAGCACATCTTCTCCAGATATAATCTTCTTTACTGCCACTTCAACTTTCTTGGAATTGATAGTGTACTGAGTGGACATACATCATGTGGATAATGAGCACAAATTAGTCATGTACAGCTCACAGGGATGTCAGAGGTCTCCAAAATCACAGCTGGAACATGCCTTGCTGACAATTCCTTCCTAATTGCACCTTTAACTCTTGTTACAAGTGCTTCATCAAACTTGTGCCCGTTTGCCATCTTTAGGAAGAGCACAACTCTCTCATCTCCTCTGCTAATTTTCTGACCCACACACAGACTATCAGCTACTTCACTCATTTTGTCCACTAATAATTAAAAGTTTGTCTATTCAGGGAGTTGGATTCCACTACAGATTATTCTCTATTATCTCTGACTTGTATCACCCGCTCCTATAGACCTAGCCCTATAGAAGACATTCTTTAGGGAAAGGTCACCCGGAACTGAGTTGTAAATAACAATACTGAAACACACATGGTGAGCCCTTTAATAAAGTTATAATAGGCCATTTTATAGATCTTGTACAGGAAGTTGTACCTACCAATGTTATATATCTCAGCACTACCAAATCTCACTCCACTAGGGTTGAGTGTACCATCACTGCAAAATATAGCTTAAACAATGCACATCAATTGGCTAATTAAATACCTCCTTCCTAGCATGATGATGCCACCAGTTGTAGAGTTGATCCGACAATAGTCGCCATGTGCCCACACACCATCGTCTATAATAATAAATGCACCTTTAGGAGGCCACCAGTAACAAAATACTATCAGGGCAGATAGATGTTTGTAACCCTCACCCATTTTTACTAGATGCAAAATTTTGATGCATGCAGTCAGTGTAGCTCCAGATCTAGTCTACAATACCCATGGTCCCTCTCTCCAGAGGTACAACTCACCATTGTATCGTGAAAAGTAGGCTTTCTTGTACTTGACATTTCCCTCATCATTCCAAAAGTGAGTGGGCATAGATGGAAATGGAGCTATACACACAAGCTCTCCATTCTTATCCATTACAGGCTCACCTGAAAAGCAACAGAGAAGCATGGAAAATCAACTATTCTGGTTCATACCATCACTGTTCCAGCACTCTACTGCCATGCCTAGATTCCTGCTCTGTATTTCTCCCCTATAGACTGGTAAGGTAGGATTCTGGCCAGCAAAGCATGATATTATATCGGTACCACCTGTATGATACAGAGATGGAGGTAGAGTCCAGTTTGGTTTCATAATGTTTATTAAATCATAATCCCTTGAGGATGTATAATATTATATGTACTCTATGGCAATACCTGTGGGATATCAGTCGTTTCACTGCACACAAGGTCTCCAATAATTTCCTCAAGGTTAAAAGTTAGCTCTCTAGCTAGCTACAGCAATTCAGCTTTACCTGTGATGGAGCCAAGTAAGACATCCTTCTTGATCTGTGAGTAGACATAGTCATAGCTCTGTGGTTTTAGGGGTGAGCCAGTGGAGAGGATAGTATGAAGAGATGTAAGGTGGTGAGTGTTTCCTGGAAATACCCTTCGCTCCTCCAGGGCCCAGAGCCACTTTGCACCTGTCCCAAGGATTGTGATACTAGAATTATTCAGGAAAAAGAGAGAATCAAGTCAATCAAGGGTGCAGCCATTCAGTCACTACTGAGATGTGGCAAAACTAATGTCAACACCTTATATTATTCCTCCATTTCACTCACACTATAACCAAATTTATCATTGAGTCACAGAAACTTATAATTGTTATAGTAAATAACCCTTTGTACATTTCAAAATATGGGCCTAAACGTAACTAGTCCCTTAGCATGAACATAGATGCACTACACAGCCCTATAGTACTGAATCCACCTTAAGTAGTTGTATTATGGCCCTAATTTAAGTTCTGTATTACTTGAAGTCATGTCTAGCATGCAAGTACTTTTCATTATCAGTGAACAGTGTATTAAAAGTAATGTATAGTGTACCCAAACTTATCCACACAGTCCCATAGTACATTAGGTGAAGGGAAGAAGGGAGATCCATCATAGAGAATCACAGTAGCTCCCACTGCCAAAGCTGATACCAACCAATTCCACATCATCCATCCTGTCTAAACATGTGGTACATACATCCATGTGAACGACTTTACCAACTACATAGCTAACATGTAAAGTGATGGGAACTTTGCATTTGTTTTGGACCCTTTCAAAAGTATGGCATAAAAACCATGTTTGTGAAGTTACACAATCACCAGGAGCCCAGGTGAACTCAAAGCCTGGTGCTCTACTAGTGTTGTTATAATAGCACACTCCAAATTAAATGTTGGAGCCTTAAAAAAAAAAAAAGGGCAAACAAACAAAATCTGGCTACTGCCCCAAATTAGCAACATTTTTATTTATAGCAGTCAATCTTACAGTTGTATAGTAGAAGATAACATCTCTGCTATTTAAGTTTCCATGGAGAATGTGCTCCTTCAAATGTTGAATCAGAGTCCCCTAGGAGATCATAATTTTTTTTTCATATAGATTGTTAAAACAATAACATGTACACACCCCAACAGAATGAACCATGCACTTTGGAGTTCCAGTTGTTCCAGATGAGTACATGATGAAGAGAGGGTGATTAAAAGGAACTTGTTCAAATTGTATAGTCGATCCAAGATACTCCTTCAGAAAGTCCTCATACATCACACTATTAGATGATAAATAAGCAAAAACAAATTCAGGTTCTCCCAGGAACAGTCAAAGCACAGTATCACTTGAATGGACATTTTCCTTTGAGGAATTCTGAAACTCCTTCAGTACTTAATCAAAAGTTGAAGATTTGACACACTGACAGGTGTCCATTAATAGAGAGTGCTAATGAATGCTCATAATTCAAGTATAGAGTGGGTGTAGTCATAAAATGTGTGACAGATCAGTAGAACACTTGGTTGTAGTAACATATATAATGATTATCACATTAGCTGCATGCAGATACCAGTTTCTGATAATAGAATGCATGTATGTAGCCTTGTCCCCAGGCCTTCTGCTCCCCTCCCCTACAATAATGTTGGAGAGAAAAAAAA
Source organism: Diacarnus erythraeanus (assembly GCA_964016965.1). Classification (NCBI taxonomy): domain Eukaryota; kingdom Metazoa; phylum Porifera; class Demospongiae; order Poecilosclerida; family Podospongiidae; genus Diacarnus; species Diacarnus erythraeanus. Next base: position 6,449,008 of record OZ024679.1, read on the forward strand.
GTGCAAAGTTAAGGGAGCAGAAGGCCTGGTAAAACTTATCATGTGAGCAAATTGCATGTGGGGGTGGAGTTCTGACAGTCACAATGCCCACTCATCGACCTTGATGCTACTACATAGCTAGCTAGTTCACTGGTCAATGTAAGTAGTCGGCTAGCAGTAAGTTGTAGTTAGCTAGTTAAAATCCCTGTAGTATTGCAACTCTGCACAGTGCAGGTAAGATAGGAATGCAGATCTCCAATCTCTATCATTTAATAGTAGTTCATAATTAGCTAGCTAATCTTTTCTACCAAAATCTCTGTAGCCCTACTAGCAATTAAGATACAAGTACGGCACTGTCCCTCTGGATAGTGCCGTGATTGTGTGGGCAGGACATCGCCCTTCCTTGAGTATACGCATGCTCCAATTAAGTCCTTTCTACCTACCAGGCCCTGCTCGCTTAACTTTGCATTTTTTTCAGTCCTGCATTATTTTAGGGGAGGCAAGCAGAGGGCCTGGGAATGAGGCTAGCATGTATGAGGGTCAAAGATCAGCCAAGGTGCAAAAGTGGTCAGTAACTGGTCACTGCAGGCCCGTGACAGTTTTCTCTGCTACTATTAATTTTTCAGCTGCTGTATACAACTTCTCAATGTTTTGCTGAACTAATGCGCTACATGAAGGTTCCAATATCTTCTATCAGTATAGCCTGTAACTAACTACTGTACAGCTACCTCTAGCTTATAGTTAAAGACTGCATTCACTTGAGCATCAGCAAAAATATACTAACAAATACTAGCAGACTTCTAATCACTTAACTGTTCTGCAACATTATCTAGTACCCCCCCTATATGTCTATTAAGCAACTACACAGCAGCCTCAGAATGTGAGTGGCCTCTGAAAATAAATCAAATGTACGAGCCTAGGGCTAGCCATGTAGGGTGAAAATTTCTCCCCCTAAGTTATAATGAACTTAGAGCCCTCCAGCTTCCAAGGATAAGCTGGCTAAAATTGAACTATTACAAGAGACTGGCCAGAATAAACAGGTCACACATGATGTGACTGCGTGTATATGTATGCATGCAAATGTTGATTTTCCAACAACAGGCCAGTGTCCAAAGGGGTAGGGAAGTAGGGGTTCAGAAATTACTACAACATACTCTTACCAATTTGATATTTCAGACATCTGAATATATTCTGAACCTCTGAATGGGAATATGACCACTTTCTTGAGATTAGGGAGACCCTCAGCCACCTGTTGCAGTTTCTCCATGTGGTCATGAACCTTACCATTATAGCAAACAGCTTCCACAGAAAAGATGACTTTGGGCTGTATCTGTGCAAACCTATCCAATACTCCCTACAGATAAAATTTAAATTTGTGCATGGACTTGCATACTGGGACATGTATTAAGTAGCAATTCTTTTTGAGGGATTGTACTCATAATGTCATTGTAATATAACAGTATGACAGTTTAATTCTAGGGCCAGGGACATCATACTACTGTGACACTAAAACTTTGACCCCATCACTAAACAGGGTTATCAATACAAATAGCAAAATTGTCAAATACATCATTGCCTCCAAAAGTATTAAGAAACTTACAGTGACACCAAAGTCAGGTGAGGTAGAACTCCACACCCCACCTATACTAGCAGTGGCTAGCATGGCCTCCACTGCCAAAAAAGAATTGGGGAGGTACCCTACCACTCGGTCCCCACAGCCCACTCCACATCCCCTAAGAGCACCTGCAATGACTGCTACTCTGTGACGGAGTTCAGAGAAAGTTATGGAGAGAGGCTCTTGCCCTTCCCCTGGAGAAGGCACAGATCATTATATATTAGTACCTATTCTAGCATGCATACCACATGCTATTAATGCCACTTTGTCACCATCTGGATGTTTGAGAAGGTTTTCTGCATAGTTCAGTTGACATCCACAAAACCACTCTGGAATGTCTGATATTTTCTTACTTATGTCGACCACCTGTAATAGAAATGTTCTTATTGAAAATTTGTGCATTAATGAAAAGGATGAAGTACATTGGCTTTCTGACTATGCATATTCATTCAAAATGGTTAAGTTTGTAGCTTCTAATACCATGTTATAACCTGACTGCTATTCTTGGATACCATTCAAACCTCACTGATATTAAAACAGCTACCATTGATAAAAAGAGTGTAAAGTTTGTGGTTAAATTTCGATCTCTGCCCCTTTCCCCCCCCACACACGTAACTCAACAACAAGTACTATGAACCTAACCTATTCAAAATGAGGCAAGCAGACCTATTTGGAAAACCTATTTGGAAAAGGCTCCCACCAGAGACAAAACTCGATCAACACACCATATTCATAGAGCATATACCCACCATGCACCCATCCCCAGTGTGGGACAGGCGTGATCCCAATTAACAGCAGACCACTTATATATAAACAGTTATCACAGATAGATTGCTGGCACTCCAAGACTATGAAAAATAAAAACTCACTTCAGTGTGCCTGGTAGAGTATTTAATGCCAGAAAAATTGAAGAAATGTTCCCAGAATTTATCGTACTTTTCTACCGACCATTGCCAAAGGTCTTCGTAAGTTTCTAGATAATAGAATACAGACTAATAAATGAACCACTACCGCCCCACACCAAGTATCTTAATTGCCCCTCACTGGGTGCATGATATTATAGGTCATAAGTGTGAAGCTTGCAAGTTCTTCTAGTACCCACCTGGGTGGTATGAAGGGTCACTTACTACACACAATGAAATGTTTACTGTTTAAGGTATACCAAAAACAGGGGAATGAGGGCAACTGTTGGTATTTGTTTGGAAATGGTCATCTAATATTATTATGTAGTTATTAAAATAACCTGGAGGGGGGGGGGGGGGGTTGGATAGGTTGTCAAATGATTGGGGTAAAGTGAGAAGAGCATACCTACCAAGTCTCAAGCTATGGGCTTGATTCTCAAGCATTTGACCTCAATCTCAAGTTCTCAAGCCTAATGGTCTTGTTCTCAAGCATATTATTGCTTCCTCCTGGCTATCCAATCCTATTAACTAAGGTAGCTAGCTATATAAATTGACCACAGTAGCTACTGCATGACATTGTTACAATGTATAGCAGACTTTAGTGGTCGGTGGTACATATATAAGCACTATTCTGTCTGGCTTGCCACCATATACCACAGAAGAAGGGCATGTCTTCTCCAAGGTTTGAAAAAAAAATAAGACTTCCTTTTAACCAAGTTTAGAACCTATATTTAGTATCAAGCTAGCATGCAGTGGACAACCTGCACACATACCTATGAACCTACAAGCAAAGTTCTAAAGAAAGCCATGGGAATGCAATAAAACTCAATGGGTAACACTAATATTGAATAACAACTGAAATAATAATCAGAGTTTAGCTATAGCTAATAGCAAATGAAGTGTGTTTTTGATGCATGATCATAATACACATGTATATAGCTATAGCTAGCTATCTCAAGCTTTGTCTTTCCATCACCTTCGCAGCTATGGAAGAGTATATATCTTTATTTTAAGCCTTAGCTGAAAGACAATATTAAAGGTGATTTCAGAACAATATTTATAGCTACACACCTTATAGCATAGTTTTGAACAATATAGCTATTAGCAAAATTTGGGGGTGGCTGAGGTTTTTATTTATTAACCAAGAGACCTTTCTCAGCTATGTATGATTCCACACCTCACTATCTAAACAGTTAGTAGCCCCAGTCCTAGAGCCACAACCACAACCACTATTGTTGGTATATAGCTAACAATAATAGGCAATACAATTGGGAAGAGGAAAGGGAACCCTTCACTAGGGAAGGCAGGGTAGGCTAAAAACAAGTACAACAAAACAAGTACAACAAAACAGTAACATTAAAAAATTGTGCGCTGTATAAGTTGTATATCATCTAGTTCTATTTTTAATTTTTTTTTCAATTGAGAAGACTACAACCTTGCCTCTCTGATTGCCTGAGTTGCTGATCTAAAATGGCCTCTACTCATATCCAGCTGTTCTGATGGAATGTAGTTGCTTCATTATTGGCAAGACTACCCAATAGAGGGACAGAGCAAAGCAGTTAAAAACCCAACCATCAAAGTGAGTTATTTCAAAAAGAGCCTCATGGAACCATTCTCTCACAACATCAGAGTATGGACTAGGGCAATGTTGTGTTGCATGGAGGAGAAGCCCCTTAACCGACTAAATATGCTGCCCAAACAACAATGGTCATGAATACTTATCTCGTTATCAACTACATACAAAGTGTTGTATATGCGGTAGCGGTAGTTAACATTCTGCAAGCTGCAGCTATTTGCAAGAACTTGCAACGTTAGCTATTATTATTAACTTACTTAGAGTTAACTGAAGTTCTCTGTTGACACAATCCCTAAACTCATCCAATCTAGTCACTTCTCCAGTGGGTGACCACATCTTTTCAACTCTTTGAGCACAGTCCATCTCTAATGAAGTGTGCTACTCTAGCTACCTACTCTTTAATTATTTACTTTAAGACAGTCTGCGAGCTAGCAGGTGCTATAGCAGCATATGGCTATTATGAGGTGATCCCACACCATAGGCCACCCGGCCCCCCAGTCGGCCACAATCAGCCGATTCTACTTGGCTATCGACCTCTGCGTTAAAATGGAGGTAAAAAGTCTGGAGGACTTGCTGGAAGCAGCCGGAGAGCGTGTTCTAGAGGAACATGAACTCTCAGAGATAAAGAGGATTCTGTACGGAAATCCAGCTGGGTGAGTTAAGGAGTTCAACGTATCTAGCTAGAACTTGGATCTGTATGTATGCAGATTGGTACCCTTTCTTGCAGGTGTCTTGACCTCCCAGATAGAGCATTATCCCTGGCTGAGGAGAAGAACTTTGAAATCAAGGCTTATAGCATTGGAGCAGCCAAAGAACAAACTCGACCTTCTCGTTTAGTAAGAATTGCTGTAGTGCAGAATTCCATTGTTCTTCCAACCTCTGTTCATGTCAAGGATCAGGTAGTTAAATGAAATGGATGTTTATAGTTGACCACACTTCCCCTTTGTGTATAGATAACAGCACTTCATGAACGTATACAGGACATCACGAGAGCTGCATATTATTGTGGGACTAATGTCATCTGCTACCAGGAAGCTTGGAGTATGTAATAATGGATAGGCCTAGGGTTCAAAATTTACCAATAATGTTTGTAATGATTGGGCTGATCATAATAATATTGCCATAGGAAGCAAAATTTGAGTGGTGGGGCCCCTGTCCTAGAGTTTAAGGAGCCACGTCCATTTCTGAGCCTATAACTGGAGATCTAAGATTATTTTACCACCTTGAAGGGAGGTGGGGCCATTGTCCCTTGACCCATGCCCTTCCTATGGCCTTGTTATGAATTATAAGTAATTAGCTGTGTGGGTTGGCCTTTACATCAAGCTTCAAGATGTGGTAAAACTATCTTAACAGTCCATTATACTTTACCAGTCTACCATACAGATTATCATTGCAGCAATGCCATTCTTTATGTGTACAAGGGAAAAGCTTCCATGGAGTGAATTTGCTGAATCAGCAGAAAATGGACCTACAACTCGACTAGTACAAGAGGTATAGTACAAATTGTAAAGTGATAGATTAAGACCACATCTATGCATCTCTATTTAAACCATTAACCATCTAGGAAGAACACTGATTCATATGATATGTATTATAGATGGCTAAGAAATACAACATGGTGATTATATCTCCAATTTTGGAACGAGATGAGATTCACCATGGTACATTATGGAATACAGCAGTCGTAGTTTCTAATTCTGGAAAAGTCATGGGAAAAACACGAAAGAATCACATTCCTCGTGTTGGAGATTTTAATGAGGTAACCTAATGTCTATTTAAAAAATTGTTATTATAAACACAATTTCATGTAGTCCACATACTATAGTGAAGGAAATACTGGGCACAAAGTCTTTCAAACTCAGTTTGGTGAGTTGTCTCCACAACTAGAGGAAGGGGATAGGGATGGCGATGATTTAATGTCAGTTATATAGGTTGTATTGCTGTTAATATTTGCTATGGTCGTCACCATCCTCTTAACTGGTGTGCATATGGGCTAAATGGGGCTGAGATAGTCTTCAACCCTTCTGCTACTGTTGGTGCCTTGAGGTACATTTATGTCTTGAAACATCCAAAATGATTCTTCATGCCTATAGTGAACCAATGTGGTCAATTGAAGCCCGAAATGCTTCCATCGCCAACAGTTACTTTGTGGGGGCCAATAATAGAGTGGGCACTGTAAGTTGTCATAACGGCATATTTTGTGCAGCTAGCTATCTGAACTTTGTGACTTTTTCTGATGGTGACATGTGATCTGATACTGGGGTGACTGGCTACTGTTAAAGAAACTAAAGGACTAGATTTGAGATTGACCCCTTATGGTTTTTTATGACTCATTGGCATGGGTATCATTGATCTTGGGTTTAAGCTATTTTTACCTCTGTTTAGCTGTGCTTCAATGATAATGTATGGTTAAGGTATTATATAGTCACATTGTATGTGTATATTTAGGAAGAATTCCCTCATGAGTTCACATCAGGAAATGGGAAACCTGCACACAAGGATTTTGGCCACTTTTATGGTTCTAGTTATTTTGCTGCACCTGATGGTAGCAGGACTCCAGTAAGTTGGACTATGATGCCTGAACTGATAAGTATAGTATAAATACAAGCATGTAGTGTTTGCACGTCTAGCTGCATATTTTTGTTAGGGTCTGTCACGAGTGAAAGATGGTGTTCTGATATGTGAGGTAGACCTTAACCTAATCCAGCAGATAAAAGACAAGTGGTGTTTCCAGGTAATTTACACAGTACTTTTTTTCCCTTGTCCATTCTTTACATTTGCCATCCCTCATCCCTTTTGTACCTCACTCCCTCTCCTGCAATATGATTTATTCTACTATAAAGCCAAAATGATTTTTTTACAGATGACAATGCGGCCAGAAATATATGCAAAGGAGCTTGTTGACTTTATCCAACCTGATTTTAAGCCACAGATGGTTTATGAACCAACCAACTGAAATAGTATTGATATAGTCATAATGATATGAAAAAATTGTAAGGGTATACCCTATGCACATGCACAATGGTTCTTTCTTAACAGTAGAGATTACATCATTCATATTACATCATTGTCAATTGTGTATTGTACTGTATCTGACCCTAGCCCTAGCCCTAGCCCATAGCAATAGTACAATTGACAATGGTGTTCTGTTACATGGAGAAGGAACCTGCAAAATTACAGCCTAAAGACAAGATTAACTGGAATTGTTAGGGAGTAGCAATGCAACAAGCACTTATCTATAAAGTACCACAACATTACTACACACCAATTGGGCAGGGTAAATTATGTGATGATCACATTTCTGTTTATCTCCATGACCTTTAGACTTCCTTGTTCTGCAGAATTCAAACAAATTTGACCAGCATACGTGGGTCCAGTCACAAGTTATTTAATTCCAGAGATTATAGCTATAAGAGTGACTGCACATAACAATCATAATAATTACCTTAAGAAACGGGTACGATTTTCAATTTTTCGTTATTAAACCTATCAAATTAAAGGTCAATGGAGTTAAAGGTCACCAAAAAGGATCGTTCTATAGTATGATTATTGTAGCTAGCCCGCCTAATTGTAATGGTTGGTTAAAGATGTTGACGTCAGATTGACAAAACCGTTACATGCACAATGATTGGTCAATGTCTACAATTTTTTTCAACTGAAGGTCACTATAATTATTATAAACATTAAAGAGGTGGAGAAAAGCTGTTCTATGTTTAAACTATTAACATCGTGAACTGACGATATGTGTATGCTATAATAAAGTCAAAATAGCTAATATTTGTACCAGTTAAACGCCTCAAAGCACAGAACCGCTAAATTTTGTACCCGTTTGTTAATAAACGTTACCTTGAGGTATTAGGCCAAAGCTATTGACACTACACTAGTAAAAATATTGGATTTCCTGCTCCAGGTTATGTACAGTTTAGGTGAAGGATTTATCATCTATAAGAATAATTTCCTTACATTAGGAAATGCCATGTGAACTTGTATAAGCACTGTAGCAGGATAGAGCACAATTTCCTGTACACAATCCTTCACATTTCGACAGCAGTAAATGTGGTGTGGACACTACAAGTATAGAAACCAAGTCATTTCATATTTACTGCATGAAGTTTTTGAAACATATCAGATGAAATGTACTATACAGTATTATTCGCATATCAGATGAAATGTACTGTACAGTATTATTCGCATATCAGATGAAATGTACTGTACAGTATTATTCGCATATCAGATGAAATGTACTGTACAGTATTATTCGCATTTCGTTTATAATAATATAGCCATCCATAATAATATTATTATTCAATTCAGGTAAATAACAACAACAGCAACAACAACAACAATAATAATAATAAGCAGTCCAAGCAGTCTTGCAAAAGTATATAAATAGTCAACTGCAGTTCAAGAGTTCAAGCAGTAGCCCACTTTGGAGCAGAGCTTGGTTGACTTCTGGTAGAGCTGCTTCCATCAATTCGACGCTTCAACTGTCGTCTTGATTGTGGAGTTTTAGTTTTTGCTATTTCAGCATCTAGCATGTCAAACATTTTCTTTACAGCAGCCTTCCTCCATGGTAAATTGTGAACTGACAGTACATCTTCATCCCCATCCACCTCACTTTCCTCACTAGACATAAATTCTATTTTCATAATTTTCCCCCAATTACACATGTCAGATTTCTTCTTAAATTTTTGTACTTTAAGTGCTGCACAACTCGACCAATTTCTAGAATAAGAAAGAGATCTATAAAAGGTGTGTCTACATGACTGTAGTTCACATAATAGTCCTTTATAAAAAAAAACAACTTTAATAACAACACACATGCCACATTTTAATTTGTGCATGTTTAACTGCAAGTCAATTGCAAAATGCTGGCCCCTGACCATTTTACAAAGAGCAAAATTGAATAACTTTAGCTAGCTTCATAGCATGTAGCTATAGCTATTGGTTACAGAGAACACTACATGTTTAGATGTCAAAAACTTAGAGAAGCACAGGTTTCTCATACTTTAAAAGCTAGAGGTAGCTAACAACTTAATCACACAAAAATACTGACCTGTGACTATAAGAACTACTTATACAAGACAAGGCAAGGACACAATAATCAACCTCTCAATACAGACACACTACTATAGGTCTCAGCACTTAGGGGGATATGAGGAGTAGCCATGATGTGTATTGCTAACTAGCTAGCTATTAGCAATAGCTAACATACTCTTGCTAGACGTTCATGCCTCCTTTTTTGTTTTTGCTTTTCAGCACTCAAATCTCTCCTAGCAAGTGATCGTTCTTCACATCTAGATCGGTAAAACCGATAAGCTGCATCTAAAATGGAAGAAATATAGACATTTTATCAAACTGATATGATCTACGTATATACAGCATATAGCTAGGCTAGGGACAATATATTTTTCATGGTTTTTCAACCCCATTTTTTGCGTCCCAAAAATGTCCCGATTTTAGGGTCAGGGGATGGGTGTTTTGCGTAAGCCAATTACACGACATTTCTATCATTATGGCAGAATTTTTTTTCATAGAGTTGAGCAATATATTTTTCAACCCCATTTTATTGCGTCCAAAAAATGTCCCAATTTTAGGGTCAGTTTTGCATAAGTCAATTACACGACATTTATATCATTATGGCAGAATTTTTTCATAGAGTGAGGACAATTTATTTTTCATGGTTTTTCAACCCCATATTTTTTTGCGTCCCAAAAATGTCCCAATTTTAGGGTCAGTAGATGGGGGTTTTGCATAAGCCAATTACACGACATTTCTATCGTTATGGCAGAATTTTTTTAAAGTTTGGGGCAACTTTGGAATTACCCCCCCCCCCCCAAAAATAGTGGCCTTTAAATGACTCAAAATTGGACAATACTTACTCTCCAAGTGAAAATAAAAATGTCACAAAAAATATTTTTCATGGTTTTGCAACCCCATTTTTTGTTTCAAAAATGTCCCAATTTTAGGGTAGGTTTGCTTAAGCAAATTTGATGACATTATGGCAGAATATTTTTTTATAGTATCTTTAGAGTAACTTTCAATAAATTATGGCTCAAATGAAACACCTTAAATGAAAATAAAAAGTAAATTTTCATGGTTCTGCTGCCCCATTTTATATTGTCCAAAAAATGTTCTATTTTTAGGGTCAGGTTTTTAATAATCAAACTAGAGTCATGACTGCAAAATATTATTCTATATAGTGAATCACTTAAAAATGGCTCAAATGACTCAATACTTACACTCTAAGTGAAAAATAAAAGGTCCAAAATAAATTTTTCATGGTTTTGCTTCCACATTTTTAAATTCTGTGTCCCAATTTTAGGGTGGTAGATAATATTTTTTCGTATGCAAACTAGAGGACATTTCATTCATTTCTTTCAATAAAATAACCTCATTTTAGAGTAACACCCCCAAAAAATTTCTCAAAATGAGCTTTCTAAGTGAAAATGAAAATCTCCTTATGGTTCTGGTGCAATTGGGTCCCAAAAATGTCTCAGATTTTTTTTCAGCAAATTTAACATCATTTGGTAGTCAATTTAAGGAAATCCATGTGTAGAGTTGTGGAAAGAAGAGAATTATGAATGTATACTTTTGAGACATTCATTGTTGCAGAACATCAGCTAATATTTTCATCAACCACACATATATAATAAAAATTATTGAAAGTTAAAGCAGGGCTGGCTGCAAACTCTCTTGTCTCTAATCCTAATTATCTAAAGTCAAAAAAACTATCTTGAGTTTAGTATTTTTGCATCTTCAAAGAATTATTTTAATGATAGAAAAATGCTTCAAATATTTAAAATTCAATACTAACTAAACCCCCCTTTCTCAAAGCAGGTAGGTCTATTGCCAGAATTAAATACAAAGATCATTTAAAGTACATCTAAAAATACTGTACAAAGTTACCTGAGTCTTTGGCTGCACAGCAAAATAAGTCCTATGAGGGGTCAAAGGTCGATAATATCTAGCGCACGTAAGTCATGGTGTTCAGAGGTCAAAGTTCACGGGGACGAGCAGCGCACGCCACATGAAATTACTTAGTTCACCGCTCTTCAAGCCTATTGTACTTTGACTTTTGATTCCTTCTAGTCAATGGTGGAGTTTCGGCTAGTTACCCGAGTCTTTGGCTGCACAGCAAAATAAGTCCTATGAGGGTCAAAGGTCGAGGATATCTCGTAAGTAGCGCACGCAGTTCATAGTTTTCCGAGGTCAAAGTTCACGGTGACGAGCAGCTCGTGCTACATGAAATCACTTAGTTTACCGCTCTTCAAGCCTATTGTACTTTGAACTTTGATTCCTTCTAGTCAATGGTGGAGTTTCGGCTAAGTCAGACCTCTCAACTTTCAAAATCGTTTAGAGTGAGATTTTTCGGATTTAGGCTTAAGATTAGGATTAGCCCCTCTTGGCGTTAGGGCTAGGGCCATGAAAACTGTCCCAGATTGGGTTGAAATTGTGTCCCAAAACGGAAAATTGTGTCCCAATTGTGTCCCAAAATGAGTCGTCCCGATTCGTGGAATCGAGTCCCATTAAAGTTTTTTCCATATCAATTTTGTCCCGAGGACACTTTTGCGTCCCGATTTTACAAAAATTTTTTTATGTACTTGTATCAGGCTTTTCATGCATATCTGGATATTTTAGGACTTTTATAGACTAAAATTACGAAGATTTCAATGCTGCATTCGCTTTATTTTTACTCGTGAAGATTTCAATACAGCATTCGCATATGATGTCATTATACAGCATTCACACACACATACAACAATCTCTGATCATGCTACCAGCTTTGACCAAACTATAGATTGTTTATACATGTGTACTACATATAATATATTAAATTCATTTCAATCACACAACTATATATAATATGATGTAATATTTTGATTAGCGGCTGTTGAATTCTTTGACAGCACAGTTAGTAATGAAAAACTAGACCAATACCACCATCTAATTTATATACAGACATCTGAATCATTTGATCAACATAATACACAAGGAGGTGTGTCAAAAAATAATGCTGCTGCCATTATGTATATATTAACTTAATGTGCAGAAACAGTACAATTTAGCTGCTGAAGATTGTGTCAATGATGGTACATTAGGGCTAGGGCTAGGGCTAGTGGCTAGGGGTAGGGTTTTAGGGGTGAGGCTCTAAGGGTCTAGAGGTTCTATCTAAGTGGATCCCACGCCTAGTGCAATGGATTCCAGAGCTAGGTTGCCTGGACGATCTCATAGAGCTAAGAACAGAACAGAAGTGCATATGCCAGGCTGGGGTGCCGCTATTAAGGCTAATATGCACATGAGAGAGAGCTAGACAGAAAGAGTTTAAAAGTGAGATCTACCATTACTTATGAAGAAAGCCATTACTCTGCTATCATCTCTACAAGGCTCACAGTGTATATAATGGAACCGACTGAGCTCTTTCTCCAGAGAGAGAAGAAAAAACTCAGTTCTCAGCCAGGATTTGAACCTAGGTCTCCTGCAAACCGGGCAGACGCTCTTACCACTGAGCTACCGAGAACCCAGTGGCATTGGAGCTAGAATTCAGTTCTTATACTAGCTGGCCACTCCCCCCATAGCTATGACAGAGATAAGCTTCCTTCTCTATCTGCAGTTAGACTCTAAGTGCTAGGGCTAGGGCTAGGGCTAGGGCTAGGAGTAAATCTATGGCTGGTCTGAATGTAGGGAACCGAGGGTTCTCCGTTGTCGATCCCACGCCTCTGAAAACAGAGCTCTCCAGAGCATCTGTTGCGTAGGGCATCTTCTTCTGCTGTCTGTTAGCGGTCCTCTTGGGAGGCATAGCTGATGAGCGGGCTGGCAAGTGATTAGAAGTTGATAGCAATAATAGTAATAGTAAATAACTCGACGTTTCGGCTTTTTTAATTTAGCCTTTATCAAGAGTATGGTGTGCTAGTGCGTGGTTGACTTAAATAGCTATTGCTACGGGTGTTTCTATTGGTCAGTTTGGTAGCTTCCAATTATCCAGTCCACTCTTCTGATATTTCTTTTTTAGTCGTCAGCTGAAATGACGTCAGCTGGCTCACGTGCATGCTCAGATGACATGAACGTGAGCCCGTTAGCCTACGTGCATGCGTGGTTGCATACGCGTAGGCTTAGCTCTAGAGAGGGAAATGCAGCTTGGTAGGCACCTCCCTCTCGAGCTTGGGGGTGTGGCGGGGGGCGTAGGTTCCTTCTTGAGTGTTGTTTTCTCTCAGTTAGTCTCGGTGAGTTTCTCTGGAGAACGAGAAAGACAAAGGCAAGGGTGAGTTTAATTAATATTAATATTGTTTTCTAGCTGATTGGTTATTATTGTTACGGTTGTTTTTAGTTTTCTGTCTTGTCTCTGTGACCCGGGTTAGGTGGCCTAGGGGCTAGGATTAGGTTTTAGGCTAGGATATGGGCTAGGGTTAGGTTTAGGGCTAGGTGGGGTTAGAGCTAGGGTTAGAGCTAGGGTTAGGCTTAGGGCTAGGGTTGGAGCTAGGGTTAGAGCTAGGGTTAGAGCTAGGGTTGGAATCAAGGTTGATATCAGAGGCTCTAGTTAGCCTTGAGCTCTGGGTTTGGGTTCTGGCTTGGGGCAGGTTTGTGCTGCCTGAGCATGCAGGATTAGGTGTTTGGTGTTTCTCAAATCTGCTGTTGAGTCCCTTTGGGTAGACTGTTTCCAGGGTGGTCATCCAGTGGGCTTCTCTGGTCAGGAGGAGGTCTTCGGTGGTCTTCTCCAGTATGGTGACTCTGGCGTCCCTCTCAAAGTTGTGGTTGGGTTTACCTGCAAAGTGCTTGTAGAGAGGCAGATTAGGTTTAGTTGTTAGTGCCTGTCTGTGGCCTCCCATTCTCTCTTGTAGGGTCTTACTAGTCTGTCCTACATACTGATTTCTTCTGTTGCACTTGGTGCATTCTAGCAGGTAAATTACACAATTTGTGGTGCAGTTTGTGTGCTTAGGATTTGGGTAGGATTTGTGGTTAGAACTTGATGTGGTTCTTATCTTTCTGGACATTGTTCGGCAGCATTTACAGAATGGGTGTCTGCATGGTACCGAGCATCCGTTAAAGTATGGGGTGATTTTGATATTTATTGGTTGGGTGGACTGTGGGGGGTCTCTTGCACCTTTCAGTTTGGCTCTGACCAGGGTTCTGCCCAAGTCTTTTGTTTTTCTGAGACTGAGGCAAGGTCTTGGGATCCACTGTTGCTCTTCAGTGGTGGGTTTGATTACTTTGTTCAGTTCTTTTACATTCAGGTCTGGGGTGTAATCTACCACAAGGAATGTTTCAAATGGGCAAAGTGTGTCTCCCTTGTCGGCCAGGACCTGTTGTCTATTCGAGTAGGGGACTGAATCCTGTACACTCTTTATTAGTTTGGATGGGTAGCCCCTATCTCTGAAGAGTTTGAATGTTTTGATTTTTATCTTGTTGAATTCTGCTTCATCGGAGCAAGCTCTGAGAAGCCTCGTCAGTTCACCCTTGATTAGGCCTCTGAACATGTTTCTGGGGTGTGCTGATGAGAATTCCAGGTATTGGAACTTGTTTGTTGATTTGAAAAAGGGTCTTATGTCTAGTGTACCTGTTGATCTGTACCTCTCTCCCTTGTAGATGGTGACATCCAGGAAGTCCACGCTGTGCGGAGAGCTTTCAGAGGTAAACTTTATGGTGGGGTGGGCTCCATTTAGGTACCGTATGAAGTTGTCTAGGCTCTGTTGGGAGCCTGGCCAGATGCACAGGATGTCATCTATGTATCTCTTCCACAGGATGGGGTCTGTTGTGGAGTTTCTGAGCAACCTTTCCTCCAGTTCTGCCATGAAGAGGTTGGCATAGGAGGGAGCCATCTTGGTCCCCATTGCAGTGCCCTGTACTTGGTGGTACATGGAATCATTAAACTGAAAGTAGTTTTGTGTGAGGACAATGCTGAGGAGGTCAGACATGGCCCCGGGTGGTATGGGGACAGCGTCTGACTCTCTGTTTTTGTAGTACAGTCTGTTTTTTACTGCATCTATCCCTTCTTTGTGTGGGATTTTGAGATAGAGAGATTTGACATCTATGGTGACTAGGATGCTATTGGTGGGAATTTTTGTCTTCTCTAAGATGTTGATTAGGTGTCCACTGTCCCTGATGTATGATTTGACCTTTGGGACAAATGGTTGCAGGTGGAGGTCTATGAATTGAGATATTCTTTCAGTGGGACCTCCACATCCACTGACTATTGGCCTGACAGCTATGGGATTTTTGTGTATCTTTTTGAGAAAGTACAGCTGTTGGGTTCTGGGCATACTATCTGTCTGAAAGGTGAGGTAGTCTCTGGTGATGTTGTCTATCATGCCCCTGTCGTGCAGGTACTTTACATATTTGTTTATTCCTACAGCGAGGTGAACTGTTGGGTCGCTGTCTATCTTTCTGTAGATGGTGTGGTCTGAGAGGTGGGCTAGGCCATCTTTTATGTAACTGTCAGTGTCTTCTACCACTATTCCAGAACCCTTGTCTGCCTGTTTTATGACTATTGTGGGGTCTCTGGCCAGGGACATCAAGGCTCTGAGTTCAGGCTTTGTGAGGTTAGGCCTGAATGTTCTGAGTTCTAGCCTACTTGTTTGTTCTCTCACTCTGTCTAGGTACATTTCTATCTGTGGTGAGGCTCTGGGTGGTATCCAGCTACTCTTCTGTCTGAAGGGGTGTGGTGTCTGTGAGGCCCAGTTTCTAAAGTAGTATTTCAGTCTGTTGGATCTCTCAAATTGTGAATAAGCTCTCTTCAGGGATGCTGGGTCTACTGGTTTGCTGGGAACATATTTGAGTCCCAGAGCTAGGATTTTACTTTGTTGGGCAGTCAGAGTTTTGGATGATAAGTTTGTGATATACCTGTTTCTATCCAGTACATTGTCTGCCTTTTTGTTAATGGAATTTGTGAATCTTTTTCTATTATTAAAGATGGGTTTGATAGTAATTCTAGCACTACGTGTTCTACATGATTTGTTATTAAATGATCTTTGGGGGGTGATTCTGTCTTGGGAGTTGGTTCTCCTCTGGGCTGCTACGTACGGGCTAGGGCTAGGGCTAGGGCTAGGGCTAGTGGCTAGGGGTAGGGTTTTAGGGGCGAGGCTCTAAGGTTCTAATAGGCTCTATCTAAGCGGATCCCACGCCTAGTGCAATGGATTCCAGAGCTAGGTTGCCTGGACGATCTCATAGAACTAAGAACAGAACAGAAGTGCATATGCCAGGCTGGGGTGCCGCTATTAAGGCTAATATGCACATGAGAGAGAGCTAGACAGAAAGAGTTTAAAAGTGAGATCTACCATTACTTATGAAGAAAGCCATTACTCTGCTATCATCTCTACAAGGCTCACAGTGTATATAATGGAACCGACTGAGCTCTTTCTCCAGAGAGAGAAGAAAAAACTCAGTTCTCAGCCAGGATTTGAACCTAGGTCTCCTGCAAACCGGGCAGACGCTCTTACCACTGAGCTACCGAGAACCCAGAGGCATTGGAGCTAGAATTCAGTTCTTATACTAGCTGGCCACTCCCCCCATAGCTATGACAGAGATAAGCTTCCCTCTCTATCTGCAGTTAGACTCTATGTCGGCGGACTCATCGATCTCGAGATCACACTCATTATGGGCTAGTGGCTAGGGGTAGGGTTTTAGGGGCGAGGCTCTAAGGTTCTAATAGGCTCTATCTAAGCGGATCCCACGCCTAGTGCAATGGATTCCAGAGCTAGGTTGCCTGGACGATCTCATAGAACTAAGAACAGAACAGAAGTGCATATGCCAGGCTGGGGTGCCGCTATTAAGGCTAATATGCACATGAGAGAGAGCTAGACAGAAAGAGTTTAAAAGTGAGATCTACCATTACTTATGAAGAAAGCCATTACTCTGCTATCATCTCTACAAGGCTCACAGTGTATATAATGGAACCGACTGAGCTCTTTCTCCAGAGAGAGAAGAAAAAACTCAGTTCTCAGCCAGGATTTGAACCTAGGTCTCCTGCAAACCGGGCAGACGCTCTTACCACTGAGCTACCGAGAACCCAGAGGCATTGGAGCTAGAATTCAGTTCTTATACTAGCTGGCCACTCCCCCCATAGCTATGACAGAGATAAGCTTCCCTCTCTATCTGCAGTTAGACTCTATGTCGGCGGACTCATCGATCTCGAGATCACACTCATTATGGGCTAGTGGCTAGGGGTAGGGTTTTAGGGGCGAGGCTCTAAGGTTCTAATAGGCTCTATCTAAGCGGATCCCACGCCTAGTGCAATGGATTCCAGAGCTAGGTTGCCTGGACGATCTCATAGAACTAAGAACAGAACAGAAGTGCATATGCCAGGCTGGGGTGCCGCTATTAAGGCTAATATGCACATGAGAGAGAGCTAGACAGAAAGAGTTTAAAAGTGAGATCTACCATTACTTATGAAGAAAGCCATTACTCTGCTATCATCTCTACAAGGCTCACAGTGTATATAATGGAACCGACTGAGCTCTTTCTCCAGAGAGAGAAGAAAAAACTCAGTTCTCAGCCAGGATTTGAACCTAGGTCTCCTGCAAACCGGGCAGACGCTCTTACCACTGAGCTACCGAGAACCCAGAGGCATTGGAGCTAGAATTCAGTTCTTATACTAGCTGGCCACTCCCCCCATAGCTATGACAGAGATAAGCTTCCCTCTCTATCTGCAGTTAGACTCTATGTCGGCGGACTCATCGATCTCGAGATCACACTCATTATGGGCTAGTGGCTAGGGGTAGGGTTTTAGGGGCGAGGCTCTAAGGTTCTAATAGGCTCTATCTAAGCGGATCCCACGCCTAGTGCAATGGATTCCAGAGCTAGGTTGCCTGGACGATCTCATAGAACTAAGAACAGAACAGAAGTGCATATGCCAGGCTGGGGTGCCGCTATTAAGGCTAATATGCACATGAGAGAGAGCTAGACAGAAAGAGTTTAAAAGTGAGATCTACCATTACTTATGAAGAAAGCCATTACTCTGCTATCATCTCTACAAGGCTCACAGTGTATATAATGGAACCGACTGAGCTCTTTCTCCAGAGAGAGAAGAAAAAACTCAGTTCTCAGCCAGGATTTGAACCTAGGTCTCCTGCAAACCGGGCAGACGCTCTTACCACTGAGCTACCGAGAACCCAGAGGCATTGGAGCTAGAATTCAGTTCTTATACTAGCTGGCCACTCCCCCCATAGCTATGACAGAGATAAGCTTCCCTCTCTATCTGCAGTTAGACTCTATGTCGGCGGACTCATCGATCTCGAGATCACACTCATTATGGGCTAGTGGCTAGGGGTAGGGTTTTAGGGGCGAGGCTCTAAGGTTCTAATAGGCTCTATCTAAGCGGATCCCACGCCTAGTGCAATGGATTCCAGAGCTAGGTTGCCTGGACGATCTCATAGAACTAAGAACAGAACAGAAGTGCATATGCCAGGCTGGGGTGCCGCTATTAAGGCTAATATGCACATGAGAGAGAGCTAGACAGAAAGAGTTTAAAAGTGAGATCTACCATTACTTATGAAGAAAGCCATTACTCTGCTATCATCTCTACAAGGCTCACAGTGTATATAATGGAACCGACTGAGCTCTTTCTCCAGAGAGAGAAGAAAAAACTCAGTTCTCAGCCAGGATTTGAACCTAGGTCTCCTGCAAACCGGGCAGACGCTCTTACCACTGAGCTACCGAGAACCCAGAGGCATTGGAGCTAGAATTCAGTTCTTATACTAGCTGGCCACTCCCCCCATAGCTATGACAGAGATAAGCTTCCTTCTCTATCTGCAGTTAGACTCTAAGTCGGCGGACGCATCGATCTCGGGATCAGACTCATTATGGGCTAGTGGCTAGGGGTAGGGTTTTAAGGGTAAGGCTCTAAGGAGTAGGCTCTATCTAAGTGGATCCCACGCCTAGTGCAATGGATTCCAGAGCTAGGTTGCCTGGACGATCTCATAGAACTAAGAACAGAACAGAAGTGCATATGCCAGGCTGGGGTGCCGCTATTAAGGCTAATATGCACATGAGAGAGAGCTAGACAGAAAGAGTTTAAAAGTGAGATCTACCATTACTTATGAAGAAAGCCATTACTCTGCTATCATCTCTACAAGGCTCACAGTGTATATAATGGAACCGACTGAGCTCTTTCTCCAGAGAGAGAAGAAAAAACTCAGTTCTCAGCCAGGATTTGAACCTAGGTCTCCTGCAAACCGGGCAGACGCTCTTACCACTGAGCTACCGAGAACCCAGAGGCATTGGAGCTAGAATTCAGTTCTTATACTAGCTGGCCACTCCCCCCATAGCTATGACAGAGATAAGCTTCCTTCTCTATCTGCAGTTAGACTCTAAGTCGGCGGACGCATCGATCTCGGGATCAGACTCATTATGGGCTAGTGGCTAGGGGTAGGGTTTTAAGGGTAAGGCTCTAAGGAGTAGGCTCTATCTAAGTGGATCCCACGCCTAGTGCAATGGATTCCAGAGCTAGGTTGCCTGGACGATCTCATAGAACTAAGAACAGAACAGAAGTGCATATGCCAGGCTGGGGTGCCGCTATTAAGGCTAATATGCACATGAGAGAGAGCTAGACAGAAAGAGTTTAAAAGTGAGATCTACCATTACTTATGAAGAAAGCCATTACTCTGCTATCATCTCTACAAGGCTCACAGTGTATATAATGGAACCGACTGAGCTCTTTCTCCAGAGAGAGAAGAAAAAACTCAGTTCTCAGCCAGGATTTGAACCTAGGTCTCCTGCAAACCGGGCAGACGCTCTTACCACTGAGCTACCGAGAACCCAGAGGCATTGGAGCTAGAATTCAGTTCTTATACTAGCTGGCCACTCCCCCCATAGCTATGACAGAGATAAGCTTCCTTCTCTATCTGCAGTTAGACTCTAAGTCGGCGGACGCATCGATCTCGGGATCAGACTCATTATGGGCTAGTGGCTAGGGGTAGGGTTTTAAGGGTAAGGCTCTAAGGAGTAGGCTCTATCTAAGTGGATCCCACGCCTAGTGCAATGGATTCCAGAGCTAGGTTGCCTGGACGATCTCATAGAACTAAGAACAGAACAGAAGTGCATATGCCAGGCTGGGGTGCCGCTATTAAGGCTAATATGCACATGAGAGAGAGCTAGACAGAAAGAGTTTAAAAGTGAGATCTACCATTACTTATGAAGAAAGCCATTACTCTGCTATCATCTCTACAAGGCTCACAGTGTATATAATGGAACCGACTGAGCTCTTTCTCCAGAGAGAGAAGAAAAAACTCAGTTCTCAGCCAGGATTTGAACCTAGGTCTCCTGCAAACCGGGCAGACGCTCTTACCACTGAGCTACCGAGAACCCAGAGGCATTGGAGCTAGAATTCAGTTCTTATACTAGCTGGCCACTCCCCCCATAGGGCTAGGGCTAGGGCTAGGGCTAGGGCTAGGGCTAGGGCTAGGGCTAGGGCTAGGGCTAGGGCTAGGAGTAAATCTATGGCTGGTCTGAATGTAGGGAACCGAGGGTTCTCCGTTGTCGATCCCACGCCTCTGGGAACAGAGCTCTCCAGAGCGTCTGTTGCGTAGGGCATCTTCTTCTGCTGTCTGTTAGCGGTCCTCTTGGGAGGCATAGCTGATGAGCGGGCTGGCAAGTGATTAGAAGTTGATAGCAATAATAGTAATAGTAAATAACTCGACGTTTCGGCTTTTTTAATTTAGCCTTTATCAAGAGTATGGTGTGCTAGTGCGTGGTTGACTTAAATAGCTATTGCTACGGGTGTTTCTATTGGTCAGTTTGGTGGCTTCCAATTATCCAGTCCACTCTTCTGATATTTCTTTTTTAGTCGTCAGCTGAAATGACGTCAGCTGGCTCACGTGCATGCTCAGATGACATGAACGTGAGCCCGTTAGCCTACGTGCATGCGTGGTTGCATACGCGTAGGCTTAGCTCTAGAGAGGGAAATGCAGCTTGGTAGGCACCTCCCTCTCGAGCTTGGGGGTGTGGCGGGGGGCGTAGGTTCCTTCTTGAGTGTTGTTTTCTCTCAGTTAGTCTCGGTGAGTTTCTCTGGAGAACGAGAAAGACAAAGGCAAGGGTGAGTTTAATTAATATTAATATTGTTTTCTAGCTGATTGGTTATTATTGTTACGGTTGTTTTTAGTTTTCTGTCTTGTCTCTGTGACCCGGGTTAGGTGGCCTAGGGGCTAGGGTTAGGTTTTAGGCTAGGATATGGGCTAGGGTTAGGTTTAGGGCTAGGTGGGGTTAGAGCTAGGGTTAGAGCTAGGGTTAGGCCTAGGGCTAGGGTTGGAGCTAGGGTTAGAGCTAGGGTTAGAGCTAGGGTTGGAATCAAGGTTGATATCGGAGGCTCTAGTTAGCCTTGAGCTCTGGGTTTGGGTTCTGGCTTGGGGCAGGTTTGTGCTGCCTGAGCATGCAGGATTAGGTGTTTGGTGTTTCTCAAATCTGCTGTTGAGTCCCTTTGGGTAGACTGTTTCCAGGGTGGTCATCCAGTGGGCTTCTCTGGTCAGGAGGAGGTCTTCGGTGGTCTTCTCCAGTATGGTGACTCTGGCATCCCTCTCAAAGTTGTGGTTGGGTTTACCTGCAAAGTGCTTGTAGAGAGGCAGATTAGGTTTAGTTGTTAGTGCCTGTCTGTGGCCTCCCATTCTCTCTTGTAGGGTTTTACTAGTCTGTCCTACGTACTGATTTCTTCTGTTGCACTTGGTGCATTCTAGCAGGTAAATTACACAATTGGTGGTGCAGTTTGTGTGCTTAGGATTTGGGTAGGATTTATGGTTAGAACTTGATGTGGTTCTTATCTTTCTGGACATTGTTCGGCAGCATTTACAGAATGGGTGTCTGCATGGTACCGAGCATCCGTTAAAGTATGGGGTGATTTTGATATTTATTGGTTGGGTGGACTGTGGGGGGTCTCTTGCACCTTTCAGTTTGGCTCTGACCAGGGTTCTGCCCAAGTCTTTTGTTTTTCTGAGACTGAGGCAAGGTCTTGGGATCCACTGTTGCTCTTCAGTGGTGGGTTTGATTACTTTGTTCAGTTCTTTTACATTCAGGTCTGGGGTGTAATCTACCACAAGGAATGTTTCAAATGGGCAAAGTGTGTCTCCCTTGTCGGCCAGGACCTGTTGTCTATTCGAGTAGGGGACTGAATCCTGTACACTCTTTATTAGTTTGGATGGGTAGCCCCTATCTCTGAAGAGTTTGAATGTTTTGATTTTTATCTTGTTGAATTCTGCTTCATCAGAGCAAGCCCTGAGAAGCCTCGTCAGTTCACCCTTGATTAGGCCTCTGAACATGTTTCTGGGGTGTGCTGATGAGAATTCCAGGTATTGGAACTTGTTTGTTGATTTGAAAAAGGGTCTTATGTCTAGTGTACCTGTTGATCTGTACCTCTCTCCCTTGTAGATGGTGACATCCAGGAAGTCCACGCTGTGCGGAGAGCTTTCAGAGGTAAACTTTATGGTGGGGTGGGCTCCATTTAGGTACCGTATGAAGTTGTCTAGGCTCTGTTGGGAGCCTGGCCAGATGCACAGGATGTCATCTATGTATCTCTTCCACAGGATGGGGTCTGTTGTGGAGTTTCTGAGCAACCTTTCCTCCAGTTCTGCCATGAAGAGGTTGGCATAGGAGGGAGCCATCTTGGTCCCCATTGCAGTGCCCTGTACTTGGTGGTACATGGAATCATTAAACTGAAAGTAGTTTTGTGTGAGGACAATGCTGAGGAGGTCAGACATGGCCCCAGGTGGTATGGGGACAGCGTCTGACTCTCTGTTTTTGTAGTACAGTCTGTTTTTTACTGCATCTATCCCTTCTTTGTGTGGGATTTTGAGATAGAGAGATTTGACATCTATGGTGACTAGGATGCTATTGGTGGGAATTTTTGTCTTCTCTAAGATGTTGATTAAGTGTCCACTGTCCCTGATGTATGATTTGACCTTTGGGACAAATGGTTGCAGGTGGAGGTCTATGAATTGAGATATTCTTTCAGTGGGACCTCCACATCCACTGACTATTGGCCTGACAGCTATGGGATTTTTGTGTATCTTTTTGAGAAAGTACAGCTGTTGGGTTCTGGGCATGTTGTCCGTCTGAAAGGTGAGATAGTCTCTGGTGATGTTGTCTATCATGCCCCTGTCGTGCAGGTACTTTACATATTTGTTTATTCCTACAGCGAGGTGTACTGTTGGGTCGCTGTCTATCTTTCTGTAGATGGTGTGGTCTGAGAGGTGGGCTAGGCCATCTTTTATGTAACTGTCAGTGTCTTCTACCACTATTCCAGAACCCTTGTCGGCCTGTTTTATGACTATTGTGGGGTCTCTGGCCAGGGACATCAGGGCTCTGAGTTCAGGCTTTGTGAGGTTAGGCCTGAATGTTCTAAGTTCTAGCCTACTTGTTTGTTCTCTCACTCTGTCTAGGTACATTTCTATCTGTGGTGAGGCTCTGGGTGGTATCCAGCTACTCTTCTGTCTGAAGGGGTGTGGTGTCTGTGAGGCCCGGTTTCTAAAGTAGTATTTCAGTCTGTTGGATCTCTCAAATTGTGAATAAGCTCTCTTCAGGGATGCTGGGTCTACTGGTTTGCTGGGAACATATTTGAGTCCCAGAGCTAGGATTTTACTTTGTTGGGCAGTCAGAGTTTTGGATGATAGGTTTGTGATATACCTGTTTCTATCCAGTACATTGTCTGCCTTTTTGTTAATGGAATTTGTGAATCTTTTTCTATTATTAAAGATGGGTTTGATAGAAATTCTAGCACTACGTGTTCTACATGATTTGTTATTAAATGATCTTTGGGGGGTGATTCTGTCTTGGGAGTTGGTTCTCCTCTGGGCTGCTACGTACGGGGCCTGTCCCTCTATCCAAAATTCTGTTGGGTTCCTGGGTGTTGTATGTGCGGGCCACCAGTCATTCCTGGGTATGACAGCGATGGTTGCTGCCATCCCAGGAAGCCTCGGCCTGGCAACGGTGGTTGTTGCAGGCTCGGGGCGTTGGTGACCCATCCGTGCAGTTGTGGTTGCTGCTGAACAAGAGGAGAGTATCCTCTGCTGAAGTGGTCTAGGAGCCCTGCCAGTAGGGTAGTGACCTGTGGCTCGGTGTTGGAGGCAAAGTTAGGGTTGACATGGACATTGCTAATAGGCTGTCTGGTGGTGGGGGTGTGGCTAGTGGTCCTGGGTCTAGAATTGTTTGGGGTAGCCTTAGTGGCATTCTGGGGAGTTTTTCTATTAGCTTTAGTCATCATACCCTTCTGTGGCTGTTGCCTTCTGGTCCTGGGTGGGGGTGGCTCCATCATCGTTTCTAGTTTACGCTTCTTCCTGGTCTCCAGGGCCTTCTCCTTAGCTTCGATGTTGGTCTGAGTCTTGGAGAGCAGTTCCTTGTGCTGGTCTACGGTCCTCTTGTTCTTTGACTTTCTGCAGATGTCTTCCATTGCTGTTTCGATGTCTCCCTTCTCCGTCTCGAGCTTGGTTGTGGTGGTGGAGTAGTGTTCGTTCAGGGCATCCAAATACTGGGTTTCTGCCTCGGTGGTGGTTTCCTGGAAGCGGTGGGCTACATTTGTCAGGTCGGCCAGCAGGGCATTGCATTTGATGTTGACCCGAAGGCCTCTTGGTGTTAGCTTCTTCAGCTGGCAGTGTTTCACGAATTCCAGGTGGGAATTGACCTTGGCGAGGTTACAGGTGGTTCTCTTATATTTCCTCCTAAGAGAGAGGAGGGTGTCTTCCTCCGTGGTGGTGGTGGCGGCGTCTGGTTGCAGGATGAGGTCGTCTTCATCCATTGGGGCTTCTTCTGGTTGGGCGGATCCAAGGATCTCGGGATCCGACTGATTCTGGGCTAGGAGTAAATCTATGGCTGGTCTGAATGTAGGGAACCGAGGGTTCTCCGTTGTCGATCCC